>CAJHNH020002013.1:137500-335000 GCA_905116865.2 Candidula unifasciata
GCTAGGAAATAAATAATTTATGCTTGTTGTCGTCGACATAGCTGGGCTGTCAGAATAGAAACGACGCTACCTTAAACAAGTAGTGTCACACGGTAGTTCAGACGTTAAAAACAAAAGTTAAATTGTTGTCAACAAAAAAGCCAAATCAATAACCAAAGTTTAAGGCTGTGGTCGGCTATGGTTAAAATAAGATTAGATGTACATTCAGTAGACTTAGAGCTATTCAACTGGTGGCATGCAGGCCGAATCCGGCCCGTGGAGACCTAGCAAGTGGCCCACGGATCATTGCCAGCAGTAATGTGTTATTGATTTTTCCGCGCTGGGGTTCGGCCTATGGTCCACGATGATCCCCATTTTCGATATTTTGGTCCCTGAGTAAACTCAGTAGAATAACCTAGCCATGGACTCTAGAACAGTGTTTCTCAAAATGTTTTAGCCCCCCGCCAACTTTTCAATTCATACAGCCCCCCCCCCCCCACCCCCCCCTCTCCCAGGAAATGTCATCATCACCACCCTCATGTGCCGTGCCGACAAGCAGAGTCGGTTATGATTCGTCATAGTTCACTAAAAACAGTATCACGGATCAGGCCTGTGTCCTTGTCTTGCCTAATGCACGTGGCCAAATCATTCAAGCATGTATCTTACTGCCTTCCACCTGAATTCTTTCCATCATTCATACGATTTGTTACTAAATTCTAGAGTTTGTTCCTTTCCTTAAAATAATATCTTCTATTCTGTAATGGGGCAAACAGAAAGATCCAATGAGAAATGTGCTCTTCTCTTTTTTTTTTTTTTTCTGAATGTCCTTTCTTTCATTTTACGGTCTGCAACAGTCGCGCCGGTGGAGCGAACGAGGAGTTTGGAATCTCAGTCGCACGTAATTCAAAAATCGCACTTAACCTCCGTTACCTGGTCATACCGGCGTTAAGGGAAATGACCGAGCGGACCAACTGGTAAGCATTGCACTAAGGCATGTGGGGAGAACGCTGTACGGGCTGGGCTAGTGGATAATAAGGAATCCCTGACGCTAACACGATTGTGTGACATGGGAGTAAAGCATGGTAAAGCACGTCTATGCCGTCTTCGAAGCCGAGATGGAGACAACAAAACCAGCTTCTCATGGGAACAATCAGTAGAAGTACTTTTGAGTGGCTGCTGCATCGGAGCACTGGGCGCGCATGGAATGCCCCAATGTGAAAGCATAACATAACCCATTCAAGATCAGCTTCAAGGACAAGAATAGTTTGTCATCTTAAGTACATCACGAATGGACGATCTGCCTTTCTTTCAATGTAGATAGGTGAGTGTTATACTGGATTAAAAAAAATCATCCTGTTCACCAAGCTTTACCGAAGGGGGAGATTTGGGTTATAATTGTGACTAGGTTATGTGTACCATATAAAATGGTTGAGCATTGCCCGCCATCAAGAGCCCTGAAAAAGACTCCTGCAGTGTTGATGCGATCACAGGAGACAGACCCAAATACTGTCTCAACTGGCGACGAAGTAGTTTACCGGCGAGCCGATATGTGGTATTCAAGACAATGCGTGTGCAAATTATCTGGCTAACAATGGCTGCTTTGGTACCGGTCAGGAATGGTTTTATCAATGTCATACAAGATTCATATCGCCACGACAATTAGTTGAGATTCCGTAACTCTGTAGAGGTTGGCGGATTTAAGTGCCAGCCTGAAGCTGCAAGACATAAACATTTATTTATCTTCTCGTACAAGCTGTTTGGTTTAATTCAACGCAAAATGGGGGTGATGCGGCGTTTTATGCCTAAGGGATTTGTGTGTGTGTGTGAGGCGATTGGAGCACCAAGGGATCTATCTAGAATTCTGCAAGGAAATTGCTCGTCACAAATTACACCACAGTCAAGAATATTTTCACGGGATGCTTGAAACATTAAATGGTGCCGAATTTAAATTAATCACAGCAACATTCGCATAAGAAACAAACATATATCCACACACACGCACGCGCGCACGAGGGGAAGTCGATAAGTGAGCCACAAATGGTTATGGGAAGGCAGGAAGTTTACAAATTGTTCGCAAGTTGAAGAAAGTTACAAGTTGGCCAGCGTGAAAACATTGACAAGTATACGGCATTGGAAACAGAAGTTGGCCAAATGATTGATGGGAGAGGCCAGATAAGTTGATCGACATTCAAAGAGTTGAATAGGTATCAGTGAGAGAAAAAAGATGCCTCACAGAGAAATAGTTTTCAAGTTGAATAACGTGAAAAAATTTAGCAAGTATATCGCTGTGAGAGACATGACAGACAAGAAAACCAGGTTTTATATTTTTATTATATTAAAAAAAAAAATTTGTATTATATTAATGAGACCTATGTTTTTATCACCTAAAAAAACTCAGTCATAAAACACAATATATAATCTAAACAGGTATTCTTGCTCTAGGATTCGGTATGTATGTGACGCCATCCCATCAAATAACGTAAGTAGCTCACTGCCACATGCACTTTATCGAAATACTGATTAATAAGTGTCGTGGAGTGAACAGCCAACCCTACACGATGGACCAGTCGTGACTCTGACCTCCCTAAGCGGGCCCTTCACATTTCAAACTTAAACCCGTCCGGAGGGGTATATAGTCCCTTATATTGATATATACCTTTGTCTGGTGAAATGGTCATTTCTAGACCCTCTAGTTGCTTTGAGAAGTCTAAATTTTCAAACTTGCAACTGTGGGCTGAGTATTTCTGGTGTTTAATTCAAATATTCCTGTAAGCCTGTTTACTCCTTGGGCCTCAATACAGGGACTTCTTTCCTAGAGACGCTAGCGTAGTTTTCAGTGTTGCCACTTTGGATCTTTTATATCCAAATTTAGATCTTTTTCATTGCATTTAGATACTGTTTTTGACGTTTAGATCCTAAATATTTTTCTAGATTCTTTTCATATGGAGTTAGATATTTTATAGATTTGTTTTTCTTTCATTGTCAATTTAATAATTACTGTGTAAAATATTTACTACAATATTTTTGTTTTGGTCTGGCACGTACATTGTGACAACTGCCATTACTTGAACTTTGAACTCTCACTGGGATCAACGCACAAATATCTGGCAGCCCCAGTACTGATTAATAAAAACGCGCGTAAATCATACTAACTTTGTTTCAACCGTATCCTCACTGTGCTGACTTTGCGTTTCTTTTTCATGTGTTAAAAAAAAAAATAATTGCTCACCTTCTTATGTGGCTTTCACTTTGAAAAACCTTTCAACATGCCAAAAGTAAAGTATGAGCAAAATATTTGGAAAGAGTGGGTGCATAATGACAAAATTAAAAACCGGGGATATGACCAAATCTTGTTTAAGTTCTGTAAGTGTGAAATTAAAGCGAAAATACAAAACTCAAAGAGTCATGCAGAGACTAAAAAAGCATAAAACTGCAGTTTCATTTAAAGATATTACACCGCTGACATCTGTTTTCAGAACTATACTGATAAATGAATCATTAAAAGTTGAAGTATCAGTCGCAATGTTTTTAATTTCTCACAGCGCAATTTCAAACTGTGACCATTTGATCGATTTGTAAAAAATCTTGGACTAGTTCAATTTGAAAAGTGTGGTGTAGAAAGTATAGTTTAGGAACTGAAGGACCTTTTAATCAGCAAACAGTTAGGCTTGAAGAATTTTGCTGTAATTGGTACTGATAACGTCTCAGTGATGGTTGGTATAAACAATGGCATTTATGCCAAGTTGAAGGAAGCTAACCCATCAATACTTATAAAATTTATGCGTCATTCATTGCAGCTAGCATTATCACATGCTTCATCTAAATATTTACCAAGGAATTTGGAATATCTTATTGCTGAAACACTCTACTGGTTTTCCAAATCATTTGTCAGACAACAGCAATTCAATTCATTATATACAGCCTTGAATGATGGTTCCACACCACCGTAAATTCTGTCAGATTGCAAAACTAGATGGTTATCAATTTAACCAGCTGTTGAAAGAATTATGAAGCAATGGCTGAAGTTGAAGACACACTTTGAAATAACAAGACAAAGTGAAAATTGCTACACAGCTGAAATACTTTATGGAATGTACAGTGATAAAAAAATGTGTCATTCATTCTCTTTTTATAACCTATTCTAATGGAAGTGCAAAAAGTTAATAAACTGTCCAAATCTAAACTTGTTGATAAAGTTAAATTCCGTGATGATCTCACCTTGCTATTTCACTCGGTAAAAGACTGGTGTTGCCAACTTCTAAAGCTGATTTGCTCACTTGCACTATAGAGAGTTATTTGGCTCCTAAGCCACACCTTGGATATTAAATCGAATCAAAAATTGATGATTTAAAAACAAAAGGACTGTTAACAGAGAATGAAGAGAACAACTTAAGAGAACACTGTCAAGATTTCCTTATCTCATTATTGAAGCAATTGAAGCAGAGACTTTCTGAAAATCTAGATGTTTTGAAAAATATTTCACTTTTTTCTGTGAGCAACATACTCCAGCCAATAAAGGACATACCTAAATATTCTAAAGTTATGAAATTTTTATGGGCTACTGATAATAGTGTCGCGGAAGCAGAATATCAGTTAACCAAAATAAAGTTAGCTGAATGGACAAACAAAACAGAAACTAAAGCGTTTTGGAGTGAAGTGAGACAATTTAAAGATGCCTTAACAAATCCATTCTGTAAGCTCTTTAAAGTGCCATGTCTACCATGATACTACCCCACTCAAATGCTGACGTAGAAAGAGTTTTCAGTGCTAGGAATTATATCAAATCTAACCTGAAAAACAGGATGACATTTGACCTCTTAAATGCTATCGTGCCATTAAAATTCGGCCTGATGAGACTAGAGAAATAAGCCTACTGTTCCAATTATAAAGAAATTTGAACAGCTAAAGCATACCAGGGTCATTTTGGATCTGAAGCTTCAACTTCATTATCCAAGCTAAGTTTATCCTGTGGATCTTGTGAGGCAGACATCAGTGAAGGTGAGGACATAATTATGTAGGGTAAGTCATAACAAAAGCTATGTAATTTTTGACTTTTTCAATTTGGATGTTTTGTCTAGATCTTTTCCACGCAGATTTTTGTCAAAGAAAAGTGGCAACACTGGTAGTTTTGAGCGGCATTCTTTCGCTTGATCTCCAAAGTGTCAAGACGTGTATACAGTCTATGAATAAAATTGGCGCATTCAAAGAACCAGTTCTATCTTGGAAGAATTCCTAACTTTGGGATGATACCTCCTTAGAAATCAGGCAGACGAATCACAGTCCAGCCAACAACCACCAACCCATACCATTCTGGGCACCAAGTATACCCAAAAGTCCTACCCATTGTTGCCACTACCTCAACATGGCAAAAGCTTGTTTGTGAGTTCCAGGACGAGTGGACAATTGCAGATACCTATGTCATCAATCCAGAGAATCAGTCTTCAAGAGCTTTGTTGGGCTCAAATGCAATTCCTGTGTCCTCACCTGTGAGACAGTCAGCGGGCACCACAGTCTTCAAGAGCTTTGTTGGGTTCCTATGCAGTTCCTGTGTCCTCACCTGTGAGACAGTCAGTTTGTACCAGATCAAATCGAGGCATAGCTACCTATTGAGTCAACCACAGTCAAATCACCATGGACTGAGGGGAGCATTGACCTACGAACTGGGATAAGTGATCTCTTATTCATATACATGCTCTCTTCCCACAGCTCCTTGTGATTCCTATGATGAACTCATGTAATATCCAAGAACCACATCTGGCTGCTTCAACATCTGGGTTGTGTCATTGATTCCTGAACTCCATTCACTGAACACTCTTGATTATCTATTCATTTATATTTTTATTTATACTGAACTTATTACATGCAGAAATTTCCATGGCTGACTTGGGTGTCCCTGTTTCACCATTCTAACTGTCTAGCTTTTATGTTTGTGTGAGTAATAAGTGTAATCTGTGTTAACATGGCTATGATAGTATACTATCATAACCTTGGGACTACCTTGTTATAGTAGTGGGGGTGTCCAGCCAAGTGTGCCTAGGAATAATATATATTTTGTAGTGCCAAAGCTTGAGTTGCCCTGCTCCTTAAATAAGTTGAGCGTATATTGGCCACGGGATATCCCTTAGACCAATACGAGCCAACAACTCAACATTATTATTTCAGAGCTGTTGGTTCTTAAGGAGAAATCCTTAAATCAGGCACGTGACAGGAGCGGTATGTGACAAAAAGCTTCCTCAGCAAATGCTCTATTTAGCTTGACAAAGGCTGGAAATAGAAACACAATCTCTAAGCAACATCTGTTACCCAATCAATACTGATATCAGCGTTAAAATATCTCAGCCGTGTTCTTCTTCTTCTTCTCTTCCACCTTGTACCTCAGCGAAGTGTCAGGAAAGGGGTGGGGTGGGGTGGGGGGGGGGGGTGTAATATTCGAATACTATTAAGATTGATCTTCATTTCTGTAAGACTGTATCTAATGCCACCAATACATATTTTTGTCTTCCGCTCGTTCTATATACGTCGTAACCTTCAGTGTGGCTCGCTGTGGCATAAAGTACCACGGCTTTATTGTTAGGTGTCAAAACCCTTTCATTTGTTGTTCCTTGATGACCTATAAGACTGACTGTATTCCTAGCTTTCGTCTGATTTTGTGATTTTGTATTCTGTCTTTCCTCGAAACTCCTGCAGCTCTTTTAACGCATAATATCTCTGTTTTCACAATTTTACGTTCATTAGAGGATTAAGTGTCCACGTCTGGCACTAATAGCATAGTGTTGGTTAAAAAGAGTTCTGATAAGATAAACTTTAGTACTCCGGGGTATCTGCTTGTGTGTCAACAGGGGAGATAGTTGCCCCATTACTCGATTAGCTTTGGCACATCTCTGGCTAATTTCTCTATCTGAGTTAGTAAATGTGTAAAAATATGATCATTACGCCGGTTAAATGTACCTATTTTCGTTTATCTGTTTTTCATCATCATCATCGTGTAGCAGGTCCTTTGCAAAACGTCGCTCTCATCACAGTCTGTCTGAAAGTAACACGGTCTCTCGCCGGTTCTCCCGCCTCTTGTACTTTCATACCCAAGGAGTCATATCCTGTGCCTTTCTTCGTGTCGGTCGGCCCCTGCCCCTCCTTCATGGTTCCTGTTTTTACATATATAAACTACAAGGGTTCACTACTATGAACTACCGTAAAGAGATCTTACTATGTCACTCTCTCGCTAATCACAATGACCCATCCCCTCCCTTCGCTGAGCACATCACCAACAAAGCAACGCACAGTCTCATGGCTTACACCATATCTTGGTGTAGCCTTTCCCCCAGACGTCCCAGGCGCGTATGAATATTCTATATATATATATATATATATATATATATATATATATATATATATATATATATATATATATATATATATATATATATATATATACGGGTAACCACAAGCCCCCCGCCTCCCCAATTAAAAAAAAAACCCATAATCAATGAACCTCATAAAAGCCTAATCTAATAAATATATACCCCATCTAACATCTTAGCGGTGCCTCCGAAAGCTTCCCGAGTTTTGCCTACTATAGCTGAATAAAACATAATCAGTTGTACATATAGTACTACTTTTGCGTTCAGTAGCAGAGTTGAGTATCGACAATTATTTTTAATTTTAATTGTTCATCGTTTACATTTAATATATGTTAATATTTTTCTCATGTTGAAGAAAATTCTTTACCTATTTTGATCTGTCTCTTTCTATTTCACATCTGCTATTATCTGTGATTGCATGTCTTCGATAGGAGAAACTGATTCTTATAAATGTATATTTTTAAATATTTATATCTTTCGTGATGTGAATTTCAGAGGGCATTCTAGTAATTGTAACAGAAAGAATGACTCCAGCATGCACGGTCTGAAGGACAAAACGAAAAATCCAAACAACGAAAGCATGTGCACATCGAAGCCAATGTGACCTATGTGATAGGATAGGAACGAACAAACGAACGAACGAACAAACTTTATTTTTAAAGGGTTACAAATTGGGGACGCAGGCCCGTCTGTCATTCGGCCCTTCTAAGCACTCATTTTTCAGAGTACCAATGCCAGTTATCAAAAATGCATGTTATGGATATAATAAAGAAATATGCATTATAGAATAATGCATACACACATCACACACTCACACACACGTATATATACTCTTACATTCTCATACATGCACATTCATATGCAGACATACCTAATACATACACACACGCATCTACATACATACACAAACAAAAAAGACACACACATACACATATTTACATACATGCACAAACACATTAATTCCATACATACACACCTTTACATGCATGCATACATACGCACACACAATCACATGTACAGACACCCACAACCACACATTTACACTCACGGGAGACCAGATCTGAAACGAGTGGCACAATCAAAGACACCATTAACAAGTAACCACACTGAATGCGCCTTAAACACTGAAAAGACGGAAACATATTGGGAACACTGAAGGCAGCCCAAATCTGAAACGAGTGGCACAATCAAAGACACCGTTAAAAATCTGTTTCGTGGTGGTATGCATGGCGGTTACTTGGGTGCATACAATGACAAGGCTAACCAAACATAAGTCGGAGCTGAGCAGAAAGGCAAGAACAGCACGAGAAACAGAAGATTAAGGAAAACCTTGATGTCCTTTTTTAAGGGCAACTCGGCTACCTCTCAAAAGCAACAAAAACCCTAGCGAAGCAGACCTGAAGGCATTAGTCGCTACAAGAAAATGTTGAAAACCAGTTGTGAATCCATATCACAACAAAAGAACGAAAACCAAACCACAAAGAACAAAGGACTTAATTACTGTCAAGCCCTCGAGGCAGATTGAAGAAGTCCAAGTTTTTTTTTTTTTCTACTCATATCAAGGATCAAGGATGCGCCTTGTTCCGGACTTCTGAGTTACAACGCACTAAACGGCACATCCCAAGTGACCAGCAGGTACAACTGTCGCTCTCTCTCACTCGAAGCAGGACTCGACGACAGTAGCTCCGTCATACATTTTATTCAATAGGTTACATGACACAGCTGCAGAGACGTAGACATTGATCCTAACTGACATTCGAATTTAGTCCATGTAGTCCTCACTCGCTCTCTCTCAACTTGGAGCGACCTCTCCCTGACCACTATAGCTCCAAAGGTCTACAGCGTCCCACAACTCTGGGCTCGCCGTTTTGCTGAACAGGACGAATTCTCCTATCCACTGGACTTTAATATTATTTCAGCAGACAACTATGGCTAACTGGAGACGAACTTCCTTGCCGTTCTCCACCACACAGCACATCAGCCTGTCAAAGGACTCCTATGACAGACAGGACTTCTAACACCCTATACCCACCAGACTGGACAGTGATATGGAGACATGCACATAATAGATAATAGTAACAATTATTATTATTATTTGTGTGTCCCTCGAGCACCTCCCCTTAGATAAATATAAATGTGAATCATGTCCTCCCTCCCCCCAACCCTATAGTTTAATGCTGGCGGCAAGGTTGCACAATATAAATAAAAAGGGGAAGTCAGGCAATAAATTCTTAAAGTGTGGGTTCTTGGCACAAACTCATTTTCTTTCATACATGTGAAAAGATAAACATACCAAAGACCAAAGTCGACCTGGCTGGGTGGGTATACTGAACACGATGTGGCGCTAAAAATGCTGATTACATTGAAGGAAACAACAATAACAAGAGAGAGAGAGAGAGAGAGAGAGAGAGAGAGAGAGAGAGAGAGAGAGAGAGAGAAGAGAGAGAGAGAGAGAGAGAGAGAGAGAGAGAGAGAGATAGAGAGAGAGAGAGAGAGAGATAGAGAGAGAGTTGGAAGGGTGAGGGGGGAAGGGTTGGAGTGAGATTGCTGTCTCGGGGGGGGGGGGGGTGGTATAGGGTGGAAGTAGGGGATAAATATACTACCCCCCACCCCCCCGCCCCCCCAAAAAAACATTGGGCGTCATCATTGTAAATAGTTTTAAAAAATGAATGGAAATATACCGTAGATCGACCCACGACTTTCGTTGTGACAATTTCTCAACACCAAAAAATAATGTGATTTCTGTATCCCAATGTATCCCAATCAGCGCAAAGAAACATCTTATTTAAAGCATATTTATTCCAACTCTGTGCTACCAGTGCCAGACATTGTCAATCACAACAAACCATAAAAGACAATTAGTAACCACGGAAATTAGATGTCTGAGAAGGGCTGTAGGAGTGACCATAAGAGATAAGATCAGGAATGAGATCATAAGAGAACAAGTCGGCACAGAACCAATTCTGGATTTCATACAAAGACAGCAAGTGGAATGGTTTGCCCACTTAGAGAGAATGCCTTGTGACACCATACCATACAAAACATACATGGAAAGAGAAGAAGGACGTAGAGCACGGGGTAGACCAAGAACAAGATGGAAGGATAACATCAGAGAAACTCTACAACAGCATAGTCGAGGCAGCCAGAAGAGCTAGAAACAGAACCTTATATCTCCCTCGACACCCACAGCGGTAAAAGAGGAAGTGAAGAAGAAGAAGAAGAAAAAAAATAATGTCCTTAATTTGGTTATCTTATTGTGGGACAAAATTTTTTTCCTCATTTCGGAAACAAATAATATAATGTAGTTGAATACGTCAATATTACGGAAACATACAAGTGGTCAGTAACATTTTTCTTAAAAGTGCAAACGTAAACCAAACTGGAAAATGGAAATACGTGAAACATGTTTCACGAGATAACTGGCAAAACAATTACAGAGGTAAAACGTGTTCTCACGGCTTACCATACTTTAAGCAACACCGGCGCGCGCAGCGTTAAAGATTACCGACAACTTCTAATTTTAGAAGGGCAACATTCTTGCCTGTAGCCTGACCGTTAGGCTTAGGCAAATGTTGCCCGTTTTGGGAATAAGATTTACGAAACGCACTCACCAATAATGTATTTTTATATTCACTTGGTATGTGAGTTATTAAATAAATATGAAAATTTTTATTTAAATTATATAAATTCCTAACATATTTTAGTAGGTAGCTTAATTTAAATGTGCTAGATAATCTTAGAATTAAGGTATTTTAAATAATAACGAACGGTAGTGATTTTTATATAACTTGAAAGGCAGAATGTTTCCTCCTCCAGATTTTGCACGATTTGTTTACCATTGCCCGTTTGGTATTAATGGATAGACAGAGAAATGGCGGATTTGACAGAATTGAAGGTAAACAAATTTATTTTTTATGACTTTGATGATGTTATTTCTTTCGTCTTGTTACATAATGTTTATTGATCATTCAGTGTCGATCAGTAATGTAGCAGTTTTACTAATCACAAAAAGTGGTAGGCGTCACACATTTTTCTTTCCACTTGGTTGTCCCATTTCTTTCCACCCAACCCCAGACCGAATCTGAAAGGAAAGCGACTACGATTACATAGAATCAGAAAACCGCCGAAATTGAAATCAGTTTAGGGAAATAATTTCTCCATTGTTGGTTGTTAACTCATGTTAAAGATAAAAAGTAAACTGGAAACGGTGCACATCTAAGTGTAAACTAGTAAAGAGTAATGTTAAAAACAAACGTCATAATCATTATTATCAATAAATGAGTAAATAAAATAAATTATATTGGTATCAGTATCATCTTCCAATAAATAATGCACCTCCACGTTCCTAATGGGTCAAGTGCTATGTTATGTTATGTTATTGGTATATTGTATAGTATAGTATTAGTATATATTTGATATTTTATTATATAATCAGCTTTTTCTAATTTTATATAACTTTCATTTTTAAAAACTTATTTGACCATACATTATAATAAATAAACTTCATCATCTCACACTAATATTATTAGATTAATAATAATTTGAAATACATTTTTAATTTATGTCTTATTTTGAGGTTTGGTGTTTACCTTCCTCATTCATTCATGTCCTGTTTGTGAATTCAACAGAAGAACCTAGCACACACTTGAAATAATCATTATACTTTATACTCTCCCATAAAAAAAAATCTACAATCATTATAATTTTAATGCTATCCATGACAGGATGTTGCAAAACCAATCCCTTTTCTTTTTTTGGTCTGTGATTTTCATTTTAATGATTTTACAAGCAGTTTTGTGTTAAGTAGCCAGTTGTTGCTCACTAAACGATCCGCTCTGAATACCATCATCAAAATAGCAATTCATTGTGGTCTGCTGATATATTGCCCTTGGCTGGAAATGAGCTGAAGTATCTCAGCATGAAACCAGCACAGTATCACAGCATTATGAAGCGTGTTCACAGCAGCCACACGTGTGATAGTGGTACATGCTGTAGCATATATTACTCACATCTTCAAAAAAATTAAAAGAAACAAAAAATATCTGTAGATAAGTTGATGATATGAAATCATCTTAATTTGAAGGCTGTTTATGAAGTCAAGGCATTATTATATATATATGATTACCACATTTGGTGATTGATGACACTGTTAGCCTGGGGAAGTGTTTAGAAATAGGAATGCCTTTTAAAATTGCCTGGAATTATGAATTGACTCAATAAATGCTGGGAGTAAGTCGAATGTAAATGTTGAGATGAGAAAATATTGCACTATACTATAAACAGACAATTCATCATCATCATCATGTGCCCTGCCAACTGGCGTAGGCGCTCATGCGTCTCCACAAATCACGATCCCTGGTTGCCTGGAACAGCTCTCTTGATGGCATCCCTCCATGCCATCATTTCAGCCCATCAAGCATCATCTCTCAGGGTCTGCCTCTACCCCTATTTCCACTGATCTTTCCAGTTTTCACAATTTTCTCTAATGTCTCTCTTCTCATTATGTGGCCAAAAAAAACAGTGTTTGTCTCTGATTGTTGGGCGCTCCTTTGAATCATTCCCCAAAATGGCGACATGCCACATTCTGGCCATAAAATATCCAAAAATATCCGAACGACGGTGTTCGCGTATATCTAAAATACAGACTTTCTGCTAAGGAACAAATCGCGGCAAAACTAGGATTACTTGACAATCAATATCAACATTTGCACACGGTACTAGTAGCAGACGATAAATAGCGACCGTTGACAACAATTTCGAGCGTTTCTGCAAACGATATTAGCGACCGTTGACCAATTTCGAGACATTACAGATGATGAAAGCTGATTAGCAATACTGTGTTCTTCCGATTGGAGGATTTAGCAGCGGTAGATGTCAGACTTGTAGGCATGCGCCAAACGCGATTAAACGCATCAATGAGCGTATCCCCCGCGGCGCGGATGGGAGCTAAACTAGGTGCCTGGGACTCACGAGTACAGTAATTGGAGGAAGTTGCAGGAGATGCGGTAGCTGCCGCTCGTGAGTCCCAGCCATCTAGTTAAGCCCCCATCAGCGGCGCGGGGGATACGCTCGCGGTGAGGCACACTCGCAGAAGCAGGTCGGCAAGTAACGTATTGCCGAGACCCTGTCAGAGCATTTGTTTCGTTATCCGGAGCCGGCACATATATTTTTAATAGAACTCACCCGCATTCGGATATTTTTGGATTTTTTATGGCCAGAAATTGGCCAATTTAGCTCTCTTTCGAACGCCATCATATTAAAGCCACCATTTTGGGGAATAATTCAAAGGAGAGCCAATTGTTGTATATAGAGGTCTACTTTCACTAGCCTCTTTCAAGCAATCATTAGTTAATCTGGCTGTCAAAGGTATTTGTAACACTCATCTCAGAAACCACATCTCTGTTGCTTCCATATTCTTCCTAATTTGTTCACTGACATTCCAAGATTTGATACCAGACAGCAAAACAAGTTTTATGTAACATTTCAGCACCCTTTTTCTGACTTTAAATGAGAGCGATTTATTAAATAAGACACAGCACCAACTAATAAACTACTAATAACAATCAGATGTCATACTCTGATAAAATTAGTTACATATGGCTATCAGAACATTTATAACACATTGGTTTTCTCTCCCCCATCCACAGCAAATGGTAATGAGCTTTAGAGTCTCAGAGCTGCATGTGTTACTAGGATTTGCTGGCAGAAATAAAAGTGGTAGGAAACAAGAGTTAACCCAGAGAGCTCTTGCTTTGGTACAGAAAGGTTGCTCCTTGCCTGTGCAGATAAAAATAAGAGAATTATTCAGGTATGGTCTTAGAGAAGTGAGTGTTTGGTGTTATATTGTGATTTTGCATTTTTATAACACATTTAATTGATAAGCATTAACTCTTGTAATACCTTCTCAGAAATGTTTTCACATGCTGCTTTTAGATTCATTTTGAAGTGGCTTCTTTCTTTGAGTAGTTTCTGAAAAAAAAAATTCATGTTACATTTTTATGTTAACTGTACAGAAATAAAGAGGTTTTACTATTTGAAACTTTGAATAGTGCGGTCGAATATGAACCCACACGGATCAAACTGTACCTTGTTCTGGGAATTATGTCATATTAACAGTCGACTATACCTTCTTCAGTTTTTAAATTGTAAAGGAAATTATATGCTGCAAAAGTTTGGAAATCTAGACAGCTTGAGGATTTGGTTAGCCTAAATAAGACAGATGTTGAACACTGCTTTTAAAATTCATATTTTTTGAAAAATAAACAAGTGCACAGTTCTCTGTTTATTCAGATAGTTATATACTGATTCCATGACTCTATTGCTGACAGTTCACTACTTGTCTGATGAACAGTATTTAAAGATTTACTTTTGTTTCCGACATTTCTCAATTAGAATGATATAGTTGGGTTCTTTACAAGCCCCACCCTTCCTTCTCAACCTAGTTTTTAGTTTGTCTGAAAGGGTTACTACGTGTAGGCCATATCCTTTCTCTATCAAAATCTGAACACTCTTGTGCACTTTCCTGTAGTACTCCATGTTGGCAGAACCAGTGAGACCTATTCACTGAAGATGTGTTCTGAGTTTAGTGTCCAGAATTTGCATTTAGGGAGTCAGGGGTTGGCTAGGCAAAAATGTATCCTCAGTATCCTTAAAGATTAAAACTATCATTAACTGTGAAGTAAACAAGGGGTTTTCCATATCTTGCAAACTTTTCTGATACGAGGTAAATATGGGCAGAGAAAATGGTGATTGATTCATAAAAAGGCTTTCTGGTAGGCTTGCTGAGCAGACAAAGCTGAGAAGCTATGTACTTGACAAGTGAGATCTTGAATTCAGCTAAGAAGCTCTGACATCATAAAATGACCTGAGAATCAAGGAATCATTAGCACAACCACCCTACTCTGTCTGGACCCTTCAGGTAGCTTTGTTACTTTGTAACTGTTGGGGATCCCAATATAACATTACGGTTAAGTGGGGTTTCTGGGATTTTTATCTTGTAGATTCTCATTGGAATAATGACATTTTTGCACTTTGCCTTACCAGGTGTCAGTTGTTGAGTGTGTGGCACTAGTGGGGTTTAACACCACTCACTCAAAAAAATCATTCTGTACAATGAGTATCAGTGGATGTCTGTTAATTATATTACCTCTCATTACCCCCTCTTCACTTGCTTGTTTTGCCATTTATTCCAAGCGAAAAAAAAATTGCAGAAATTCTCGACAATGGGTATTATGCTTTAAAGCAGCAGTTCTCAACATATGGGTTGCTACCCTTTTGTGGGTCGAATGACCCTTTCACAAGGATCCCCTAAGACCATCGGAAAACACATATTCACTGAAGTTATGGAGTAGCAAGAAAAATAATTTTATTGTTGGGGGTCACCAAATCATAAGGAAGTGTATTAAAGAGTCGCAGCGTTAGGAAGGTTGATAACCACAGCTTTAAAGAATCATGTTTTTGTCTTCTACCTCCAGTTTGGATTTTAAAATCCGAAAACATGTCCTTTTTTGTAAATTGTGAAACTTTAGTGACACATACCATTTTCTGTTCTTGTATACTTATAAAAGTTTCTTTTGTCATATTAAGACAAATTAACGCAGAAGCAAAGAACTTGAACAGCCTGTCGCCTCACAAAGAAGGGAATATGCCAGTGATGCATAGACATCCAGGTAAGAAAACTGGATCTTTCTAATGGCTATTTCTGAAGTAGTTTGCATTCCTTCTTGGTAATTTCTATCAGCCGACCGTGATAAAAACCTGTTATCTTGCACTGTTTTATCCAGTACTTGAAAATAATCAAAGTGTTAAAAGATATAAAAAAAAAAAATAGACACTATATTTTAAACAAATCATTATACATCCTGATTATAGAAAAAGAATAATGCCGGCTGCCTATGCAGTGACATTAAAACAATCAGCTATAGCCGTAGTTTAAAAAAGTACTTTTTCTAGAATGAAACAGCTATTAGTTTCATTGTGACAGAACATGGCATCATTGTACAGTGGTGGCCAACAGTTTAAAACCACCTTGTAAACACAGTTCTCTCTCCAATAGCTGACCTAATGTTTCTGAGAGTAGACCAGATAAAAAAAAACAACAACAGATATGCCAGCATTCTAGAAATACCCAATTTCTACCTCATCCATAATTAAAAACTTTTTTTAAACCTAAAACTGCTCTTATTTGTGGTTTCTGACCTTTAAATACAGGCCAATACTTTATAAATGTTTCTTATTTATTGTATTTTACATTTTAAACATTTATTACTGGAAAAAGGGGGAGAAAGGCAAGAGGAAGACCAATAAAGGGATGGATAAATGGTGTAGTTGAAACCTGCACAAAGATGAACAAATCCATCACTGAGGCCACCAGAGAAGTGCAAGACAAATACAGAAAGCTACGACACTGGGCATCAACCTAGTATCAGTGAGATGACAGAAAAAGAAGAAGATTACGGAAAAGGGAAGTCCACAAATTACTCTTGTTTCACTAGATTGGGCAGCACTCCCCTTTTCAATTTTGATTGATTCGTCTTTCAGCCCAGTGTCCAAACATACTTTCCTGTCCCTAACTCAGAGGGGGGGATGACCCCACACTTTAATGTCTGTCTGTGTTATGCACACGTGACGACCAGTTTCAATGACTTCGCAAAGTATGTTGTTCCTTATTTCATTACCGAGATTTAGAAAAAAACTTGATATTGCTGTCTGGATAATCGAGGTTCTACTGTAATTGATTTTTTCATGTTGTTACAGAGTATTGCATCCACTGCTATTTTTGGACCCACCAGAGGCAATCATTGCAGTCATTGTTCTGCCCCCTAAAAAATTGCAGTGGATGCTGGTATAATAATAGTATGGAAATGTCAGTTACTTACTAAATAGTCTTAAACTTTTGGCCATCACTGTATTGTACTGATATATGAAGCAGTCACTGAACTTTTTTTTTAAAAGGTATTTATGTTTAAAAAAACAACCCAGTCATTCATAGCACTTCATTCACTGGGAATACCAAGGCAGCCCGTGTGGCATTGACCAACTCATTGAATCTGACTGGTCTGTACAAATCTAGGTCAGGTAGCAGTATCTTAAGGCGTCAAAACAGGTCCATAATTATACATGTTTTCACTCAACAAACTAATGTTACTAAAATAAACCATACACTAATGCATAACAAGCAGACATGATGGGCCAATATGACTAATAGTTTTATTTCTGATGATATGTCACAGGTATATTTTTCATTTAGTTGAAATTATAATTTATTTTCTTGTAGGAATGGTTGGTTTCCCTGCAGATCCTCCTGGTAAGTGATTGCTTCTTCTGTTTTTAACAGCTGAGTTTTTGAATAAAGTAACTGAGGAGCATTATGTAGGATGAATCTAAGAAAGAAAAAATAATTTATAAAAGAAATGTATGGAAAACCGCTGGTATTTAGATTTAAGACACACAAAAAAAGTGATATGTTGAACTCATCCTAATATACTAATAGTATTACCAGACAGGCCTTAAATGGGAAACAAATGGAGTAAGGAAACAAGAAATCCCAAAAAGACGAATGGCGATGAGAGAGACCACAGATGCTGGACTGGATTTCATATCCATGATTTTGAAGTTGAACAAAATAGAATGGAATGGAAGAATTAACTGTGAGCTATGTGTTACATATAGTGGGGCACATCCGGATAATACTGTATAATGATGCTTGCTGAATAATGGAGCCCAGTGGGTATTGTGGTTATGTGCGAGCCTGTCAAGACAATGGTCTGGGTTTAATACCTGGCATTCTAGTGGGGGTTTCATTGAGGGGGGGGGGGAATAGACCCACGACCTTCCTAATAAGCATGTTATAAAAGCACACTAATTTAAAGTTGGAGTACATCTGCCTGAGAGGTGGGGAACCAACAGTCTGCATACAAATAAGTCAGATCTGTTAACAAATGTGCATGCAAGACTCAAGTTCTGGAACAAGACTTAAGTCCAGAAGTTGGCGAACTTTCCACACAAGTTTATAGCTGGTGAACATTTAGAAGAAAAAAGAATACCTAGCAGAGATAAGATAATATTCTGACTGTATGTCTCTGTGAGGTTGACCCAGCCTCTAACAAAATCACAGGCCTCAAAAACCCAAAGCCTCTTAGAAGAGTCAGCACATAACCAATGCCGAAATTTATAGGTATACAACAGGTCAAATGATTTGGCACCACAGAGAGCAGTGCTATACAGATAGAATGGTAACAGTCAGAGGTCCACCATGTAGAACATGGACTGCAGAAATACCAGAAACACTGAATATTGCTTTATACAAAGCAAACAGATGGGACCCGTTCTAGAGGTCTTTTCCTGGCCTAATGCCGCAAGGCATTCCTAGAGTAGAGAAAAGAAGAAAGAAGATAATACAAACTGGCAAAAATTAATATTCATCATTTGCTGAAAAAGAATGTTGTGAGAAAGGGAGCTAACCACCTAACCTCATATATGGTGGCCTAGAATATGTTGAGGCCAACAAGTTCGGACCCCAGTGGGATTACCATTATCTTTTTTTTATATGGAACAAAAAGACTGATGTACATTCTGATGGCTATGGCTTATGTGATGTTTATAGTTATTGTGCCAGATCACTACCGTGTGATTCAGAAAATAAGCATTGAATGTTTGCCTTCTGCAGAAAAAGATTGACAAATTCTGCATATATTCTGTCCTGGGCATACACAAAATTTAAAATGCTTATGTGTTTGATCTTTGGTTGGTGTTGTGCGGAATAATTTATATTAAGCCTTTCATCTCAAGATGCTGCAAAATTGGCACTTCTGGTTGGGCCCATTTCCCAGTAAATGTCACTCTTCTGACTTGTCAGTAGCTACTTGTTTACGGGATTCCCTGAGTGGATTCCAGGGCCCCCATTATTGGGAGGGGGGAGAAGGGAGAATAGACCCACAACCTCTCTGACAAGCATGTGGTAAAAGGCGACTAATTAGGGGAGATTTTCTTCATAGTCAGAGTGCGTCTGCTTGAGAGGCAGGAAACAACAGTCTGCATATAAGCAAGATCTGCTCTGTAAAACAAATGTGCACCCAAAACTCGAGTTCTGGAACAAGGCCAAAGTCCAGATTTGACCCATGGGCTGCCAGTTAAATAGCCCTTCTTTAGGGTTTCCATTGTTGAGGTTTTAATATGCTTATCAGATTAAAGACATGTTAGAACAATTGAAAACCATTTGATTTTCTTGATGGGATGTGTGTCTTCACATGACCTTAACATACAGCACAACTGTATGTAACTATTTGTGTTATCATTTTATCACTTCTTTTCTTGTTATCCCACCATTCTACAAGTTGTCTTTTCTTTAGGCTTTGTACTTTAGTTTCTGTCACAACTTTTTCTTTGCTGTTTTGATTTGAGCAGAGTGTCTATCATTTATGGCGTCCACGTTGTTGTTGTGCATATTAATTATATTAATATATGTTTCTGCCCACATAGATTCGCCAAGTAAGCATGACTGTGTAGTACTCTCTACAAACACAGGATCCTATCTTTCTTACTGTTTCAAGTGATTTATGATTAGCAGATCATTTTTTTTTAAATTTTAACGTACACTCACAGTATGTCAGTTATTCTTGCTGACTATTACACAGTGGATTTGTGTTTCTATGATGTTGATGCACTCATTCATAGCAAATGTATGTTAATGCAATGTAACTGCTGTCCTTCTGCCACTTTATACAACTATCTATACCTTTATAACAACTATTTTTTCTGTCCTTTATGATAAAACAGTAAGCAGAATGCTGGATATCAGGAGACCCTAAGATTATAGATAACCTGTATATGTGCAACTTTGTTTTTTTTTTATTTTGTCCCCAATGTGTTTCTCTGATATACTGTTTACTATTACATCATCAACTTGCAGCTTCACCTTTTGCAAAATTTCACTGTCATCAGGATCTGTCTGAAAGAATCTCTGTCACCAGATCTTCCATTTTGCGCATTTTCCTACCCTAGTTGTCACTTATATATCGTGTCCCCAAAAGGTGTGCTGGTTGGTCCCTGTCCCTTTTTTCCCCTCTGGCACCATGCTTTCTGCTGCTTTTCTTTTCAACCATCATAGCGCTGGACTGGCCAAAATATTTCAATTATGGGACAGGATACTGTTTACTAGCCAGTCTTCCTTGGTTTCATATCCATTAAAAAAAAAAAAGTAAAGGACCCTTTCCACGCCTTTAGGCGTATAGGGCTTATAGGGCTAGACCTATATTTTTATAGACCAACGGCACAAGATGGGTGATGTGGTCAGCATCACGCCGGCCGCCTCTACTTCCCGGGATTGCACCCGGTACCCACTCAAGGCTGGGTCGACCTGGGAGCCAAGGTCATTTTTGTCATATCCATTAGGATGTGAGTAATTCTTTTTTTTCTTGGTCTATGGCAGTGATTCCCAAACTGTGCGTTGCAGCTCCCTGGGGAGCCGCAACCTCTTCACACGGGCGCTACGATATATTGTAAAAGTGTGATAATTATTTTAACCAAGACACGAATAGTCATACTTTTTCCTATGTTAGGGCTCCATGGAAAATTTTTACTGAAAAAAGGGGCTGTGACCAAGAAAGATTTGGGAAACACTGGTCTGTGGTATTCTTGGAATCTTTCTATATCACTTTGTTTCAGAAGTCCCTGTTTTCTTCCTTAATGACTGCAGGATAGTCCATGAGTCACATTCATATGTGGCTGCAGGAAAGAATGTTGACCTTGATTTCCTTGCTGATGCTGAACCATAGACTTTTAATGCAGACTTACCTTTGCATTGCTATGGCCATCCTCCGCTTGACTTCTGTTTAATTTCTATGTGGGTTCTGATGTCTCATATTACGGGTGGAAAAGAACAGACTCACTGGCCCCTAACAAGCATTGCCATACAAGGCGATTAATGAGGAATGTTTCATTTAAAGCCAGAGTATATCTGCCTGAGGCATAGAACCAACAGTCTGCATACATGTAAGCCAGATCTGTGAAACAGATGTGCTCACAGAACTAACATTTTGGAGCAAGACTGAAGAGCAGACGTGAAAGAACCAAAATTTTAGGCTATCCTCTAAATAACGTCCTAAATTATCGAGGCTGGAAATATACCCTAACAGGGCCTCAGCCACATGTAAATTGCAGGCCTCTTCTGGTGACTACACAGCATACCGTGAAAAAGCTTCTGCCGAGTTAAAGTCACTGCCGAGAGTATCTCCCGCGCCGCTGCGAGCAGCGCGGAGCAGGGCTAAACTAGATGGCTGGGACTCACGAGCAGCAGCTACCACATTACATGCAGCTTCCTCCATTTTATTTGCTCGTGAGTCCCAGCCATCAAGTTTAGCCCCGCTTCGCGCCATGCGTAGCGGTGTGGAGATACTCTCGGCAGTATGCTGTGTAGTCGCCGGAAGTGGTCTGCAATTTACATGTGACTGAGGCCCTGTTAGGATATATTTTCGGCCTCAATAATTTGGGACCGTTATTTGGAGGATAGCCCATTTTATATTGTATTTTCTTTACTTTTTAGTTGCTCCTCTTCTACCATGGTGTGTAGAGGTTTGCTAGAGAGTTCGCCAGATGTCTCGATCAGCAGTTTTCTTTCTGGCTTTGTTCAATTCCAATCCTCTGTCAGTTAGGGACTGTCGGATGTTGTCTTCCCAGCGCACGCTGGAAATCTGGTTTCCTAGTTCTTAACCTCCCATGCCTGCCATGGTGGCCGATTTTCTCCCATTCTGCATACATGTCCAGACCATCGTAACTGTGAATTGTCTTTTCTGTTTTTATTCAAAATATTTTGAAGTTGCATGTAAAGTTCCTCCTGAACTGATTCATCTTTATGATTTAATATTATTGATATGTTCAACTTTTGTTTCGTTGTTCTAAATGACACACTTATTATTCTAGATCTCACAGCTTCCTATTTTGTAAGTGCCTTCTCTGCCTTCTTCAGTAGCATCAGGGCCACTCCTTCACTGTGGGGAAAACATTTTCCTTTATGCCCTGAGGAAAAAAAAATAGTTTCCAATGAATTAATAATAATTTTCCCTGCCCCGGTCCATCTAGTTTAATCCTAAAATACTAATCCCATAATATTTAATTTCTCCTGATACCTCTACTGTTCTTCCTACATCAAAGTTGTAATATTCCAGTGCCATTCTGGAGATTTTCCTTAAGGAGGTACATCGACGATCTGGACTCCTTTTGACTTTCTCAACACTTTGTCGTCATTCTTCTTTTAGAAGAGCCTTCTCTCATCTTGATTGACTGAGTATTTCTTGTTCTCTTTTTGACAAATGCAGTCTACAGAAAATAGGGAATAGAGAAATCTAATTTTCCTAATGTGGAAACACTAGGAATGGGGAGGCTAGTAAATGGAATAATGTGAACAGCTGCATTAAAATGACCTACATGATCGATGATGCTCATTGTACAAAGCACTTGAATGAAGATTGGAATCATGATCAGTGATGCCTGTTGTCAACAAAGCACTTGAAAAAACATTTGAGTCATGATTGGTGATGCCTATTATCGACAAAGCACTTGAATGAAGATTGGGATTATGATCTGTGATATCTGTTCTAGATAAAACACTTGAATGAAGTTTGGAGTGTATGATTGGTGATGCCTTTTCTGGACAAAGCACTTGAAAAACTGCATAACAGGAATTGGACTGTCTTGTAAACAGGACTATGTATACAATATGTTTTCTTTTTCCTACATTCTGCCACCCCACCTTCCTTTTTGGTAATAGCCTTAAGTTATAAACGTCACAAACTCTCATTCGATATTCATATATTTAATCTCTGGACACACATTCTCATTGATCCCACCTTATAGCCGGCCGAGATCGGAATCAGAAGTCCAGAGCTGTGTTTGTTATTATCTATATTGTTCATGTAGTCTAAATTGTCATGTTGGAACGGGTCCATCTTTCCAGATGATAGTTATATTGAGCTACAGTGAGTCATGTAATCACGGCTATTGACGAGTGTGATCAGCAAGACCCGGTAATGTTAAGACAAGAATCTAGTGCTTCTTTCTGCACATTTTTCACCATTTATTTTTGCTCTCGCGGTGTGTAGAGTGTCATATTCGAACCCTGAGTTTATTGGTGTGTACTCTGACCACGAATACACGCACACCACACACTGGGGACTGAGTGGTCTCGAGATGTGGTGTCTGCCTCGAGTGCTGGAGGTCCCGGGTTCACGTCCCATGAAGGCTGGGATTTTTTCACTTGGTCTTCTAGTAATTTCCCTGGTCTCTTGGTAGCTTTTGTTGTTGTAAGTATTCAGAAACCATGAGTTGTTAATCCTTTGGCTCAGTACTATGGATATTGCAACCCTTCAGCCTTGATTCCATGATAGATAACCATAAATCTGGGAGGAATGTGGCTTTTCTGCCTACCTCCAGACCAAGAGGACTTTGTCATCCCCTTGCCGCACATTCCGGTTATTTTAGCCAACAGTGCTAGCGAGCCAGGGTCTCTGGGTAGTAAGATCAGACGTTCACATGTATTGTTGCGCAGTTGGAAATTGAAAACAGTAGTCTGACAGCGCGCTGCCCTGGCAAAATTTGGAGTTGAAAATCTACCCAAAGTATTTCAGGATCCTTGCCGCTGCAACTGAGTTCGTGCACTGCGATGAGATTCTTTCGACTCAGGCTTAAATTAGGAGTAGAATGAAGCACTTATGGGTTACAACCCTTGTGCCATGTAATTGATCCGTTAAACCATACCACTCTGACCTCGTTGTACCGTTTCAGGATGTATCTGTTCATTCAGTTCACTAGCTGCATTTTATGGAAATCCCTGGGGTTCGTAGGCTACGGATTTCAAGCTTGTTGCGAATCTGACGGTTAGCCGTTGTGTGACAAGAGACCAGGCCATATTGGATAAAGTCGATCCTCTAGACTTTATTTAACTTTAATTTTTTAGCTAAGTAATTTAACTATCGTGCTTTAGACCCCCCCCCCCCCCCCCACACCACAAGCGACTGTTACAAATACCTATTATAATTATGTCCAAGCCCAATGGAGAAATACTGTAATCGATTCCTATCTCTTTGCACTGTTAGTTGGAACAATTAAGGTATTCGGTCGTTACATTCAGCGTCAAAACCGCCCTTGCGCGATCCGCCCAGAAGTGGTCGATGAAAGCGGAAGTAGTTGAGCGTCATGAAGTTCTTGGTATAGGTTGTCGGTAACAAGTGAACTTACTGCGTATTCTGGGATATAATGGCAGAAAACTGGAGACAGTATCATGACAGGCAAGAGAAACATAAACCTTGTAAGTGTACGGCGCGGATATTTTGTTTATGTTATGTTGTGAAACATAGGGAGTTTGAATTGCTTCGTGGCGTCACTTGTGTGTAGTTATCTAATCTAGTTTAAAAAGGATGTCGCCACCGTGGGGCGCCCGCCCGAGCGGCGTGTTTTAACTTAGTGTTTGTTTTTGAATTTACAGCTGAAGGCGGAAGTTGTAACTTTCTATAAAGTTATTGTTATAGTTATAGTGTAAGTGGCAGTAATTTGAGTAATACAAGTTGCGTTTATTTATGCGTACTTAAATACCAGTAGCTTAAATAGTTTCAACTTGGAGCGAGGTGGATTGGGGGGGGGGGGGGGGTGCGATAAATATATATTAAAAAAAACTTATAAACTATTTAAAAAAATCAGATCATCTAAATCTTTTGAGTGCAGTGGTGACCTTGTTTACTTTACGACTGGTGTGGGCGATCTCATGCCTCTCCACAACCAGAAGTCTATTACCAATTGTATCACTTCATATGCTGGACACCCCTCTGTGTTGTTAATGGTTAAAAAAAAAAGGCTTTAAAGAATCAGAATGAGAGCTGATCTCCTTGTCGCCCTCTATCTTATCAATTTCCACAAATCCTTGCACTGTTTCAGTGGTCACATGTTTTAGACAGTATGTAAAATAATGTGGTCAGAAATGACTGAAATGATGACGTTTCTGATTTGTTATCTTCGGACCCTTGCCTCTTTCAAAGCATCTGGATTGCTTATTTTGGCTGTCTGAGAAGTTGTAAGCATTTTTCTGACAAACCACACCTCTGATACAAATTGTTATCACAAACTTATAGTCGTAAATGTAAATAAAGCATTAGCGAATAATTTGACTGACATACATTCAGGTCACATTAATAATTTGTATATCATAACACAATATTAAACCCAAGTGA
This sequence comes from Candidula unifasciata, assembly GCA_905116865.2. Classification (NCBI taxonomy): domain Eukaryota; kingdom Metazoa; phylum Mollusca; class Gastropoda; order Stylommatophora; family Geomitridae; genus Candidula; species Candidula unifasciata. The sequence goes on from CAJHNH020002013.1 coordinate 163,056, forward strand.
AAATGATACACATTTAAAATAGTAGATGAAAAGCAGTAACAATGGCAGTGGGTCTAGGAATGTGGCTTGTTTGATACAGTGTTAGCTTCTTGTATCTTAGTCAGTTTTGCATTGTGGAATTATGTGTTCAGTTCTGAGTTCTCTTACTTGAACAAAATCTCACTTAATTTTGTCTTTAATTCTAAGTCAGTCAGAAGTTAACTTAGACCTGGTTCTCCTTCTGTGTTGCTGGGAGGATCTAGGAGAGCAAAGATGTTTACTATTAATATTAACTCTTTGAGTCCCAGGGGGTTTAGCATCATAAACCCAAGGAGTGGTAATCCAATGTTTTAATTTTACAAGTGTAACACATGAAAACAGATCATCCTAATTCAGTTGCCTGCAACATACACATTATTATACATCAAAGTGACCAGGGATTGTTGAGGAATAATTATAGCATACAGCTACAACAAATAATTTTTTTAGTAATTAAATATTAGTAAATAAACAGACAGTATGTTTACAGACATTAGTAAAATGAAATTTTAAAAATTCCACCTACCACCATGGCACTCAAGGAAAACTGGTTAAATATATCCAAAATGAATCCAAATGAATATGAACCACTTAGTATTGTATAAGTAAAATATAAACTCAATCTGTAGATTTTATTCCAGGCTTTTGAAGCATCATAACAGAGCACCATTATTTGGTAAAGAAAACTGACTCCCAAAACAATAAGTATCTTCACACAAAATGAAGTTTAATAAATAATAAGGGAAATAGCACTAGAACTGACACTGAAGAAAAACGTCTTTTCACTAATGTTTATTCTATTTGTGCCAGCTGACTTTGCTATCGTATCATTTGCGTGAGGTACACATTAGACATGTCCCTTATCAAAGTTAAACTATAATTGACTGACACACACGTCAAATTCACAGCATTATCTAACTTTAGATAAAGCTAATATTATTTATTTAAATTTGAGGTTTCTAAAGCCGTAAATCATGTTAGCGTGCATGTAGAATACTGCTTGACAGTCATATTCTTTTTAAACAAACACTTAGTAACTCGTCAAATCTCGCAAATTACTATTTTTTCGTCTTTCAAACCACGTTTCTAAATGAGCACACCAGATATTAGACACAAAGAACTCGAAAGGGAGTTGAAATTGAGCGGTCTGCGTTTGATGACCAGTCAGTGGTAGATTAAAAACCTTCACTTGTCACGCGTCGATTGGGCTGCCCAGTTGTAACACATTAGCGTATGATGCGTTCACTGGGACTCAGAGTTGAGGCAGTGGTAGATTTGGTCATTACATAATGGATGTGGCTGACAGGGGAGCGGTAGCACACAGCTGTAAAGTAATCACTGTCTAGGACAGGGCTATTCAACTGATGGCCCATGGGCCAAATCTGGGTTGCAGTTTAGCAAATGCCCCTCGGATCACTTGCCAGATGCTGGGGTTCGGGCCTTTGATCTGTAACGATCCACTTTTTTCAGCATGTTGACCCCTAAGTTGAATGGCCCTTGTCTAGGACTTTGATAGTTATTGAACAGCACTGCTCTGTGGTGTATGAACTTGTTTTCTTTCTCTCTTGTTTTTTTTTTTTAGTTAGTGGATTGGACTACTCTGCTATGAGCAGCATGAGGTCACTGCTGCCACAGCCACCACCAATCCCTGTCAATCCTGACGTCAAGTTAAAGCATTTGCCATTTTATGATGTTCTAGCGGAAATAATGAAACCCTCTAGCCTGAGTAAGTATAGTCACTGTTGATTGTGTGTGAAGTGTTTGTTCAATCTGTCAAATTTGCCTCCACCACATTAACACTTTCCTGACCAAATTTGACAGTCCTTGAATTTCCGGTCATATCATTTGCTGATCAGTTTCGGCGATCATGGAATTAGTGACCTGAAGACTGCAGACGATCCTATCAATAGTTTTTGAATTGAGCTTTGTCCTGGTAATTAAATTTTTCAAGATGGCTATGCCTACCACTGGTATTGCTTTGAGTCGATACAATCGTTGCTTTCAGTGAAATGTTTACAATTTTTGTTACAAGCCTTTTTATCATGTCTGATGACGAAAACCAGACTGGTAATATTGATGATTCTGCCAGCGATTGTAGCACTGAAAGCGGTAATTCCTGGATAAGTAGGGATACAATGAGAATGTTATCATCATATCGCATCGGAAGGTAGTGACAACAATAATAGACTTGATGATGGAGGTGATATAGGTATATTGAAGAAAGTTGGCGTGGTACACAAGACCAGAGCATTTCTACAGCTGAAAATGCTGTTTAAAAATGGAGAAAGGCTGCCCAAAATAAACTTGTTACGCTTGACAGTCTTCCTCCATACAAAAAAAACAAGGTGTCATGTCAAACACAATTGGGTGTGTGCCAATTGATTTTTGGTAGAAAAAGCAACTGAAACTGAAAAAGGCAGATCATCCTGTTTTCTGTGACAGAAGATAAAGGCATGTTGGCCGTTACCCGCCATGCCACGAAAAGTTAACTTGATATCTACTGTTTATACTCCAATGATATGGACATGACAGTAAGAAAAAGTGGAATTCTTGAGGGCAGAATATAAACAAGCCAGTTTTTGCAGAGAAATACTAAAAAAGTATTTCTGTGAGGGGTGTCCATCACTTCGGCCAGCTGGGTGCAAGCTACCCCTACCCACATAGATCCTATAAATGATACCTGCCATTCTATTAAACTTTTTTTTTTGAATAGTTGAAACTGCTATGGTCAGTTGGCATATAAGTTACAACACTGCCAACTCTACGAATAAGATCACAGCAAAGAGGTTGAGGTAGGATGTCAGTCTTGCTCTTATCAGACCTGATGTTCTTTGGCACAACATAATACCTTCAAGACCACATGTCACAACATCACGACTTACTGAGCGCCATTTTATTGAAAAATATGTAAAGCCAAGTTACAGACCAGATCAAAGTATGTAAGCCTGCAGGTAAAAGAAGTCAGACTTGCATGTACTGCCCACATTTTATTATTTTGTCATCAATAATCTTTAGTAGCATTATCATTGTTTGGCTCAGGAGCCTTGACTTGATTATTCATGGCTAAGTGTTTTAATTTCTGCTGCTGTTTTTGAGTGTTGTGAATTTTTTTTTGTTTGTTTGTTTGTAAATGCTACATTGTCTAAAATCTATTACCTTTTCTAGCTCAAACTTGAGAATGCAAGACCTTTCATTACTAGTAACAGTGACTGTATCTTGAAATTCTTTCTTAAACATTTTATCTGTTTGTTATGTTTAAAAGGTCATTCTCACTAAGTGTGATCATTCTTTTTGAGAAATTCTTCTAAATAAACTTGTGTTTTGTTGTTTAGTAAACTATTAGTGTGCTTTTCACAATCTGCAGAGAAAAAAAAATATATGAAAAATTACAAACATTTTGAACACGAATTGTATGATTAAAAAGAGGAAATATGGTCTCTGCATTTACAGAGCTGGTTAAGGAAACGGGCGTGTTGTTTGTAATTTTTATCTGTAATTCACTTTAGGAGTGTACTTCTTATGTGAATTTTTGCTATGATATTTTTTGTTTACTTTTGAAATTCAGTACCGAAAAACTCTGCAAGGATGCAAGAGACACTGTTTGTCTTCCATCTTACACCCCAACAGGCCCAAGATATTACTATGTCGAGGTAAGTTATTTCATAAAAATACCTATATTCAGAACTATTTTCACAACGGATCAGGAGGTCGTTGGTTTGCTCCCTGATGGAGCCGGATTTTTTTCTTCAAAAATGACCTTGACTCCCAGGTTGACCCAGCCTTGAGTGGGTACCGGGTGCAGTCCCAGGAAGTAAAGGCGGCTGGTGTGATGCTGACCACAGTATCCATCTTGTGTCAATTGGTCTATATAAATATAGGTCTAACCCTATACGCCTAAAGGCGTGGAAAAGGGTACTTTACTTTCAGAACTATTTTCATTTAACTGATATAGAGCTGTTTTAGCAAAATAAAAAAAAAATAAAAAACTGTTCTTATTACTTATCTTTCTGCTAAACATTTACTTAAGGCCAGATGCATAAATTACACTTTATATTAAAGACAGACTAGCTTTGTTCTGAAAATATTCCTCCTGGTCTGATCATCTTCGGCCATTCTGCATTTTAACTTTTTCATTGTAACACTATTCCATTGCATTCTGGTTATACCGATTTATGTTTACCTATTAATTTTCTTTTCTGGGTTAGCTTTTTGTTAATTCACTGCTAAAGTGCCTCATTTACTTCTTTGCTTTGTCTTTTTTAAAAGGTGTTAATTTTTTTGTCACAGAGATTTCCGACCTGGTGCTAAATGTGAATACACAGTTCAGGTACAAATCAGATTCTGTCTACTGGAGACTACCTGTGAACAAGCAGACACGTTTCCATCACAGATTCAAGTTCGAGTGAATAACAAGCCAGCAACTTTACCTGTAAGCTTTTAGCACTTCAGCATTTCCCATTTGTGATGTCAGTATTTGTTAAGACTGTGATAATGCTGTTTATATTTGAGCAAGGTAGAAAAGGTTATAAGTTTTGTCGGTTTTGTGTACTAGTTTTTAACATTATAGGCTGATTGCCTGACTGGCTGCTTTTAAATGATTGTAACACATTGTAGAGTGATTGACTGACTGGATGCTTTTAAACGATTGTAACACATTATAGACTTACTGACTGGATGCTTTTAAACGATTGTAAATCGAGACAGAATATAATGCTCATAGCTTTCCTGAAATGTCTGCAGTTTGATTTAGTGTAAATGGGTACGGAGAAGGAAGTGAGGAAGAAATAGGCTTAAATAAGAAAATGATTGCGGGTAGGTTAAGAGCAAAAGGTCTTTGGTTCAGTTCCTGAAGGAGTCAGACTTGAAAAAAAAAAATACCATGGTTACCAGGCAAAGTCATGGGAAGTAAAGGCAGCCAGCGCACAGAGTGTCAATTGGTTTATAAAATATAGGTCTAGCCCAATATGCCTGAAGGCCTTGAAAAAGGTCCTTAAAAAAAACAGCTGCCAAGCATCTGAGAAAACACTTAAAATATATGCGATGGAGACTCTGGTCCTGCAGTCCTAGGCTCCTGTAACTGGAAGATTATTCCTAATGTGAATGAGCGTTGCTAGCTGCCATTGCCATGGGCTGTAATTCTTGTGCATCCCAATAGCAGAATATAATACTGCTGTATAGAAAGATGGAAATGTGCTAACAACAAATAGGTGTGTATCAGGGCAAAGATGGGTGTGTGCATATCTCTATGTGGAACTTGTTTGGTTCTCTCCCAAAACTCTACATTAGTGATTCTATCATACCATTGAATTCCCTCTATTCTGCACAGGCACCAAATAATGAATGTTTGTAGTTTACTAATAATTGACTTGGTGGCTTTCCATGTCTTCGCTCTATTTATATAATGAGCTTATTTTTATTTTATATAGTTTTTGAGTCAGGCAGGTACAATAAAGCTGAATATTTTTATGTAAATCCAGGAAAGAGAAGACTATATTCATGTGAATTTTCTAAACCTTACTTTGGAACTTTCAGAATGTTATACCAACTAATAAACCTAACGTAGAACCAAAACGACCAGGTCGGCCGGTGGACATCACAAGCCTTTGCAGATTGTCCCCAACAGTGTCCAATGCCATAACAGTAACGTGGGCAGCTGATTTCACTAAGGTATGAGCTTTCACTAGTGCTAAAATCTTGACTAACATCTTGCAATGGAATTGTCTTTTTCAGCCCAAACCTCTGCCACTGCATAACAAAGCTCCTCCTAAGAAATTTGGATGTCCCATTGACATTTCACCATTGTGCAGACTCAGTCCTTCACATGGCAATAACATTTATATTTCCTGGCTTCCTGATGAACACGCGGTATCATTAAACTACGTTTTGGTTGCAGTAACCATTAGTTTTGCCCATGTTCAAGTTGGGGCACATGTTTAACTAACTCCTTTTCTGTTAAGTTTTGTGGACTTGCTTTTTGTTTGTGGTTTTTGCATGATTGTTGCAGTTTTTTTTTTTTTTAAGTAACCAAATTTTTGGATACCATTCGTTATGTTTTTAATATTTGCCAGGAAGAAATGTTGTTATGTGCTGGTTGAAAACTGTCTCTGTTATTTCCAATGGTGTAAAAGCCCCCACCCCCACCCTTTCCAGATTAAAACATACATTTTAAAATTATGGCTGGCAGAAAGTTATGGTTGTTCTAGTCTTGCTTCTGCTATTGAATTTTGCCTGCACATCTGTTTTACAGATCTAGCTTAGTTGTATGCAGACTGTTTGTTGCCTCTGTCAGATGTACTATGACTTTAAAGGAAGTCCCTAAATAGTACTATCATGAAATGCTTGTTAAGGAGGCAGTGGGTCTATTCTTATTTTCCCTACAGTGGGGCCTCAGAATCCAAATGGGGAGCACATTAACTTGATATCCCCGGATGGATTCTGGGGCTCCATTTTGGGGTTAAAAGAATAGACCCACTATCCCCCTAACAAGAATGTAGTAAAAGACAGCTAGCTAGGGACTTCCTTAGAAGTCAAAGTGCATCTGCAGGAGAGGCAAGGAACCACCAGCTTGCGTACAAGTCACATATGTAAAATGTATGTGCTGGCAAAACTCAAGTTCTGGGACAAGACCAGAAGTGAACAAACAACTAGAATTTCCCGCTGTAGCTGGTGAATAATGAAGAAGAGGACCACCTCTGAGACATCTTTAAGCTGAACATTCAACTTCATGGCAGTCATTTTATCGCCATAATGCCATGTGTACCTATTTTTTAGTTTTTCAATCATTCTAGGCGACGTTGAATGTTGCCCTGAATATATAGTCAGTATAACAGAATGGGAATTGCACCCCATGGTATATCACACTTGATTGAACTATCAGTGTAATTAGCTGAAAATAAACTAAGATTGTGAGGTGACTCTAAACCCGTTTCCTACAGTCTGTGGATAGGAGACTGCCTCCTTCTGCATATGTGTGGTAACTTCAAACTGTCACGCTTTTGACAGGTTTTCAAATTTTTTCCAGATCTCTTCTATCAAGAGGTCCAACTCCAGTTTTGACCATTAGCAGCCACATTGGGAATAGTTTTCAACGTTTATATCCAGAAAATTGATGCAAAGGGTTTAAAGTTTTAATCTTTGTAAGAGGAAGAGAAGACGTAGATTTCTGTTCACCAGTATCGCCATAAATAAAATCCAAGTCTATTTCTGTTGCTGTATGCAGTGCAGACCTGTAAGAACTCAGGGACACCCCCCACCCCCCCCCCAAAGTTATTAGAAATTTCGGTTCTTATTTCTTAGTAGCCGACCACAAGTAGAGGAAATCCGCAGTTCACGGTGCAGTCAAATATTTCAAGGGGGTGGTAGATTAAGCGTATTGTTTTGGCTAGGATGAAGGTTTAGAGTTAGTGTTGGGTTAACGCGCAAAAACCTTGGCCTTGAAAGAAACGCGCCATAACACGGGAAAAAAAAACCTTACTACCCTCTAAAATATTGGACTGTCTTGTGACGTCATTTGTGGTCAGATAGAAAGAAAGCACAAAAATTCCTCTTAGCCAGATGAGTTTAAGCACACAAAAATTGCTGGGGATAAAAAGATTGGTTTTCACAACAGAAAGCCACATCAGTGATCATCACACTGTATTCTAACTCTACCAGACCGCTGGCCCACTATCACAGGAATGTCCTAACCTGCCGCTAAACCGCTGTCCCTCAATGTCTGGAGTTTGCGTACTATGAGAAAACAATGCGCCACAAACTAAAAATAACTAGCCAGTTGTAATCAGATCTCGTGGATAGTCATTGCGAATTGCTGCCCACGTGTGTCTGGATTTTCTTTGTGTGGTTTGGCGGGGAAAAATTATGAAAATTCACAATAAAACAAGCCTTTGATAAACCAGGCACTTCTACAGGGAAGTGAAGTAGGTCTAGGCTTTTCACATTCCGACAGGTGATCGATACTTTGGTTGATTTAGACTCCTGAGGAGTCAGAATTTCTTTAATACGTTCCTAGTTGAAGTGATGCAGTCAGGGGGATGAGGAGAGTCTTGAAAATTATAGATTTAAAACTAGATCGAAAGTAAGAGAGGGGCGTGTCCCTCAAACATCATCTGGTGCTCACTTTGTGAAACAATGCCGATCTTTCTGGGTGGAATTTCACACAAAGGTGGAATATTGGTGCTAGATGAAATGTAAACCTATTTTCTACAATGTCTCCAAGTTGCAGCTTATTCTAACCACTTGTTGGCTTGTAACTAATATTTTTGAATATCATGTTGTGTTTTTTGTGTTGATGCCTAGGAGCCCAGGTATAGGGGGCAGTTAGGTCAGGGCCTTAGGTCTGGTTGTGCAATCTGGTACACACAAAATCCCAAATTTGGTATTTCACTGAAATAATAAAAGATTTATATTAATTTTACTAATGCTCATATTGTAATAATGCCCTATAAGGGGGACTCAGTTAAGTGGTAATAAATCACAGATGGAGTTTTACATTTATTGTTTTAACTGTTATAAACTGACTTTTTCCCCAGAGCTTCTGCATGGCTGTATACCTTGTGAGGAAACTGACATCTGATACACTTCTGACCAGACTCAAGCAGTTTGGCAATAGGCATTCTGATCATACCAAAGCATTAAGTATGTGTGGGTTCCTCTGTCACTTATCATTGTTTGGCATTTGGTTGACTTTGCATCTATCCTCTTAACAGCTTGTTATACATTTTAAAATATTTTGGATTAGAATGTTTAATAGAGAGTAATCAGAATCTAGATAGGGCATTATGCAGACTTAGACCTAATTTCTTGAATATCCTTGAATATAGTGAGGATGAGGAAAGAAAGTAAAATACTTGAAACTTTGGGGAGAAACATTACTTACCTAGGCTTAAATCTCAGTTTTCTGTAGCCTAGAGGTTAATGAACCATCTCATCTTGATCCTTTGGCACCTTGCGGTGTCGAGGTGAAGAGTTAGTTTACGGGAAAGTGCCCATTTGTGCACTTTGTAAACGGAGATTACCACGGACTCTTGTTCCCTCTGTCCATTGTTTGCATGCTTGGTCTCTTCTGTGCTTCCCGCCTAGTCTGTACGTCTCTGCTCACTGTTTTGTTCTTCCTTGTCAAATAGCCCTTTCAATTCTGTCTGGATGTGTGAAGAAATTACATCAACATTTATGGGTCTGTGTTGCAACCAGCAGGGATGAGATAGGGCCTTCTTGTGCTGATAGGGTTAAAACTCTTAAAACTGTTTCCATCAAAAAAATATTTGAAGCCTAACACAAACTTTACGGTCAACCCCCCCCCCCCCATCCTCCTAGCTCCCTCTCTCTCCCCCTCCCTCTCCCCTCTCTGCACCTCCCTCCCTTTTTCTCTCTTTCTCAGACACACGTGCGCGCGCAAAATCCATCAGATTTTAGTAAACAGTAAACACAAGAGTCACATTTTTAATATTTATCGAATTCTCCTTGATGTAGAGCAAACATCTGGTAAAGCTTGATGGTTCTTTTATGATTAAAATTGTGTGTCTGAATATTTCAGGCTTAGGAATTCCTGACATTGTAATGTCAGAATCAGAATCAACTTTATGATTGCAATTGTGTGTTTTTCTTAATTAAATGCTCATAAATATTTTTCAGTCAAAGAGAAGTTGGCTCAAGATCCTGATAGTGAAATTGCTACAACAAGTCTACGTGTTTCTCTTATGTGCCCGGTAGGTCGTTGTATGGATGTTTTTTTTTTTTAAGTTTACATGCATTAGCTCACCATTTTAAAAATAAAACATCTTTAAAGGTGGTTGGGCTATTTTGGAAGAGTCCGGGTTTGAACTCTTCAGAAGTGACAGCGTCACTAAAAATCAGAAACAGTAAAATTAAACCTAAAATGTAGAACAAAAATGTGTGTTATGGAAGGTGACTAGGGGGGGGGGGGGGGAGACTGGGCAAGCATACCATAAAAGACTTGATTAGGGGTGTTTCCTTCGAAGTTGGAGTGCATCTGCCTGAGAAGTGAGAAACCAAAACAGTCTGCGCACAAATAAGCCAGATCTGTAAGATGGTTGTAAATGCAAAACTCAGATTCTGAGCTGGACTAAGGTCCGTTAGTGGATAAACAACCAGACCTTTCTCGTGGAGTTTACATCCTGTGAAAATAATTAAGAAGACGTTTGTGGAGTATATATGAAAGGCAGAAGAAAAACATCACAGAAGTAGCTGCATGTAATTTGCTGATCGAAGGACTTGCGGATGAAAAATAGCCACTTGCAACAATGTAGTAGTCGTCATGCTGTGGTATATATAGGTTTGCTGCTTACCAGTACATTGATTTGGGTTAGTCACTAAAGTTCTCCTCTGATGTGTCCACAATTTCTGAGTATAAAGTTTTTGAAGATTTTTATGTTATTGAAATTGTGTTATGAAAATACTACAGACGGATCTGGTTTCTGCTACCTCCTGTCATGACCTCCTCCTTTTGCCCTTTAACTTCTAATGAAGCACATACGCCCTCAATCAACTCACACCAAATCATCTTTGCCATTACATGCAGGTATCTCACCCCACATTTCCCCGGTCTCTTTAACTACCATGAGATGGTAAATGTTGGCTTAAGTAATTATCCTAAGCCTTCTGGTCTTTGTAGCACCAGTTAATAAATGTTCGTGGGTTATTGGTATTGGTATAGTCGTTTTCCATGTCTGGTAGTTTAAAAAAATTAAGTCTAATAACAGAGCCGTAAATACCCTAAATTGCTTAGTCGTTATTTGATGTGCTTGTTTGCAGCTGGGGAAGATGCGCATTCAGATCCCTTGTCGAGCCAGTACATGTACACATCTGCAGTGCTTTGATGCCGCCACATTCCTGATGATGAATGAGCGAAAACCAACATGGATGTGTCCGGTTTGTGATCGACCATGTCCATACGACAAGCTCATTATAGATGGGTATGTACCGCTTGTCTGTTAATTGTTGTGTGTGTGTGTTGGTGGATAGTGAATGGCGGTAATGGGATTTGTTGGGATCTTACCTTGCTAACTTTGTCTTCCACAAGTAAGTCAGGTTTGACTCTGTTATGTAAACCAAGTTATGACCAGTTGTTTTTTGTTGTTGCTGCAGTAGCATTTGATTACATTAGTTGATTTATAACAGTTTAGGCAAATGTTGGTCCTCCCAAGAGGGGGGGGGTGTCAAGAATAGATTCACTGCGCCCAGTAAGCGTGTTGTAAAAATAGGACTAATTAGGGGTGTTTCCTTCAGAGTTTTAGTGCTTCTGTTTGAGAGGCGAGGGATCAACATTCTGCTTATTAATGAGCCAAAGCTCTAAAATCGATGTGCATGCAAAGCTCTAGTCTGGAACTGAACCCAAGTCCAGAAGTGGACTAACAACAGAACTTTTCACTGGTATTTATAGCTAGTGAAAACTCAGAAGAAGAAATATTGTTACAGACTGTTCTGAAAATTTAATGCCAGTCTGCGACTTTTAGACCAAAAGTCAGTGAACACAGGTCTTGGTCATCTTATAATCTGAAAATCATAATTTGATTCTTTCCCACTCATTAATTATTATTCACACTAAGTCCAAACATAATTCATCTATTTTTTTCTTTTGGTATTTAATTTTTACTTGTAGGTATTTTGTTGAGATCTGCCGCCAGTCACCGTCTTGTATTGACATCATATTTCATGAGGATGGCAGTTGGACACCCATGAAGCCCCAGAAGGAGAATGCCAATCAAGTCATCCTTACAAACACCCCAAAGGTACCCACGCCAACCCCAACCTCAGCAGCATCTACATTTCAGCCTACACCGCCAGTGGCAGGTATTACAATTTTTTCCCTAAATGCTATTGATTTAAATACATTTTTTTTTAAATCTAGCCCTCTAAGGTATTTATTCCTTTTTTGTTTTGTTTTCATAGCTTTTGTAGAAACCATTGCAAGGAAAACAGCTTTTGCCAATGTCTCATTTCATACAGTTGTAAGTGAGAAGTGGATGGCAGAGTTGTTAGAACACTGGGCTCATGCAGGAGTCACTTCACTCTTGTCATTTATCACCCTAGAACACATGGTAAATTCTGACAGTAAAAATAATGCAGATTTCAGGCAGTTCTTTTTATTTTGTTTTGAATTTTAACATTTTTATACATTATTTTTTCATCTAACTTGACAGGTAAGACCACTGTTTACATGTCGTTTGTTTTTCTCTAACTTTACCGATAAAGCCATTGTTTACATGTCATTTGTTTTTCATCTAATTTGACCGATAAAGCCACTGTTTACATGCCGTTTGTTTTTCATCTAACCTGACCGATAAAGCCGCTGTTTACATGTCATTTGTTTTTCATCTAACTTGACAGATAAAGCCACTGTTTACATGTCATTTGTTATTTCGTCTAACTTGACAGGTCAGGCAGCTACTTAACGTGTTGTCTCTTATTTAATCTAACTTGGCAGATCTGTTTACATGTCATCTCCTATTTAATCTAACTTGACAGATCTGTTTACGTGTCATCTCCTATTTAATCTAACTTGACAGATCTGTTTACGTGTCATCTCTTATTTAATCTAACTTGACAGATATGTTTACGTGTCATCTCCTATTTAATCTAACTTGACAGATCTGGCATCTGTTTACGTGTCATCTCCTATTTAATCTAACTTGACAGATCTGGCATCTGTTTACGTGTCGTCTCCTATTTAATCTAACTTGACAGATCTGTTTACGTGTCGTCTCCTTTTTAATCTAAATTGACAGATCTGTTTACGTGTCGTCTCCTATTTAATCTAACTTGACAGACCTGGCATCTTTTTACCTGTTGTCTCTTATTTAATCTAACTTGACAGATCTAGCATCTGTTTACCTGTTGTCTCTTATTTAATCTAACTTGACAGATCTAGCATCTGTTTACCTGTTGTCTCTTATTTAATCTAACTTGACAGATCTGGCATCTTTTTACCTGTTTTCTCTTATTTCATTTAACATGATAGGCCAGGCAGACTAATGTCTGTCTGTACATTTTCATACCAGTCTACAGTAGCCTTGCAAACACTAACAGTTTCTGTAGTATGCAACTTTTTAAGAGTTGAGCAATTTTTTGGCTGTTTAAAACTTGTGGATGTAGATTTATACAAACAGAATTTATAAATGCCTTTATTGGGGTATTGTGCTAGATCATGTCTTGACAGGCAGGTGTACAATAATGTTAATATAAAATCCCTGCTGTTGTATGTTCAGTAATTTCTCGCTAATTGTTTATCCTCAATGTTTTCCATAGGCTCCTATTTTAATCTCAATGTTAATATTTTATACATAATTAGTATTGAGGCTGCCCAGTTGTATTGAAACAAACCCTTTGTTATTTTCATCACTTGTTAATTTTAATTAGTTAAAACATTTTTCATAGCCGCATAAGTTACGTCCTTATCGTTTGTAATGAAACTTGGAAATGATCCAGCACCCTCATTTGATAGTGCGCTGCGACACTTTCAGCGCAACCATTGTAGTCTTTTTTGTGAAAGATTGATTGACTACAGTGGAACTTTGTGCTATATAGCTCTGATTGAAAATGCATTCTAATTACTAGTTATGCGAGTGAAAAAAGTGTCATAACGTCGAGAATGAAGTAAATATTATTATATAATTTCATGTATTTATATTTAGATATAATTTGTTTAACATTGGCACAAATTTGTAAACACATCTTAACCCTTTTAGCACGGGAAGTTTTTCAGAGGTCTAGCCAAAAACACGGAGCATTTTTTCAGTGAATTTGGTTATTACTTTATTTAATTTTTTTGACAGATTTCTGTTATTCTGACCCCTATGAAATAATATATCTATTTGAAGGATATAGATTGAAGTTCGTGATTTTCACAATATCGTTAAAATTAATTGATGTATATGCAAATTATCTCATTTGCATATCTAAAAATAGAAAATATGAATTTGAATTTTCAACTTCAATGCTTGAAACATAAAACTAAAAACAAAATTTTTTTTTGTTTGAAATCTTTTTATTGATCCTTGGCCTTTTTACAAAATGTTGTAAGCAATTCAATAGTCAAAAACAGGTATATATATGTGAAACAGCAATAATATCTTTAGGTGACATGTGTTTTTTCACCATCAGTCAGCACTAGAAATGGATGTGCCAGTGTCAACACCTTCGGGTGGATATACCCTGAGCCATGGTTGGGCTGTGGTTCTGAACACAACAGCGTCCCCATCTGATTCCCACTATTACTACTAACACTAAATCCCTGCATCAGTATCAACAGAATTAGTGTCATCACTTGATTTAAATGTTTTTATCAACATCAAGTTTAGGGGCAGAAAACATACGAGTCAGACATACTTTTAGCGGTTTTTTTTCAGGTCACTATCTAAAAAATTCAACAACAATTTTCCCTTCGATTACCCAAACACTCGAAAGTCGCCATGTGTAAAGCTGATACCGCAGTTAATATAAATGAATCACTTTCAGTGTTTCAAAGTAGGAGATTTCTTAGCGGTTCGAGGCGAAACACGATCGGGCCGATCATCGGCTGTTCCGTGTTTTTGGCTAGACATCCGCCGGCCGATAATCGGCCCGTCCGTGCTAAGAGGGTTAACTACTGTTTCATACTGATTTTTTTGTGACTAAAGTTATTGGGGGGAATTTTTTACAATTAAAAACTGAATGCGCACTCTGTAGATAAAGTTAACTAAGTAGTCACTAACAGTCTTTTCTTAATAGTTTGCGTGTATGATTTTTTGTGTGTGTGTGTGTGCAGAACTTTGCCTAGTTCTCCTACCCTTTTACGCCTCTCTCGTTTCTTCCATGTCTTTTCAAAATTACTCATCTTCCTGACTGTTGTTTCCCCTGTGTAGCTTCTGCCTCATAATTCTTGGTGAGGAGCTGTCTTAATACGCTGATTTCCTCAGTGTGTGATCCTTTGCCAGCACCATCTTTCTTCACTTTTTAATTCACTGGAATTTGTTTAGTTCTCACCATGGCCAAACACCTCTTTCTGATTTTGCCTTATTTCCTCTGTACATTTTAGTGATTATTCAATGTGTTTGATCCATACAGTGGTCTTGTTTTGACAGTCAAGTTAAAGTGAGTGCTCATTCAGTTTTTGAGAGTTCTGCTAGCACATAATATTTGTATAAATGCTTTGTAGACTTTGTTGAGGAAATGAATTCTCTTATCATCATCAGCGATGACGACAGCGACAGCGACGACAGCGGCAGCCCCTGCCAAAGCTCCAGTAATCGACCTCACTCTGGACAGTTCAGATGATGATGATGACGACTATGCGGTAATACCAAACGAGCCAGTGAGTCCTCCTGTTATTAACTTGGACACACCCTCGCCAGCTCCTCATTCCTAACATGCCAGGCTCGCCAACAGTTATCCTCACAAATTCTCAGTCTTCTTCTCCATCCCCTGCGGTGACCGGCCCCGCTCCATTGTTTCAGCCAAGCCTGGCTGGTTCTGGATCTCACACGGCTAGCAGCATTATTCAGGACAGTTCATTAAGTGCAGTGGAGAGCATTCTTCAGCCACCGTCTAGTTTGGCCCAAGCCTCGCCCAGCTCACTGCACTCACAGGCGCTCAATTTGGAGGCAATGTCAGATGCGGACTTTGATGAGTTTCTCAAGGGTTTATCTTGGGGTGTTTAAGGTTGTCACAAGTGACAGATCCTGGCCAAGGTTGTCATGTGCCAGATCTACACATGGACTCAGATTGTTCTCCTTTGCAAGTATGAATTCTTCAGGATATTACAATTGAACACCAGTGTTTGGCTTGAATCTTACAACAGGTTTATTACATTGAAGACACCCTTAAGAGGCTTAGGGATTTCTGTTGAATCTCATGCTTTTGTTACATGAGAGTTAAGGACCCAGAGCTTCTGTCTTCTTGATATAACTAATGTAAATAATTAAAAGAATTTACTTTCAGAATAAAGTTAAGTTTTTTCTCATTTAAGTTTTATAAAATATTTTTGTGTGCTATGTTACATTTTTTGAGTTGAAAGCTTGTATTTATGTGTAAGTGTCTTGGTGTTGATGTAGGAGCAAAAGAAAACTGTGAATTTACATTTGCCTTTCTTTTTGTAACCTAGACTGTTGTGACAAGATGGGAACAGAAAAAGTGGGCACATTTTAGGTGAACTGATAACGATTTTTGGAGAGAGAGAATCTGTTGCTGCTTCGGTCATGCACTTCTGAAAGGACCCAATGAAAAAAGATGAACCTAAACTTGATGATTGGGCAGCTGAAATGATGATTTAGTTGATGATGTTTAGCTGGTGTGGTTGGAAAGATGTCTGTATTAAGGTACTTTAGCTAGAGAACAAATAAACTGTCATACATAACTTGTATGTTTGCAAATATATGTTACATCATTACCAGTTAATGTGTCCAGTTGAGGTGAATTAATAGCCACAAAGTGGCACTTATAGAGCAGGCGTGGCAACAAACATCTAAAGTTATAAACACCTGATTATCACATGTAACATTGCTTAACAATTAGCCGGCCACTGGGTTATTTGTGATTTCTGACAGTATATAAAATACACTCCCTTTTAGGAGAGAAAAACTGATGGGGAAGTGAATAAAGTACATAGATGTGTCGTCAGTTAATAGGCAGTTACAGTGGTGTCTGAGGAGAAATAACAGCAGGTTTTGTTCAGGCCAGCGCTGAACTTGTGTGTGTTCAGCTTCATCTGTGTGTTGTAGGCAATGATATCTCTATGTTCTGGCAATGTTCACGTTTCCTGAGATAATTTGGAGCATTGTTGCAAATGGCTTCTTATAATTTCCACATTTGTGACATTTCAGAAGAAGCTCAAGTGACATGAATGCATGTAAACGCATAATTTATAATCAGTCTCACATATCACTGTCCGCATCTGCTCTTTTGATGCATCATCAGTTCCTGTCTGCTGAAATTAGGAACCTATTTGTCATCTAATCTCATCTTCCAAAGTGGCTTGAAGATATTTTCTGTCGGTATCTTTCCAGACAGAAAATTACAAGAAATGTGTGTCCACATTTTTCCTGAGTGATGTGGATAAATTATTTCTTCTTCTTCACATTCACTGGCTGTAAAATTTGGCAGAAAGTTTTGGTTGTTTATCCACTTCTGGACTCGTACCTGTTTTTGAACTTGAATGTTGCATGCAGAACCTGAATCACTTGTAAGCAGACTGTTGGTTCCTTGCCTCTCTGGCAGATGCACTCTGACTTTGAAGGAATCTACAAATTGGTAGACTCTTACGACATGCTTTTGGGAAGGCAGTGGGTCTATTCTTGTTTCCGTACCAATGGGGTGCAGGAACTCACCTACATTTGTACAAAATGGCATGAATATATTTAGTATTATCTCTGTTGAAAATAATGTGAATGTATTAATTGTATCATTGATCCCCTATCTGGCCAGAGTGAATGGAGCGTTTGTGACTTGGCTACCGAGCACAGTTTTATGTGCTTTTTGTACCTAAGTTTGTGTTCAGCTGTTTGTTGGATAAGGTAGGGAATTGGTGCAAAATGTAGAGTATTTAATTTGTTATTGTAAAAACAGAGTAAAATGATAAGGCATGTGTTGTAAACTAAATAAAATGATAAACTAATTTTGGCAAATCAAGTACAGTGATCAGGCCTCAGATTAATGGCATCTTCATCCCAACGGAAAAGAACAGCTTGTGAAAACATGCAAATTCCACTACATGGCATTGGGCAAAAGGGCGAAAGCTCATGCGCCGCTGGATCGATAACAACAACAACAATCCCAGCTTTTTGTTATCAGTGCCAAACATGGACAGTGAGTAAATCACATGAATGTTCTAAATAAAAATGCTTGTGAAATGCACCATCTCCAAAAGTTCACCAACAGCACACAAGAATGGACAAGATCACAAGTGTCAGATTTAGAGAGAAAGTTGGAATAAGACTGAGCCTGGATTACATTTGAAAGACGGAGAATAAAGGGTTTGACCATCTAGTAAAAATGTAGCCAGATCAAACTACACTTCTACAGCAAAACATCAGTGCAGAGCTGAGGGGTAGAGACTAAGAAATAGATGGAAAGACGGTGTAGCTGAAAGCTTAAAAAAAATAAGATGAACAAAGCTATCACTTAAGCTACTTGAAAAGCCCAGGACACTGGCTAACAGTGTGTCAATATATAAGCAGAAAATATTGGGCATATGTAGCAAACTGCATTGCTAGTGTTGTTACTGGAAGTTTTTCACTGTTGTCATTGTAACAATTTGTTGAAAAGTTTTAAAATGTGAGTTGTTGAGAAAAATTGGTCGTTGTTTTTCTTTGGTGTGAAGTGTCTTGTCTGAACATTCTAATACGCAGCAAACAAAACTGTATTTATACAATTAGAAAAGAAAAATACAATTTTGGAAAGTTTATGTGCTTTAATTACATGTGTTAATAGTTTTTCTAGCGAAAGGCAAGGATTGTTGTGTGATCAGCGTTAGGCTTGCCTGGCTGGGTCACATATCATTAGTTAAAATCAAAACAGTCGTTCCTGAAATGGTTTAGACAAAACTTCCTGGGCCAAGAGCTGCCAGATTGTGAAACAAAATATTTTGGCAAGCATTAAAGACACAGTTATACTGGAGGGAACAGTTGAGGGCAGGTGACCAAAAGTTAGGTAGTGATGCATGTGGGGAAATAGCATTTAGAAATAAAAAAAAAAAAAGCAGCCTGGAAAGAGTATAGAACTTAAGATAAACAAAAGCAAAGGGCACTTTATAATATGCCTTTAGGCATAGTGGATACATAGTTGTAGACCTATATTTTATAGACCAATCATCTGTGAGTGGTCGACATGCTGGCTGCTTTACTTTCCAGGGCTTTACCTGGTACCTATTTTAGGCAAACTGCGGAAGAGATACGCAGCTGCAGCCCAGTTTTATTTGGGCGAAAATGCCTTATTGATTGATTGATTAGCCAAGATACATCCATCAGTTCTGCTGTTATTTATGCTAGAATTGAGTTGCTGAAGCTCATAATAGTTGCAACAGCACTTTTAGGATTATTCCTGATCTATATAGCACACACACACCCCCCCCCCCCCCCCCCCCCATAATGTGCTGAGTGAAAAACGTGGAGCCTGTGTCTCCCTTTCAGTTATACTGCATGTTATTGCAGTATGCATTGTGCTGAAATTAGTTTAGTGATATAAAAATGTGGATTCAAGTCATTTCAAAGTGTCTGCAATTTTCAAACTTTGGTGATATAAAAATGTGAATTCCAGTCATTTCAAAGTGTCTGCCATTTTCAAACTTTGGTGATATAAAAATGTGGATTTAAGTCATTTCAAAGTGTCTGCCATTGTCAGACGTGTTGCCCCTGTTACCTCTGGCTCTGTCTGGAACAGACATTAACATTGTTAATGTGAAAAAATGTTGCCCGCTGTTTATGCTGTTCTTAATTTGACAAGGAAACAATTCACAAGTGACTCTTCTTGCCATTTTGCTTCAGAGCTTCAATGTCATGCTTGTGAACAAGTAATACATTTCACCTAAAATGGGTACAAGGCAAAGTCCTGGAAAGTGAAAGTGGCTAGGATGTTCACTGAACCTGCCGATTGGTCTATAAAATTAAGGTCTAGACTGTGCCCATTTTGAGCATTAGCTCATCATCATCATGTAGCTTTGCAGAACATCGCTCTCATCACAGTCTGCCTGAAAGAAAACTGTCTCTCGCCAGTTCTCCTGCCTCATGTACTTTCACACTCAAGGAGTCACTTATATCCTGTGCCCATCTTCGTGTCGGTCGGCCCCTGCCCCTCCTTCCTGGTACCATGCTTTCTGCTATATTTTTTTCCAATCCGTTGTAACGCTTGATATGACCAAAATATTTCAGCATTCCGAGAAAGGATGCTGTTATTAGCCAATCTTCCTTGATGTTCAGATCTTTTAAGCTGTCAATATTTCTCCTCTTCTTTGTCGAAGATATTCTGAGAATCTTTCTATAGCATTTCAGCTCAAAAGCCCTTATTCTCTTTCTTAAGGACTGAGAGATAGTCCACGACTCACATCCGTTTGCAGCCAAAGGGAAGATGCATGCTCTTAAAATTCCAATTTTTTTTTCTCCTTGCTTAACCATACACTTTTAAGGCAGTTCAATCTTTGCATTGCCAAGGCTATCCTCCTTTTAATTTCTGTTGAACAATCTTCATTGCTGTTTATTATAGAGCCTAGATATTCAAAGTTTGTGACATTTTCAATTTCTTCATCATTTATTGTTATTTTTGGGTGACAGCCAGTTTTATCTGTGGACATTATTTTCATTTTTTTTTAATTCAAGAACAGATTTTGATCTTCACCTAGCTTTTGGACAGAGATAATAATTATATATCAATGATGAGTTTCTTGGGATAGTAATGTGGTAGTTTCCCATTGCTTTCCGCATCCACATGGCTTTAGACTACGTCCCCAGCATTAGCTCATACAGTAAAAAAAAAATGTTTTAATCATCTGCTTTTCAACTTCCAGTGGAGCATAGATTCTGAACCAGCTCACCCAGTCTTGTAGACTGGAGTCTGCAGTGTTCTGTGAAATGAGGAAGCTGCTAATGCCATCTATCCTTTGTTGTCTCTTATTGCATGTTATTCTTCCTAATAACAGAATTCAACAATGTGCAGGGGAAAACTTGAAATTACAAACTTTACAGATTTTGAAAACCATTACTGCTCTTTTTTATTTGATGGGGGAAGAGTTGAGTCTCAAGATCTAGTGTTGGGATCTAGTGTAAGGGGGTTTTGGAGATGCTGTCGGTCGTTGCTGAAGTTGTGGGATTTCTGGCTTTGTACAACTCTCTTGGCAAGGAAACCAAGCCAGTGGGATCAAACCTGTTTCCTTCCTCTCTTTTTAAATTATGCGCGGTTCACTATCTTAGAATTTAGTTTTCTTTGGTTCGATTCACATAGTGAGTGGAGAAAAAAGACATTCTAATGGCTTTCAGACAGTGGAATGAGTCACAGTGTGGAAGAGATTGAGGTCTCTCCAAGTTACATCCTTTTAGTTCGCAGCCAACCTCAAATGCGGAGACTGCAAAATTTATTTACAGTTTAAAAAAAAAAAGAAACGCATAGTTATTCGATGGCGGGTTTTATTAGTTTGTAAATAAAATATTGTTTACTGTGTCCAGTGGACATGTGGATGGGAATTGCATGGGTTTGTGTAATCGTTACAACACAGTGGTCTATTGTGTTTAAGACCATATTTGTAAGCATAGCTCATGATGCACGCACGGAGAAAGCAACACAATTTGCGGTGAACACTATTCACTGCCTACACAATTGAAACCCTATAAAAGGATAATGCTACACCAAAACTATCAGTTCATTTTGGCACCTCTATTGATAAATTTAAGGAATATTGCCATTAGCCGATTGCAGGCAGAAGAAAGTCAAAATCAGGTTGCCAAGCATCTAAACATGCTTCAGCGTACCATAAGTCGACTTTGGCACCGGCTCCAAGTCACTGGTTTATTTGAAGACCGACATCGCATTGGATGACCCAGAGTGACAACAGCAGCAGAGAATGGCTTTATTTGGCTTCGTAAGCTTAGAGACAGGTTTCAACAGCTTTCTCAACTGCACAGGCATTGCCTCCAGGGTCATGTGTCTGATCAAACTGTTAAAACGGAAAGAGTTGATTGGTGCACATTGAAGGAAGCTTGAATGCGCAACGATACGTCCATGAAATTCTTTGACCACATATCTTTTAATTTTGGGACACCAACAGATATCTTTTTTAATCGGACAACGCCAGACCCCATTCTTCACAGCTGACCACGCAGTTCCTGACTGTCAATAACATTCAAACCCTTTCCTTTCCATCCTTATCTGAAGACATGAGTCCGATTAAGCACCTGTGGGATGGCTGCAAAGACATGTTTGCTGCTGAAATGTTTCTCCAGCCAATGGTCGTGATCTGTTCCAGACACTCCAGGAAGAGTGGGCAGCCACAGGACCACATCAGATCATCTGATTGCATCCGTGCCCAGGAGATGCCAGTCACTGATCCACGCAAAAGGAGGCCACACACACCATACTAACAGGAAAAGCCTACGCTTAAAAACTATCGTGATCCAGATGCAAAAAAAAAAAAAAAAAAAGGTGTCGATTGATGGGACCCTCTTGTGTGAAATTTAAGTAATTTCACTTACGGCAGTACAAAAATGCAGATAATGTCAAAATTGTTTCTTTCAGTAACTATTGTTTTTTTTTTTTAAATTTTAAACAGTATATTATAGGACAGATTCTGGCCAAATCTGTTGATCGCACACAGACTCATATCAACAACCATGGTAAACAGGACACCATTTTCCTATATAGAACATTTTATTGTGGGTAGTGTGTCAATACAAGATGTAAACGTTCAGAATATACAGATATTTGTTTTCAGTCAAATAGTCATTGACGTAGTAAGCTGTAGCGTGACACCTGACCACAAATTACATGTACAAGCTGTCTGCAATTCCAAGAGACAAATGTGATCTTTGTTTACGAACATGACACAAATGGTACTTCCTCTAATGGTCTTCCATCTTGCAGGATAAAATTATATCTCCACTGATGACAAAACATGTGGCAGGATAAAATTATATCTCTACTAATGATGCACCATGTGGCAGGATAAAATTTACCCCACTAATGATGTACCATCTTGCAGGATAAAATTCACTAAAGATGTTCCATCTCGTGGCATAAAATTGTATCTCTACTGATGTTCCACACGCAGGATAAAATACCTCTACTAATAATAAACCATCCCGCAGGATAAAACCTAACTTCGCTAGTGATGTGCTGTCTCGCAGGATAAAACCTAACTTCGCCAGTGATGTGCTGTCTCGCAGGATAAAACCTAACTTCACCAGTGATGTGCTGTCTCGCAAGATAAAAGTATCCTGACTAATGACATATCATCTTACTAGATTCATTACAAACAATAAATGCACAACATTGCACAGTGTTCAAAACAATTCAGTAATGCTTACGCTATAATAATATATGTCTACTTAACAAAGTCTACACTTAGTCTCGCTGCTAAACCTGGTAACATGTTCTATAATTACATATAATGTAAAACATTCTTAAAACTTATGTCTCTATCATAGGCTGGATTATGTCTCTATCATAGGCCGGATTATGTCTCTATCATAGGCCGGATTGTATCTATCATAGGCCGGATTATGTCTATCATAGGCCGGATTGTGTCTCTATCATAGGCCGGAGTGTTTCTATCATAGGCCTGATTGACCTGGGAGTCATTTCTGAAATAAGCCCGGCTCCATGAGGACCTGAACTTACCTTACGATCCGCAGGTGAGGGTCTGGCTGCTACACCACAGCCACTCCCCACTGACTCTGAAGCCACACTGTTCAGAAAAAAAATATTCCTGAAGGGTATGAACCCTGGATCAACAGGCACAGCCACAACATTACTGTGACTGCATGGCTGTGTCAGCAATGGAAAAAAACAGGGTCACTTGATTGGTGAGATGATGGCACAAACGTTGTTTGATTGACCAGAAGAGACTACATGGATGCCTTCACATAC
Organism: Candidula unifasciata; assembly: GCA_905116865.2. NCBI lineage: Eukaryota > Metazoa > Mollusca > Gastropoda > Stylommatophora > Geomitridae > Candidula > Candidula unifasciata. Next base: position 186,633 of record CAJHNH020002013.1, read on the forward strand.
AAAAGTTTTGGAGGCGAATTTACCATCAAAACATCTACTACACTTTAGTTGATTTATTCTTTAAACAAAAATCTAACAACTTGTGTTGTCAAAATATATTATAGCTGCTGATTTATCTCAAAAAAAAAAAAAAAAAAGAAAGAAATTACAGCTGCTATGTGTTTTGGGACAAGAGTTTTGCCATAAAAGAATATTTCATCATTTCACAACATACACTGCTCTTCACTTAGACAAGCCAGAGCCCTACAGGACAGGGCTCGTGGGCGATATGTGAGAATGAGCAACAACATACACTTAACGAGTCAACACGATCTGGGACAGCTAAAGACTGGTGCATATATGACTAAACCACGTACAAGTTCTATGAACAAAGACAACAGACAAGTGTTGCTGGGGAGCCAGAATCCACTGCCTCTGGTAACACAGCTTACGTGGTGATCAAGGAGAGATGTAACAACAAGAGACTAGTCGGCTGAGTTCATGAAACATTCAAATTCATCAAAATATTTATAGGATGGGCACAGAGAGCTTTATCTACAATATCTAATAACATTGATAATATTGATCGTTATTTACAAAACACGTGCAGGTGTGAGTGACACATCTGAGGTGTCGGCTGCTGGCATGTACAAACACAATATGAACATATAACAACAGAAATGGTTAATGAACTATTGTAGTGAAAGGTCAAGCTGCTGACATTAAGTTCAGGTCTGACTTCTGAATTGCTATCAACAGTACATCGACAAACAGAAATGCCTAAACCTAAAAATAACAGTCACAGTTCTTAACTTTTGACAGGTCTACATTACCTATCAACTGACTGAAATCAGGGGTTCAGGGTTAATTATCTATCTCTTCAGTTACAAGGTCACAGATCAATAATGTGAAATTATTTCATGAAAATTATGAAATCTCTCTATCATGGCTTCAGAGTAAATGTTTGTATTAACTTCAATCACAAGTGTATGTCAACGTAACTAATTCCTCATCAATGAAATCATACCTCATTCACACTGGCAGAAAAAAAATCTAATTAACAGTAAGGTTCAACTAGGTTTCCTGAATTAAAAAAAATCTTGTGGGGAGTAAAATGGTTAACTTCTTTCTCATTCTTTTGGCGTTATTTCTTCCAACGTGGCACAGACTCTGGCTGTTAACCAGCTTGCACAGTTATCCTAATGTTGCACGCATTTGCAGCTCACCTCATGTCCTCTATAACTTATTTCTCAGTGTCTACTTTAAGCTTCATGTGTTTTCTGGCTTCTCCACCCTTTAGGTTCCAGTGCAATAACATTCTAATTATTCTTCTTCTGTCCTCTGTCATCTCGCTGATACCAGGTTGTAGCCCAGTGTTGTGGTTTTGTCATCTCACTGATTCCAGGTTGTAGTCCAGTGTTGTGGTTTTGTCATCTCACTGATACCAGGTTGTAGCCCAGTGTTGTGGTTTTGTCGCCTCACTGATACCAGGTTGTAACCCAGAGTTGTGGTTTTTCTGTGTTTGTCTTGTGCTGTCTTCAAGCCTACGGCACAGCTGTATTGCAGATGTAACCACAACAATAGAGACAAATATTCACACTTTTACTGGCAGTCATTTAACTGCTGCTTTTCTAATATAAAGTATTCATGTGTACATATTTTTCTATCAAAATAAATCCAGTATAAAAATTACACCTTTTGTTTGTACAACAAACAATGGCTATTGTCTTATACTTCAAGACTTTACCAAAAAATATCCCAGGCCAGTCTTGATTACTCATTTTGTGAAAATATGAAAGTACAGTGCAAGGAACCTCCTGATACAAACTTAATCAGTTCTGTGACCGAGCTCGTATGGTGAATGAGTCATATACTGAAACTGATTTCCCTATTAAAATTAATGTAAATCATTTGTAAACAATGATGTTTTTCATTTTATTAAAGGTGAAAAAAAATGTGGAACTGCCTTTTTGCTCTTGCTGTGAACAGAAAACGAGTCACTTCCAATCATGGTGCTACAGTCCATCATCATCAAGTGCCATGATGACAAGCCTAAGTCCTCCTTCAATAATGTTAATGTGATTTCAACCATTTAAAAGTGACTGAAATGCTGTTGGGTAACACTGAGTGTTCCCATCTCCTCAGCTTGCCTTCTGGATGTCGTTTCATATGCTGGGGAAAACAGTTGGAAAAAAACTTCTATGAGCCTAACCTCGTATCCTGACAAAGTTGTATCCAGGTATTCTGAGGTTCCACTGTATATTTCATCATTACATTTACTGAAAGAAAAATTTACTTCGCAACTTGAATTCTGTTCCTTTAAAATATTTTTTGTTGAAAAGAATCTTACTACCACTGTATACACTTAACTTTTGCATTACATACTCACGTAAGATATTTTCTGGGAAGGAATAGAGACAAAACAGAAAATGATTACCGGCAGGTTAAAGCTAAGTGCCTGAGAAGAAACACGGCACAAACATCAGATGGCAACACGGGTCTTGAAATCTCATGCATATACTGTGGAAGATTCCTCTTAATGCCACCTGGTTCTGTGAGTCGCACTCGCCATCGCCATGGGCTGTGATCCCCTGCCACCCGACAGAGCATGGTATAACACTATCGTCTGAACAACTAGCATTCTGGGAGATCACTGAACAATGATCTGTATCTAGGAACAAACAGTGAATGAACAGCTACACATGGCTCTAAATTGTTGGCAGAATAACTGGTTAATGTGTAACTTCAGCACATGATACAGTATAAAACCAATAACAAAATCATGAGGCAGATCTGTCTTGACGAGTTCTATATATAATACAATCATCAGGAATCCAAGATTTGTCTGTCTTATCACACAACATTATTACAGACAATGAGAGTGAATGTTGCACAACTAAGAAGAATAATATGATGAAATCACAAAAACATGATGCAGTTTTTGTTTTATTTTTGTGTGGATTATGTTAGATCATATTATTAACTTCTGTAGCTAAGAATTTTTGATCTGTTTACGTTAAAGAATTTGACGGAAACATTTCCAATTTATAAAAAGAAACGAAAATGGAGAAATTTCCCATTTCATTCTGGTATTACATCCTTTCTGTTTATATCTGTAAAAAAAAAAAAAATTCAAAACAGCATATTTTTTAGTACTTTTTTGTTTTGTTTTGTTCAGACCAAACTCAAGAAATCTGGCCACTTCCTCTGTGTATTTAGTGTCTTTGAATGTAGTGCTCTGATCTGTTTAATGGGCCTTCTTTCCCATAAAGGCCTTAATATCTAACACAGCTTTATCTAAAGATTTTAAAATTATGACCCTTGCCGTAACTAGACGATTTTATCTTTCTTTCTGCATCACACAGGACTCATAGTTTCTACTGTTCAGACATGTTACGGATATTTCTGTGACAGATCTCAATTTACAGATACAAAATTGTGTGTGTTCTTGTTTAAAATTGTATCACTGTCTGTCTGTATTATATGCAGATGAAGGCAGTTTAGCTGAAACACTCATCTGTCATTCATAACTGTGATAATGTGAGGCAAACTAGTTCTACTTTTCATCTGGATTCATATCTTTTCATGGTAGTGTCTAACAAAGAGGAGAGGAATCTTCTCACAATGTAGCTCACAATTAATCAACAGGTGATCCCAAATACATGCAAAACCATTCAACCCACAGCTGTTCTGGTAGCCTTCTCACTGTAGTGACAAAGTATTTCTCTGATGGTTTACTATTCATCTTTTACCTCCTGCTTAGCTCTCTTGTCTAGCTTCACCCTATTTACTTATTTTGTTACCTCACTGTCAAATTTGTCCAACAGACATAAAACAAAAAACTGCTAAACTTTAGTAACATACAAGTCACCCATCAAGTATAAGTTGGACATTTATAATGTCCAAATAAGAAAAACAAATGATGATAGCCTTCAACAGGGCTATATTTAGGATGTATGATGCCCTGTGCAGTCAGTTTTATTAGCCTCTTCCTTCAGCTAACCTCAGCATCCCCAATCATTTACATACTACTAACAATAATTTATGAAACTTCACCAGGACATTACACAAGCAATAAACATCAGGTGACACAAAGTGCCACCATGTGGATGAGGATTACTCGTGGAGAGGTCCCAGAACCCCCTTTCAGCCGTTATGGCCACATTCATGGCCCGCCTATATTTAGGGGCCCCGGCAAAAGCCAGGGTGGGGCTTCAAATAACAAAAAATTGCATCCCACATGGGGACTTCAGTAACGATAAACTTCATTGCAATGTTCAGCTGCATATTTTTCACTGTGCTTAAATACAGCCCTAGCCATCAATTACGAGGTTTACAACAGTGAATGTTTCACATCATTAAACTAGGAAAGTAGTCACCATTTACTGTACAATATGTCTGTGTTATTGTCTCCTTAAACATCCTTAAAAATATTATAGACTATTCAATAAGTTATAATGAAAGGCTGTACCAAGAAATTATTTACTCACAGGTTCAACTTGGACAAACTTGGACATGGGTGAAACTGTGTATACAAGACGGGGGTAGACAATTGTCATGAAGGATCAACGGTGGATATTGCAATGGTTTGGCAACAATCAGAGCAACTGTAAGGCCACGACAGGGTCCACTACAACACATATCACAGACAACAATGTTTATTTACAAAAATAAACAAAACAGATTCCATCAAGGGTCTTAGTAAAATTATGAGCCTCACACACGAAAAATAAAACAGGAGTGTTTATAGTCATGCCATTTGTTTTACCAATCAACCGTCCACTGGAACAAGCAAGATCAAAGTAATTAGAACACACATTTAACAAGTCAGCCATCCAATTGTTGTGTGAATTATATACGCACAACATAAAGGATTTGTAATACGCTGAGACGTGAACATCACCCGCTATAGGACAGAAGACTGCTGGATGATGTATTTGTTTGGTATATCCCCTGTTAATGGACTACAATACTGGGTGGTCAGTTTTCATCTAAACAAAGTGTGAAGGAGCTTGCACAGCTTTCCTCTAAATAAACTCTATTGGAACACAGTAAATTTACCTTTAAACTCTTTGAGTCCCAAGGAACGCATCATACGTTCATAGGTTCCTATCTAAAAGCCCAATGAATGCATGATGCGCCGATTTTATTACTTTCTTTACTACCCCCTGGGCCTGTAATGCTAAACCCCCTGGGACTCAAAGAGTTAATAGAACAATGATGGATCATGGTAAATATCTGTTTAACCAGATTGCCAGGGAACAATATTCATTAATTGTATCCATGAATCCTAACAGTTGTCAACATGAAATATACTGCTCAAAAGGGGAATGGATGGCTTGTGAGTATCAGAGGAAGTGGACAAGGGCTGATGGAGTACCTGGAGTGATTAAAGGAAAAAAAAAAGTATTGCTTTGCACAGAATGGGAGGCACTTGGGATAAAAACATATACAGTGCTGGATAGCTTTTAGAGTCATAAGTATTTGGGCTAAAAGAGTTTAAATATCTTGTGCCTTCTATATTTTTTCAGACTATTTTCAAAAAGGACCCAGTCTTCAGTGGGTACCGGGTGCAGTCCAGGGAAGTTGAGGTGGCCGGTGTGAGGCTGACCACATCACCCATCTTGTGCCGATTGGTCTATACAAATATAGGTCTAGCCCTATATGCCTAAATGCGTGGAAAAGGGTCCTTTACTTTACCTTTTTTTACTTCTAAATTTTATGACGGCTTCATATTTCCTAATATTCACCCATTACAGATGGCTGCAATCCTCATGCTCGTCCTAAAACTGGTAAAGACAAGCAATAAAGACAAGCTTTCTGGGAAGGCTACAGCTTGGTGGTCACCTGGTTATACTATCTGCACTCAGTAGCCCCATATTTCTTTTTATCCTAACCTAACCTTTTTATCCTACAACTGCCCTCTAAATGACAGCACATTCTAGCTACTGCTAAAAGCATTTCCCTCCTCTGAGATGTTTGTGTTTCTAGGGTAAGCTAATGGATCGTACAAATCTTCAACACTCAGCAACATGCTTTTAGACACTGGCTTAAGTAACAACATTAGGGACAAAAACAGATTGAAAGAGGAAAATAAAAATGTTCTATTTGCAGACAGTGCTATAAAATGAGTTAATCAAGAATGATTACTCATTACTATTAGAGAACAAGAATGATTTCTGAACAAGCAATCCCAATTACAGGTCACTTCAAATTCAGTCAACAGTAAATGACATGCATGCTGAAATCTCTAAAAACATGTACTTTGTGTCAAAAATAGCTAGCTAGTGCCAATGCAGAGCTACACGCAGTATAAGAGACTTCTTAGGCTCGCATGACTCATGAAAGATTATCCAAGTTATAGTCCAAACAAACTACACATGTTAGTTTATTTACAAAGAATTCTAACATGGCCATGACACTGACTACAGGCATGGCAATTCTTCACTTGGGAGTACACATCTAATTAAACACATTACAACTAATCAATTCAATTTCTGTACATCATACATTACAAATGTATAACTGGGAAAGTCTTTAACAGTGTGTGCGCATATTTGTGAATTGACTTGTGTTGTTCTCCACCTTTGTTGAAACATAATCCACATCAAACATGATACAGGTCACAACCTTGAAACAACACTAGCCCTAGCCAGGGGTTTTATTTTACATTTTCTAGCAATGATCAAGTTTCTAATTTCAGTAAAGAGGTAACATTTATAGCGGTAGATAACATTAGTGACATGACCAAATACTACATGCTGGTAAAGAAATTGCACGCTATTATCAGAATAATTATTCTTTGTAAATACCGAATCTCTTCTGGGGTTTATTTGACTTCTTTTACTCCATTTTTCTGTGTTGTTTACATTGTCTTCTCCATTGTACTTTAGATATTTTGATTCAGCTTGTGCCATTCTGTCTGTTTCAGTGTTCAATCCATTTATTAATAAATCTAATCTATTTCACTTTTATACATCCATATATATGTAATATATTTAACTCTTTTCACTGAAGAATCCCTTGCTCTATTCATTCATATTCTGTAAACTCAGTTCACCCTCTTCATTTTACTACAGACAACCATTCGAAGTTGCAGTGCATCTGCCTGGGAGGCAAGGAAACAGCAGTTGGCATAGAAATAAGCCAGATATGTAAAACAGATGTGCACACAACACTTGGGTTGTGGAACAAGACTCAAGTCCAGAGATGGACTAATTACCAACCAGAAAATTGCCACCAGAGTTTACAGCCAGTGGTAGCAAAGAAACGGACTACAGACTCCACTATATTTTTTTTTAATTACATGCTGTTGACTTCACTTGAAATTTCCATGTGTTCATCACATACAGATGATTTCACTAGTGATTCACATGTTTTGTTCACAATATGTTTCTGACTTCAGAGATTCACATGTCTTGTTCACAATATGTTTCTGACTTCACTAGAGATTCACATGTTTTGTTCATCATAATATGTTGCTGACTTCACTAGTGATGCACATGTTTTGTTCATCATAATATGTTTCTGACTTCACAAGAGATTCCCATGTTTTGTTCATCACAATAAGTTTCTGACTTCACTAGAGATTCTTATGTTCTGTTAATCATAACATGCTGACTTCATTAGTGATTCCTATATTCTTTTAATCATAACATGCTGGCTTCACTAGAGATTCCCAAGTTTTGCTCATCACAGCATGTTGACTTCACTACAGATTTCCATATTTTGCTCATCTCAATATGCTGACTTTTTTTTTTGCATTTTTCTGACCTGACTCAAACTTCCCCTGTTGTGTTCATAATCAGCTGCTGACTTTACTGTTGATTTTATTCACCTAATTCCTTGGCAGTGTTTATCACATCTGACACATACACCAGTAGATTTCCTCCCATTCTATTGGCCCAACTATATATACTTTTGCACTGGTTACCAAACTGCTTAAGCCTTTTGCCTTGCGAATGTTTTTAAAAAAAAAAGGTATAGATACTCATGAAAATTTCTCAAAAAATCCCTTTAAAGAACTTTTTTTTTTACTCAGTTAACTAATAAACTGTTATAAAATGTATTTGCCTACATAAATTTTCATTTTGAACTAGATAAAGATATACACAAGAGAGTAATCAATAAACCATAACAACACAGTGAAGCCTTAAATGGAATAATTTCCCTGAGGCCTAAAACAAATATGTATTGGGTGACTCATGCTGTGACATGGTGACCTCAATTACTGAGGCTTATGGGGAAAATTGTAAGTCAACCTGGCTTTTAAAAAGCTAACGGATTTACAATGCTACACTTAGTTAATATATTCACACCTCGGCCACCTAAACACTATGCAGGTGCGCACACAGAACCAATGGCATTTAACTATGCTTTTCTAGAACAGGGCAATGCAGAAACGGCAATATGTCAGCATTTACGGAGTTCTGTCACAACCACAAGTGGCCAGATTTAGCCTTCTCAGGAGCGATAGGTTTAAATGCAACCTAAAATGGCTTTGAAAATTCCCAACAACTATCATCAAATCAAACTCACAATATTAATGGCTCACATCCACCTAAAACTTTTAACAGTGTCTTTTTATTATATTAATGTCTTTTTTGCCAACACAATTCACACCATGACTGCAACTCTGCCAGTTTTATAGTTAAATTTCATGAGTGGTTAGAACAGACTGCTACAACTTCTTGTTTTGTTTATTGACTACCAGGAACATCACACAAGCGATAAACACCCGATGACACAATGTGCCACCATGTGGATGAGGATCACCCGTGGAGAGGTCCCTGAAACTGCGTTCAACCATTAGGTCATATTTATGGCCGGGCTATACTGCGGCCTCTGGCAAGAGTCAGAGTGGGGCTTCAAATAACGAAAAATTTTATCCTAAAAAGGACGGGAATCATTTTTTTTTAATTAGTCATTTCTGAGATTTACACCCACACATGACCCTTAACCTCTGATCGTAAAGCAAAATTTCCTGCCCCCGAGTTTTATATTAGCATTTCTCTTCCGCATAATCAAGCACAAACAAAGAGAACACATGAATCATCATATACTTTATAAATAACATTTTCTCATTTTCATCTTTCGAACTTTCCTAAATATTTCGCAATTGTAAGTCAACACTTCAGTAATAAAAAAAAAAAATGAACATGGAGAATGCAGATTTTGAAAAGAAATTGTAAATTGTTTGTTCTTTTGATTTTGCTGGAAATTTTTTCTCCTTACCATAAAATAAACAGTAAAATATAACCTAAAATACCACACAAAATGTGAACAAAAAAGAAACACAAAAGTAATGAGAATAAATCATATGGACTGTTCTTAACAAAAGTAAGCAGTACAGTTTCAATAAGGAAAAAAAACTGACGTAACACACCAACTCAACAGACAGATGTGGCACAAGAACAAAAAAGCAAGTGATAAATACATCAATATAAGCTATATACAAAAGAGAGTACAAAAGCAGCCCTGTCTGTTGGTGAAACCAAATATAATCCAACAAAACAAACAGGAAGGGCAGCTTTTTCTACACAATTTAAATGCAAAGAATTTCAGTTCAATAACAAACAGCATACCTATAGATGACTGACGTGAAGATGAAAGTCCCTTTACAGCAGTCTGGCCTATTTGAGGACAGCGGATGCTTGTAGGTTGACAAAAACATGTAAGGGCTCTGTGATATCATTAACATTTCAAAAAATACCTTCACTTTAGAATGTAAAGTTTTAAAATGTTTAGCTCTTTTAGGTTCTGTCCTTTGCTAGACCCTCGAAAATAAGTTTGCAGGTTTCCCCGTGTGGGTTCCTGGGTCCTATTATAGGGAAAATAAGAACAGACCCACTGCCCACCCAAAAGCATGTCCTAAGAGTCGACTAATTTGGAGCTTCCTTCGAAGTCGGAGTGCATCTGCCTGAGAGGCAAGGAACCAGCAGTCTGCATACAAACGAGTCAGATCTGTAAAATGGATGCACACTTAACACTCAGGTTTTGGAACAGGATGACAGTCCAGAAGTGGATGAACAACCTAAAGTTTCCACCAGAGTTTACAGCTGGTGAACATGAAGAAGAAGAAGAAGTTTGCAGGCCTAAGCTAACTGGGTACTACTGTTCTACTAGGTCAAACCATCTATATTGATAAGCCAATTCCTGTTTTTTTTTTTTTAAATTGTACTTTTCTAGTCTAATATCTTGTAACTCTTCTAGTATCACATGGTTTTCACCTCAGACAACTTACAGAGGATAAACCACTATGAAAAATCACAAGTCACGTTTTAAAGATGTTAAATGCAGACTGCAAGTAGCCAGTGAGGCAGCCACATTTTTAGGATGTTCTAACCAAATGCATTACTGCTGTTCCCTGAAATATTCTGAGCTGGTAACAAATCTAATGTGTGCATGGGGAGGGCAAGAGAAAACAAACTACATTATCTTCCCAAGAATAAGCTTATTGGCGGTTAAAGAGATAGAGTTAAGTACTAAATTTGAACACCTTCAGACCCTCTCTGGACTGAAGAACCAGACGTGGTAAAACCTGACATGACACTGTAAAACCTGACACAACATGATAAAACCTGACAACACATACATTGTTTTCTGATGGGAAAGGGTTGAGTTAAATGTGTGCTTAGTGTTAGATCATTTGTTCTACACAAGCAAGCAAGCAAGCAAACACAATGCTGTGCACATAAATACAGATGCATGTACATGAAAATGGGAATAAATAAAACTAGAATGCTTGAAGCTTCCTGACTTGAGTTGTACACAATCAAGGTCATATAAAGTGTGGCTATCTGTGACAACACAAACCTAAGATGGGGTGTATGTAACACACAATAGAAGGCTATATATAAATATATATATATATATATATAGAATATACATTACTGCATGTCAATTGCAGATGAACAACATAAATAAAACAACAAATGAAACATAATGATCATTAAAGCAGCAACAACAATGTTGCCAGAACAGAAGTGTGAAATGAAATAAAATTAGCCTGGACACATCAAAGGATAACTTAACCGCCACCCCCCTCCCCCCAAAAACCCCAATGTAAGAAAATATAGCGCCTGGAGTAATTCATAAAGTGATTTTCCTCTAAACTGTCACTGTTGACAATAAATAGTGTGATATGACAAGTATGCAGTGACTAATCCTTATGGGGCAACTGGGCCGATTTGGGGGTGGGGGTGACGGGGTGGAGTTAACCTGTGTTGGACAATAGTGAAATAGACTGTTGTGTCATAGCAATCAAAACATAGCAGGAGGCAGGAAAAGAGGTAAACAATCTGCTAGAGATATCTAAAGGGCCTCCATCGGTTGGCTTCCCAAAACACAAGTGTTAGGAGTTATACAGTATTCATTCATCAGAAAATGCACCCATTTGTTAAATTTAGTCACCATCATCATCATCATAAAGCACTTGTGCCGTTAAGCATCATGGGGAGGAATAATTTGCGATCCAGTACACGCTGGATGCCACTGGCTTTTGAATAAATATGCAAATCGGCATAACTAATTTGAATCAATGTTGAGATGTTGTGTATGTCAGCATTGATTTATAAAGACTGTTAAAATGTTCAATTTCCTACAAGAATATATATTTTTATATATGTTAATTAAACTATTAATTTTTTAAAGTTTTTTTGTGTGTGTAAATTGGGAGAAACCTCTCCTAAAGGGTCAATCTTCTTGGCACTGAACTCCAAATAAGGTTGTCTCCAAAGGGTTAAAGACAAATCGCAGCTAAAACAGTTTTCGCAAAGATTTTACAGTTCTGCTTGGTGACACTTTGTTTTCAAAACTAGCAACAACAGTGAGGTATGAGAATATGTGCTTATTCCTCTACAATAAATGTAAAGTTAAGGTCCCTTTGCATGCCAGTGGCCTATTGGGCAGATGAGGAAAGACTCTTATTTTTATAGACCAATCAGCCCTTAATGGGTGAAGTGGCCAACATCAGGCAGGCCAACTTTACTACTCTTGACTTTACCTGTATCCATTTAAGGCTGGGTCGAGCCAAGGTCGTGTTATCAAAAAGAAAAGAAAAGAAAAAAAAAATTCTTTCCATGTATGTAAATGTGAACCTAGAACCTTTGGATCTGCAGGGATGCATCTAGCTGCTACATCATAGTGGCTCTTATTCCACTTCAGAGACAAGGTTTAGTTGTCACCTGCACAACATCCTTGAGCAAACTGGTGACACCTCAGAGTGTCGGCAGCAGTGTGAAGGTGTGTCACACCAATGTAAAGCTATGTATGTGCCCATTTAATAATATTGTTGATTCAACGGATCAACATCATGGCACACGGGGGTAACCCATAAGTGCTCCATTCTGCTTGTAACTCAAGCCTGAGTCTTAAGAACCTTAGCGTAGTGCATAAACTCTGCTGCACCGGCAAGGATCCCGAGGATATGTGCCCATATCTCTTATAATGAGCTAAGTTAAACTTTTGTATAAGGGATTAGTTAAATCTCTGTTCTGCTAGTAGACTGAACTAGCCTGTCGCAAAATTAGGATTCTCTAAAGAATGTCACTGACATGAAAAGTTTGGAAAGCTCTGTCCTAGATCCTACTGAATATCAGTGACTTTCAGTCATCATCATCATCATCAAGTTTTGGAAATCATGAGTATGCCAAATAAGTTGATTTAGTAGCTACATTATAAATGACAAGGTCTTAAATATTTATAGCAACTGTGATCAGGCCTCCTGTCAATTCACCAACCCTATGTGCTTTCATAGCCAATACATCTTTATTCTCTTTATTCACCTCTATTACCGTTTCAATCGTATCTTTAACATTCTAACATGATTCACCTGAACTGATGTACTAACAACATTTTTAAAACAGAAATCTCTCCATTGCAATTGTCTTAAAACTCCTTTAGGTTCTTAATTTATAACGTACCCCAAACACGAAATCCCCGTGGGAAATCCACAGCTGACCTGACAGTCCATTATTTTAAGGGGTGGAAGTGTGCTGTTGTGTGGTGCTTTTTTTGAGTGTTAATCTAGTGTCTTCTAATGCTAACCCTAACCCTAATCCTAAACTTTACTGTAGAGAAATCGCGAGAAACTACAACCTGAACACCCTAGAATTTATTGGGAATGTCTCCCGTGACGTTGTCGTGACGTCAGGGGTAAGTTATAAATTAAGTACCCTCCTTTAGTATACAGGGACAGAGGAGGCTACCAAAACTTTTTTGAACCAACTGAAACTGTGTACCTTATATGTGTATAGAAATAAGAAGCTAGAGAACCCTTCAGGACACAGATACATTTATTTATCATAATAATGTTATCCTGTATTCTTACTGATAGTCCTTCATAATGCTTTTTATTAACCTGTTAATATTTTTCATTAATAAATCTCCTATCACTGACATATTACTTTTACTGTCTAAAAGTTTGTAAGAGGGTGTTAAATACTGCTGTAGAAACACTCAATGTGAATGGTAAATATTATACCAAAATGAACTGTTCGAACAAGTAAATAGAAGTTAATGCAGTATCGGTCATAAAAAAAAAAAATAAAAAACACACATTGTATTAGCAAAACAAAATATGACCAGGTTTTTTTTTCTAAAATTACAAATCCCTGTCTGACCTTTACAAGAAAATAAAATTGCCAACAAGATTTAAACCTCTTGTTTGAAAGGGAAAACAGTGAAATAAATACAACATAATGAGAGAAACTTCATTCACGGCAGGAAAAGAAACGGCAAAACAATATCAAGACAAAACATTCCACCATTGTTTTGCTGGTACTGAAACTCATAACACACTGTGCGGTGATGAGAACAGAAGTGACCAGTCTGTCCACAAATGTGAACAACTGGCCTGTCCAGTAGAGCAAGGCCAGAAGGACTGAATTCAGCTTTGTGAGTTTAGTGGACAAAGGCAAAACATCTTCATGAGGCACCAGAAGCTCACAGTGGCATCAGCTCCAGGAGACAAAACTGCCACCTGAGCCAGCCAATCTGCTCTGTCCTTATCATGGGCTTCATTAAACACTTTCAATGATCTTCACAGCCATGGCGAAAAACTCATTGCAAGGGACGAAATTTTCAAGGCAAGGGGGGGAGATACAGCAATGCTACATGACAAATCATTTATACACTAAAAATTCAGCAAGCTTCACTAAAACACAGGGTGGTTGTGATTCCTCCCCAAGAATGGGAGGGAATGGACAGGAATCTATCTCAGAGCCAGCTGAAATTACAGTCCCAGGTTATCCAGGTCCAACAGTTGCCGAGTCAGCAACACAAGCTGATACACACTGTCCAGCTGATACACGCTGTCCAGCTGATATGCAGATAATCAAATTCAAGCCAGGTAGATGTTGACTCCTGTTTCCTTGTCATTATGTTGTCCAGCCCTCCATTCTTGACCGCTTGACCATAGGGCTGTCATAGTCTAGATGCTGAGTGTTTACAGGGGAGTTGTTGTTACTGTGACCTATAGGCAGTGCTGGAGACAAGTGGCCAGATGCTGAAGGTGAGATGTGTCCAGCTGGGCCGACTGTTAATGGAGACAGATGACCAGGCATGTTGTGTCCACCTGATGGAGATAAATGGCCTGTGATGCTCGGGGATGGACACAGGTGGCCAGTCATGCCTGATGATGGTGATAGATGACCAGTGCCGCTTGAATGAGGTCTGAATTGTGTGGAGGGAGTTGTGGTGTCCCGCGGTGGGGTGATTGGCTCACTCTTGATATGCATTCCACTCAAAGTATTGATGGCTAGTGGCGACACCTGTCCAGACATGTTGTTCATAGTGTTGGGGCTACATAAAGTGAAGAGATAAACAATTACACTGTAAATTTTTACGATACATTGCATCTACAGTACATTTTATTTGCTTTTATGAGGTACAGTAATTTTTAACAATGTCACCTGGAGAAAGCCAAGATGAAGCCTTTGGGCAGTGGTCACTAAGCCTATATAACAGTTTTGGTACTGGCTGTACCTGCACAGTGTCTAGACATGGTGGGTATGACTGTGGATACTGCCCCCAGAAAACTGTAGAAACTTTAGGGGTTACAAAATTTTTTTGTTCTCAAACTATGACACTGCTATTACGTACGCCATATCTCATATAACAGACTAAACTGCACAGCAGAAATGGTGGGACTGAGAAATAAATACAAAGAAAACTAAGATCATGACAAACAGTCCAAACCAACAACCAGTGACCATAAGTAACCAATCACTTGAAAATGTAGAACATTTCACATATCTTGGCAGTGTTGTGTCCCTACTGGGAGGGACAGAGGAAGACATACAGTCACATCTGAACAAAGCTAGAGCTGCTTTTGGAAGGATGAGGCAAATCTGGAAATCCAACAATTACTGCAGAGGAACGAAACTCTGACTCTACAAGAGCATCATTTTGCCAGTTCTTCTTTATGGAGCAGAATTCTGGAGAATGACCAAAAAGGATGTACACAAGCTGTCCACCTTCCACCACACATGTCTACGTAGAATTATCAAAATTTTCTGGCCAGATACAATCTCAAACACTAAACTACTTCAAGCCACAAACCAAGAAACTTTAGACAGTATGATTACCAAGAGAAGATGGAAATGGCATGGCCACGTTATGAGAATGACTTCTGATATACCTGCCAAAACAGCTCTCACATGGACACCAGAGGGAAAGAGAAAACAGTGGCGCCCGAAAACAACATGGAGACGAACGATGGAAAGTGACCTGAGTGCGGCATCTTTAACATGGAAAACTGCACTGAAGATTGCACAGGACAGGAAAGCATGGAAAGTCCTCTCTGATGCCTCATGTGCCACTAGGCATAACGAGAACTGATGATGATATCTCATATTAAATCATTTTGATCCCCATGACCAAGTCAACAAAATCATGTTTGCCACGGTCAGAGGGGAGGAATGCCAGTAACTCTTTGATCCATTTGTATTTAGTGAAGGCACAAGTTTAGATGAAATGACATGTGTAAGAATGTGTGAACAAAGAACTAGGAGTGGATCTGACAAGGACAGGCATTGAGGGCAAGAGAACCAGTGTGTATCATTTTAATTTCATATTTGCCTATCTGCTTCTTTGAATGCTGTAAATGTCCTATGTATCTATGCTTAGAAAATAAGCACATACAGTGATGCTGGTATTGACAGAGCCAGCTATTCTGAGATATTTTGGATCTAAAGACCTGTTCTGTGTTTTGAATATCAACCATCGCATCAAGTGTTCTTTCATATTTTACATCTGGCCATAGCATACTATAAAAACCTGGCTTCTCCACTGGTCTTTTCACCCCTTATGCTATGTGCAAAAAAACTGCTGCATTATCTGTTCTTTCTATCCCAGAAGGTCATAGTTGATTCTCCAGGGAGCCAATCGCAACATTAAAAAAATAGATATACTACATCAACAGGGCTCAAATACATATCCATCAAGGGAGACAAATGTGTTGTTGAGTGATTTAGCATGCCCAGATTAAAATAAAATGTACAAGCAAATGTACAAGCAAGATAATATGTTAACTGGTGCATATGAGTAAATCCAGGCAACGTGGTGCCTTGTTTGGGATTAAAAGAGTTAGTGGAGACTTAAGACATCTGAGTGTACAGTGTTCTGTGTGCCTGATAATTATATAAGTCTAGGTCTGTGGCTTCATCAGTTCCTCATATGGGCCTCATCTTTAGGGCAAATAAGAACAGACCCCCTGCCTCCCCAACAAGCATGTCGCAAGAGTCAACTAACTGGCAGCTTTATTCAAAGTCGGAGTGTATTTGTGTAGTCCATGTAAAAATGAGTCAGAAATGTGAAAGGGTTGTGCTTGCAACACTCAGGTTCTGGAACAGGACTAGAGTCCAAGAGGTGACAAACAACCAGAACTTTCCACTTGAGTTTACAGTCAGTGAACATAAAGAAGAAGAGGCTGCATCAGTGAATTCTAGTTTTCTAGTAAATTCTGGAATATTCGAATTTCCTACCTGTGATGAGACATCATGCCAGCATTCTGTGGAGAAACTGCGTTCATATGTCCCTGGTTCCACTGACTGAAGTTGATTCCTCCTCCTGTTCCACCCATTTCTGGATTATTCATTGAGAAATCATCTGTGGAAATCAATTAAGTTTAATACTGATCACTCTGTTACAACACTGAGATCATTCAAGAAAGAATTCAAATTAAAAAAAATATGAAGTGTCTCAGGAACAATTTTAATTTAAGAAAAATAGTAGCACTAGGGAAGCCATAATTTGTTCAAAGATGCTGACTGAAAAATATATAGAAGTCCAGAAAGGTTTTGTTTCATAGATTACAGGGTGCAACATGAAAGGCTAATTGCATGTCTCCAATATATAGGATTAGATGGAAAGGACATCAGAATTATTAGTAACTTATACTGGAAAAAAACAGAAACAATTAGACATAACAGTCAGATACAACAACATCACCTCACCACAGTTAAAGAGGAGTATGTCAGGGATGTGTGTTATCCCCAAGCCTTTTCAATTTACATACAGAAAACATTTTTAAACAGGCTGAGGAAGTGCCTGGACTGAAAATTATTGGAAGAACAATAAACAAATCAAAGATACGCAGATGATACAGTGCTACTAGCAGAAAGCGAGCAGGAGTTACAAGAACTAGCTGATCAAGTCAACAAGTGGATTGCAGAGTGTGGCTTAGACATTAACATTTATAAAACCAAAAAACGATAGTAGTTAACAATGGAAAAGAGCAGCCAACAGTGAACATCACAGTAAGTGGAGAGCTATTAGAACAAGTGACAAGTTTTTCCTACCTAGGACACATAGTAACAGGTAACAAATGATGGAAAAAGAGAAACAGAAATCAAAAAGAGAATAGTAAAGGCTAAAACTGTAATAAGATGTGCAAGTTACTGACAGTTAGAGATTAAAACAACACATTAAAAATGAGAATCATCAAATGTTATGTTTACTCAGTCCTGCTGTATGGTGAAGAAACGTGCACAATGAACAAGCAACTGGAACATCAAATTGACTCTTTGGAGATGTGGGTATACAGAAGAATAGGTCATATTTCATGGAAACAAAAACAGTCCATTGCAGAGGTTCTGGAAAGGCTAAAAATGAAAAGAGAATTACAGAAAGAAATACAAAAGAGACAACTGAAATAATCTGGCCACAATAAAAGACAACACACTGTTAAAAACCACACCGGAGGGAACCATCGAAGGAAAGAGAGCAAGAGGTAGGCAATGATACAAGTGGGAGGACAGTATCAATAGATGGGCAGGCAGCAGTCTGAGAGAGTGTACAACCAGGACAAGAGACAGAGCATGCTAGAGATCCAATGCAGCCAACCTTCACTGCGGAGAGGGCACCTGATTGATTGATTGATACAACACTCACATTCATGCACAGAATCTGAGTGAGTGAGTGACTTTCTACTCCACCAGGACATCACACAAGCGATAAACACCCGATGACACAACGTGCCACCATGTGGATGAGGATCACCGTGGAGAGGTCCCAGAAACCGCGTTCAGACATTTGGCCATTTTTATGGCCTGCCTATATTGCGGCCCCTGGCAAAAGCCAGAGTGGGGCTTCAAATAACAAAAAATTACGTCCTGAAAAGGACGTAAGAATTTGAAGTTATAACGCAGCATATACAGAATCTGATGCCATGTTTCCCTGATTTAAGACTGGGTCTAGTATTAATTTCTGCTTTACAAATATACACTAGGGGCTTATTTTAGGAGGATGTATGATTTTCTTTTTTAGCATACACAATTCTACATTTATTCAAAAACAGTCATGTCATCTTCTTCTGATCATTCTGCAGCTAGTCTCATCTTCTAGCTAATGATCTTAACTAGGTTTATTTTTCCGGGAGCCTTTTTTTTCCCCCTGGGGGAGGGCAGACACTGCACCACCCCCCCCCCCCCCCCCCCCCCCCCCCCCCACCAATGAGCATGTCATAGCAGGCGACTAATTAGGGAGTGTTAAAGTCGGAGTGCACCTGACAGGTGAGGAACCAACATTCTGCATACAAGTATGCAAGATCTTTAAAATGGATGTGCATACAAAATGCACGTTTTGGAACAAGACCAAAGTCCAGAAGTGGAAGAACAGCCAGAACTTTCTGCCAATATTAACAGTTGGTGAAGGCTAAGAAGAAGAAGGACAGAATGAGTCAACATTATAAGTCTATGACTTATGAGAAAAAAAGAGGTAAAAATGGTAAACTTTATCTGGGCTAACTGATGAACACAGGGTGAGATGCTTGGTTCTTGAAAGTATTCAGGATATGTTGAAACATGACTATGATGTTCAATACAAGCTAATAAGTAGACATGTCAAAACATTGAATAATTAAGCAAGCCCTGAGATGGACACAAGTTAATGTGTCCATGGATTTATCCAGTAGATGACGGACAGAGTGCACATGTTAAGAATTTATGGGAAATCCCGGGAATATCAACGTGGTTTTCAGCATGAAAGCCCCATGAACTGAACAGGCCAGGTTTCTGAAATTTCTTTTGGTCCCTGACAGTTCTTGTTGAACCTGTGGCATCTAAAGCAGTCCGTGCTGCAAACTAACACATGCTATATCCTTATCTATTCAGATTTGAGCCCTATGGAAGAGAACAAGTTTAAGTAACATTTACAGTGAAGTGAAGGACTCGTTTTCACATCTTCAGGCATGTTGGCACACAGGGCTAGACTTATTGTTTTTGTTGTTGTTGATCAAACAGCACTTGGTGGGTGACATGGTCAACATCACACCAGTTGCCTTCACCTCCTAGGACTTTACCTCATACTTATTTAAGGCTTGGTCGACCTAGAAACCAAGGTCATTTAAAAAAAAAAAATTGGCTCTGTCAGGACCCGAACCTACAAACTTTGGATTCGTAGAGGAGCATCTAGTCACTACACTATGGCGGCTCCCACATTAGTGGGCGTTAATGACATAACCAAACAGAACAGAAGGAGGTTTAAAACCAAAAGCATGAGTGGCAGACAAACACATGGTTATTGGTAAAAACTGTTATGACAAAAAGAATGTGGCACAATTTCGGGTACATAACGAGGAGAAGTGGACAGAGAATCACTAAACAGGCACTGAAATGGGAAACAAATAGACTGAGGAAGTGAGGACACCCAAGAGAAACTCTAAGACAAACACTGATGAGAGAAACTCTAAGACAAACACTGATGAGAGAAACTCTAAGACAAACACTGATGAGAGAAACTCTGAGACAAACACTGATGAGAGAAACTCTGAGACAAACACTGATGAGAGAAACTCTAAGACAAACACTGATGAGAGAAACTCTAAGACAAACACTGATGAGAGAAACTCTAAGACAAACACTGATGAGAGAAACTCTAAGACAAACACTGACGAAACTCTAAGACAAACACTGATGAGAGAAACTCTAAGACAAACACTGATGAGAGAAACTCTAAGACAAACACTGATAAGAGAAACTCTAAGACAAACACTGATGAGAGAAACAAAAGATGCTGGACTGAATTCCCTCCATGATAAATGTAATAATGTATAATGGCATGCCTGAATGATGATGATGAACTTGTAGGATTTTTTTTTAAAGTGGGTTCTTTATTTATATCCTACCCCATTTGACATCACAGGACAGTCCAACATTTTAGAGGGTGGTAAGACTGGGTTTCTGATGCTTCTAACAACCCCAAAACATCTAAACTATATCTTACTCTGTGGATAGGAAGGTGAATTCATACTCTGCGAGTAGGTCACACTAGGCATGTTTCCTTGTCCCATAGGCATCCCCGGGGTCAGGCAGTTCTGTGACCGGTTCTGGAAAGGAAGGCAACATTCAACTGTTAGACCAAATGATTGATCTGCGTGTTGGGTTGAATGATTTGTGTTTTGGGCTGAAAACTCTATAGTAAAGTAAAGGACCCTTTCCACGCCTTTAGGCGTATAGGGCATATAGGGCTAGACCTATATTTTTATAGACCAGTCGGCACAAGATGGGTGATGTGGTCAGCATCACGCGGCCGCCTTTACTTTCCCGGGACTGCACTTTTCCAAGGTCATTTTTGAAAAAAGTCCGGCTCCACCAGGGAGCGGAAAACTCTATGTTGTGCTGAATAATTTGTGTGTTGGGCTGAATGATCTGTGTGTTAAAATGTATGATTTGTGTGTTGGGCTGAATGATCTGTGTGTTAAAATGTATGATTTGTGTGTTGAACTTCTTCTTCTTCTGCTTCTTCTTTCGTTCGCTTGAAATAAATTATCTATATCTGCAATGTTGTCTTTAGAATGAACTTCACTGTCTTTTGTAATTCACTCAGTAAGCCGTAAAGTTTCACTTGCACTGATGTTTCTTTGGACAAAAGTTTCGCCTTGATTTGTTGTATTTGGGACAGTCTTGGAGGACATGATCTATGCAAGATAGGTGGCAATCCACATGTGCACATGGCTGATTGGCCGATTTCAAATTTTGTGTACATGTAGCTGTGAAGTTGATTGTGTCCAGTTCTAAGGCGTAAAATAATAACTTGCTCTGGTCTGTCCATAAAATTATAATCATCTTGTGTCGGTTTTGGTGGCTTTCTGATTGGTTTGAATATTCTCTTCTTTTGCTTATAAAAGACTGGAACGTCAGTGAGTTGAACTGAATTATTTGTGTGCTGAACTGAATTATTTGTGGGCTGAACTGAATTATTTGAGTGCTGAACTGAATTATCTCTGTGTTGAACTGAATTATTTGTGCACTGGACTAAATGATTTGTGCACTGGACTGAATGAATCAAAAGTAATGTTTTGTAAAATGTAAACGGTCCTTTTTACACCTGTTGCTCATCCACTATATGATGCTAGACTGATTTATTTCATAATAGCCGCTCTGCAGGTGATGTGGTCCACATTTACCTCCCAGGACATTTCCTGGTACCCATTTAAGGCTGGGTCAACATGGGAGCCCATGTCATTTAAAGAAAGAAAAATACTTTATATATCTGAGAGAGCTGAGTTGATTTAAGAACCAACATCACAGCACTCGGGGCATTCCCATAAGCTCTCCATCCACATCTTTAGCAGCCAGCTCAAAGTTACTATACCAATGGTGCCAGTAGCATTCTGATTAAATGTCTGTCCTTAAATATGAGAGAGAGACAGAGAGACTGGCAGAGAGACAGACAGAAAGTTAGAGAGATAGAGAGAGATAGAGAGACAGATAGAGACAGAAAGAGACACAGAGACAGAGAGAGAGAGAGAGATACAGAGCGATACAGAGACAGAGATAGACACAAAAAGACATACAGAGACAGACAGAGAGTGAGGGAGACAGAGAGAGAGAGAGAGAGAAAAAAAACAGAGAAACAAAGAGATATAAAGTGAGAGACAGAGGGATATAAAGAGAGAGATAGACAGAGAGAGATGGAGAGACAGAGAGAGCTAGAAAAAAAGAAAAAGACAGAGAGAGACAGAGACACAGAGAGAGATGGAGAGAGTAATAGGTTACTGAGTGGCTTGGTACCGAAAGAGTTAACATTCTTGGTGTAAAGATACAATGAATACCAAGATGGGCTGGGTCCGAAGACAGTGGTTAGTGTCTCTGAGGGAGCTGGAGCTGACAAAGATCAGTTTTATTTTCATGCCAGGGCATGCAGGTGTGCAAGGAAATAAGCAAGCTGATAGGCTTGTAGCTACTATGAAGGGTGGACGAGCCATGGACAAAGCTGATATTTTGAATGCACTGCAAGAAGTAAGATGTTTGCAACAACCAAGTGACATGCAATCATGACTAGTCTGCAAGAACAAGTTAAAAAGGGTGTGGCCAGACAAGAGAACTATGCAGGAAGCCAAAGATGAATAAGAAACCAACATAGAACTGGTGTTGTCAGCCACTACTCACTGTGGGATTTACTGAGCAGGGCTGTATAGTTCGACTGGCAATGAGGATAATCTAGTCAACTAATTCACTTTTACTTTTACTTTTTCCTTCCACGTATGCCGCTAAGCGTTGTGGGGAGATGCAAGTTCCTGTCATAAGCAAGGCGGGCAGCATCTGATGTTCTGAGGCCATGCTTTTGGCAGGTTTCGGAGACCCCGTCAATCCACAGTTTCCTTGGTCTTCCTCTTGCCTTATATCCTGAGCTTCTTTGGTTGAAAATTTGTGATGTTATTTGATCATTTTCATCCTGGTTAGATGTCCAAACCATTTCATTCTTTGATGTTCTATGTAGTCTAAACATGGTGTAGTTTTGACAGTGTTTCTAATGTCTATATTCTTTATCCTGTCTAGTCTGGTCTTATTCGCTGCTTTTCTTAGACATTTCATTTCACAGGCTTCTATTTTTCTTTCATGGGTCTTGTTGATTGTCCATGTTTGGCACTGGTAGCAGAGTGTTGGAATGAAGATGGTGTTTATCAATTGTCTTTTGGTCTTCATGGTTATATCTGGATGTTTAAGCAGAGGTGATAGTTGGTATGTGACAGCATTTGCTTTCTGTATTCTTGTTTCTATCTCTCTGTCCATTCTTCCATCCTCTGTAAATATACTGCCCAAGTATTTGAACTCTTTGGTTTGCTTTACTAACTAATTCACTAACTATCTTAATACCAATTAGAAATCCAAACACCACTTCAAATGCTAATTGTTGAAATAATGAAATTGGATTACCTCAGGCACACCTAGGTGATCCGGACGCATCGGGCCCATCATGCGCATGTTGGAGCTGGCTCGCATCTGAGGAGTCGGCGTGTGTGTCGGGGTCACATTAGGTGAGTTCCCCTTGTGATGCGACATGTTGCTGCCATTGTGTAACATCATATTCGGGGATGTGCTAGACAGGCCACCAGGAGAGCTGCATGGGGAGATGCGCTGTTGGTATCCATTAGGGGTGGGTGAGTGACTCATGTGATCGGACATTCCTCCTAGTTACAGAGAAAAATACAGTTAGGTTTGCTTTAACTTTTTGAGTCCCAAGGAACGTCTCATACGTTCATAGGTTCTTACCTAGAAGCCCAATGAACGCATGATGCGCCGATTTTATTACTTTCATTACTACCCACTGGGCTTGTGATACTAAACCCCCTGGGACTCAAAAGAGTTAATCAGTATGACATATTTAAACTCCTTATATTTTCCAACACTGATACAAATCTTTCTGGCGGTGAAGGCAAGTCAGCAAGAGACAGACAGCGATACAAGTGGGTTGATAACATCAAGAGATGGACAAACAGCAGTCTGAGGAAGACAGGGTAACTTGGAGATACACTGCAGCCAACCTTCACAGTGAAAATAGCAAGTTATTGATTGACTGATATTATTCAAGTGTGAAAATTATGCTAATTTTTCATATTATTCTTGAATAATTTTTTGTCTTCCTGTCTGGGTTCTGGGGTCCCATTACAAGAAAACAAGAACAGACCCACCCCAACAAGCATGTCACAATAGTTGATTCAATAGAGGGGGAGGGGGTTTCCTTCAAAGTTGGAGTGTATCTGCTTTAGAGGGAAGGAATGAACTATCTGCATATACATACAAATAAGCCAGATCTGTTTTTTAAAAAACCCCCCAGAATGTACATGCAATATGCATGTTCTGAAACAAGACTAAAGTCTGTAGCTGGATGAACAGCCAGAACTTTCTGCTGGAGTTTACAGCTGATGAGCGCAAAGAATAATAATAATTTTTTTTCTGTAACTTGGTTTTTATAATATTTCAGAAACTTTTAAGAATGAAAACAAATTTAAAAAAATAAACGTAAAGCATAAATGATAACAGTTACAACAGTTTAGTTTATATCTGAAATGTCAAAATAAGAAGAATGCCATGGCAACATTCAGGTAAGCATACAGTTTATGCGAAACTTTTAGCTCTTTTAGATTCAATCAATATGAAATGTGTGACCCGCTTTGGTTACATCTGGCCATGCAAATCTGTCTTCTAGACTAGTCTTTTCAACCCTTGGGCTACCACAGTGCAGGCCACTTAAGGTGATCTTTGGATGTGGCGAATTTCTGTTGTGAAGAACAATTTATTTTCCCCCAGCAGATTTTTCTTGCTTGAATTCCTGCCCTGGATAAGAGGAATTTCTTATAAAAAGAACTATTTCTTTTGTCCCCGGTGCCAAGAAATTGTTAAAAGAGTTAATCTGTATGCACGGCTCTAGTTTTCAAGAGACCAGGAAAATGACATATATGGTACCCTCAGAAACCAACTATTCAGGGGCATGGGGGAGGGGGAGGAAGAGGGGAGGGGAGGATGAATAGATCCATTGCCCCTTAGCGACTAAATAAAGATTTGCTGAAATTTGAAGTTTTGGACCATTAAGGCACAAATATCGCACCCTAGCATTCAACCACAACACAATCTGCCAAACAGCTTTTCAGGGGCAATGCAGAAAAAAAAAAAGAAACTAGGCATATGTATCTGTTATAGCACAAGACATTATTTACCTGTTGAGTGAGGGCGTGGACTTAGGACTTGTGGTGGCTGCAGTAGGCCAGGTGATCCCACATGATTGTGATGAGATTGAGGTGTGGGGGGCATGAGTCCAGGCTGAGATGATTGATACAAACCTCCACCTCCCCCATGTAAGGGCATGTTCAGTGAGACCGGCATACCCTGATTGTGGTATGGCATAGTATGCTGGAAATAAAGAATAGCTTGAGTTATTTTCACTAATGAAATTATTCTTCTTCTTTTTGTTTACTGGCTGTAAGCTCCGGTGGAAATGTTCTGGTTGTTTGTCCACTTCTGAAATGTAGTTCTGTTTCAGGACCTGAGTGTTGCAAGCATATTCATTTTACAGACCTGATTCATCTGTACGCAAACTGTTGGTTCCTTGCCTCTCAGGAGATGCACTCAGAGTTTGAAAGAAAGCTCCCAATTATTAGACTCTCTGGCATGCTTTTGGATAGGCAGTGGGTCTATTTTTGTTTTTTCTACCACCAGGGAACCCACACAGGGAAAACAGAATTCAAACATTAGGATATAATCATCAGTATCAGTCTAGTGTCGCCGTGGCGGAGCGGCTAGATGCTCACTGCTGATCAGAGGGTTGTGGGTTCGTCCCTGGCGGAGCCGGACATTTTTTCAGAAATGACCTTGGCTCCCAGGCTGACCCAGCCTTGAGTGGGTACCGGGTGCAGTCCTGGAAAGTAAAGGCGGCTGGCGTGATGGTGACCACATCACCTATCTTGTGCCGATAGATCTATAAAAATATAGGTCTAGTCCTATATGCTTAAAGGCGTGGAAAAGGGTCTTTTTTTGTTACAATACTGTAGCTTTAACATTTGTGTGTGCCTGCGTGCGTGCGTGCGTGCATGTGTGTCTGTCTGTCTGTCTGTCTGTCTGTCTGTCTGTCTGTCTGTCTGTCTGTCTGTCTGTCTGTCTGTCTGTCTGTCTGTCTGTCTGTCTGTGCAAAGTGTTCAAATTCAGAATAACCATTCTGAGTTTTGAGGAATTCAAATTGAGGAATTAATAAAACTATTGAACAGAAAGAATAAAAAGTGGCAGTTGTGAAAGGGCAGTAAAGAAGTAAAGTCAGATCAAGAACAGCCTTAGAAATATCACTATAAGTACACATATCTTCTTAATAACAGTTATGTGGAGGGCTTTTCCTTTATATTAGGGCTGTACCGAATATTCGTTTCGTATTCGCTTCGGGCCGAATAGTGGACCTAATAACTATTCGGTTTTCGCCGAATAGTTGTGGTCGGGCCGAATACAAACAGTGGTTACCTTACACCCGTTTCTGGACTGGTGGAAAATGAACATATCAAGATTTCCCACCTTGGTTCATACTGTCAAGCGTTACTTTGTGCACCACCTACGAGCGTACCAAGTAAACGTCTGTTTAGTACAGCTGGAAGTACCTTTAGTGAGACAAGAAGCTGCCTTAATGCTGACAACATGGAACAATTGTGTATGTGTGTGTGTGTATGTTTTTGTTGTTGTTGAAAGCTAATGCTTTTTTTGCTTGCTACATACATCCAGTTTTAACATATGGCTGTGAATTTTTTGAAGCCTCAGAGATGTGGTTTTACAGAACAATGCTTAAAATACCTTGGACAGCCCCACAAAAAAAAAGCAACCAAGTGGTTTTGAAAGAGGCAGGAGCCCGAAGACAACTACTCACAGACATCGGACTGGACACTGTGGTCTTCGAGCACACCTGTACAGGAAAGGTATAAAAGAATCTGCTGCCTGTGATTGTGGAGCAGAAAGACAGACCTCTGAGCATATACTGCAGTACTGCCCTTACCTCTCCCAACAAAGACTGTGGATCTGGCCCAAGAGATCCACGTTGCGAGAGAAGCTATGGAGTACCGGTGGCGACCTTAAACGCACAATCCTATTTTCGACCCAGACGGGACTTAATGTTTAGCATGACTGATGTCGAACGCAGAAGAAGAAAGAGAAAAACAGACATCAGAAGGAGACAGTCATCATTTTTCGGCCATGTTATAAGATAAGGGAAAATGGAACATGTGGTGACCACTGGGAAGATCTGTGAAGGAGAGATAGAGGAAGACACGAGAGAAGATTCTTGACAGTCTTGTTGCATGACATGGAGGTGTGTCGGCACACGAACTAATACATGCTGCAGGGGATCGCAGATTGTGGCGAGGCATAATCACCCATGCCGGTCGGCAAAGCACCTGATAATGATGATTCACTATTTGTATTCGGCCGCATAGTTTTTCCAGCTATTCGTATTCGGCCGAATAGTGAAAATCACTATTCGGTACAGCCCTACTTTATATGCAAGAGAAATTTCAACAGTAATAGAAGAATGGCTCAAATTAAATTAAGATATGTTTATGATAAAGAGTAAACCAAAAAAAAAAAAATACGTTAGCCGTGAATCCTTTACAGTAACATTGCAGAACCAACGCCAGCATTTTTGGCTGTTGTGGGCTGTAAACTGAAACATGTTATAATAATAAGAATGTTTAAATAATAATAAGATTTACATGGGAAGATGGATAAAGAGGATATTAGATTTACTCTGCATGATGGAGAGAGAAGATATTAGAGTTACATCACGGAATAAGGGTGCATCAGCACATTGTTTCAATAACTGGCACCCTGTCAAGCAGGAGGGTGTAGAGAAACAATCGAAGACAAACAGGATATCCACTGATACATGGCATGGACTAACAGAATCCCTGTATGAGTTCTGGGGACACGGTTTTAGGGAGGGGGAAGATACTATGAGTCACAGCTCCCTTTATAAGCATATAAAAAGCAACTAATCAGGGGGTGTTCCTATGAAGTCACGGTGCATCTGCCCGAGGCGGGGAAACAACAATCTATGTACAAGTAGACCAGATCTGTAAAGTACATGTAAATCAGTTCTGGAACAAGATCAAAGTCCAGAAGACAAACAACCAGGAATGTTTACCATTTTTAAACAGGAACACTAAGAAGAAGAAGAAGAAGAAGAAGAAGAAGAAGAAGAAGAAGAAGAAGAAGAAGAAGAAGAAGAAGAAGAAGAAGAGAAGAAGAAGAAGAAGAAGGAGAAGAAGAAGAAGAAGAAGAAGAAGAAGAAGAAGAAGAAGAAGAAGAAGAAAGAAGAAGAAGAAGAAGAAGAAGAAGAAGAATGAAGAGAAGAAGAAGAAGAAGAAGAAGTGGAAGAAGAAGAAGGGAACAAAGAAGGGAAGGAAGAAGAAGAAGAATCTGTAAGAAGAAGAAGTAAGAAGAAGAAGAAGAAGAAGAAGAAGAAGAAGAAGAAGAAGGAAGAAGAAGAAGAAGAAGAAGAGAAGAAGAAGAAGAAGGAAGAAGAAGAAGAAGAAGAAGAAGAAGAAGAAGAAGAAGAAGAAGAAGAAGAAGAAGAAGAAGAAGAAGAAGAAGAGAAGAAGAAGAAGAAAAAGAAGAAGAAGAAGAAGAAGAAGAAGAAGAAGAAGAAGAAGAAGAAGAAGATGACTAAAAAAAAATCAGAAACTGGTTAAAGAAGTTCTGTAAAATGAACTCCTACCCGCATGACGTTCTGCTGCATGACTCTCTGGTAGTCGTCAGGTATACGATGGTCATACTTATCATCAACACGTAATCCATTGTACGGGTCTGAGTCTGCTCCAGGCTCCGGACTTTCGCATCCCTTGTGCTCTTTCTTGTTCAGAGCCTGTGATGAGAAGTAAATTCAGATTAAGAACAGACTAAAAAAAATGTCACTACAAGTACACTAATCTTTTTAATGGCATTACTGATAAAAAGACCATCTACTGCTAAAATCAAAATTCAACAACTAAAAAACACCAACTACTGCTAAAACACCATACTACTGCTACAAATACCACCTACAGCTAAAAACATCTCTAGGCTACTGCAAAAAACAACACCATCTTCTGCTTAAAAAAAAAAAACGCCACCAATTGCTAAAACCACCATTCTATTGCTAAAACCACAATACTACTGCTAAAACCACTACCAACTCTAAAACCACTTTACTACTGCTAAAACACCATTTCCTGCTTAAAAAAAAAACACCATACTACTGCTAAAAACACTACCTACTGTTAAAAACACCATACTACTACTAAAAACATCATCTACTGCCAAAGCCACCATACTACTGCTGAAAATACCACCTACTGTTAAAAACTCCACCTACTGCTAAAACCACTAAAACACCATCTACTGCTAAAAACACCACTTACTGCTAAAACCAGTATGCTACTGCTAAAACCAGTATGCTACTGCCCTAAATCATCATGCTACTTCTAAACCCACTTCGCCTGTAGTTAAAGCTGCCATAAAAGGCTCTAAAAGAAACTACCGCCTGAAAGACAACCAATGACTCAAACTGCCACTATCTGGATGGAAAGCAAACCACAGAAACCGGGTTTAACCGTATACGACAGGCACCCTATATTTACAAAGTAATCTGCAGTCCACTGTGGCTGTGTTAACCGTATTGTAAAAAAAAAAAAAAAATGCCATTACTAGCCATTTTTTATCATCCACTTGAACCCATAATATCTGTGCAGTATTACCTACGTTATTTCAATGGCTTCATTAAACATTCAGTGTGATGTGACCACATCACCCAACTAATGCCGATTGGTCTATAAATTACAGTTCCAGCTCTATGAGCCCACAACACCTCTGAAGACGCGGCAAATGGTCATTCATGTCTGCTTCCCTCTCTCTATCAATACAGACTGACATTTAATACATCAACAACTGCAAGCACTAAATATGTACAAGCTCTAGATTCAACATACTGACCGCACAGACAAGAAACACTTGCACCAACAAACAGCATTCGGGAATACCTGCCACTGAAACAGTGGTTCCCAAATGACTAAGACTTGCGGACCCCATTACTTTTTAAAAGTCAGACTGAAAAACTTATACATTACAAATATCAGAATCACATACTGAAAGCACAGACAAGAAAAAAAACCACTGCACCAACAAAACAGCATCGGTAATACCTGCCACTGAAAACAGTGGTTCCCAAATTCTTCTTCTGCTTCCCATTACTTTTTCTTCTTCTGAAGAACTTATACATTACAAATATCAGAATCACAAGAAAGTTTGCATTCTTCTTCTTCTTCTTCTTTTTCTTCTTCTTCTTCTTCTTCTTCTTCTTTTTTCTTCTTCGCCTTCACTGGCGGAAAGGTTTGGTTGTTCGTTTACCTCTAGACTTCAGTCTTGTTCCACAATTTAAGTTTTTCGTGCACATCCGTTTTACAGATCCGACGTATTTGTGTATGCAGACCTCTGGTTCCTTGCCTCTCGGTCAGATGCACTCCAACTTGAAGGAAGCTCACAATTAGTTGTCTCTGAGGACTCGATTGTATGGAGGCAGTGGGTCTTGTCTTGTTTTACCCACGTTGGGTCATCGGAATCCCCGCGGGGAAGGGACTTCATTTTAGTCTTGTTCCAGTTTTGCGTGCAGTTCCGTTTGCAGTTCTGGTTTATTTTTATGCAGACTATTGATTCCTCGGTTCTCGGGCAAATCCAGTTCGACTTCGACTACATTCTAAATTTGTTTGTTTGTGGGATAAATAATATTAAAGACATCTTGAATTTGTTCCAAGGACCCTCGGCTTTCCGCGGACAAGTGTAAAAGACTATCCTAGAATCTGTTACCTACTTACTCTAAACAGATTGAACGATATTTCTTCAATGACAAGTAGAAAGATATAAAGAAGTACACCAAAAGCATGATACAAATTTCATAAGGTGATGATTTTATCAAATGAAATTACCTAAAGGATATCAATAAACAAAATTCCTACCGTCTGTTTTGATTATGCGTGCAACAACAACAACAACAACAACAGACTCAGGAGTATGAAATGTTGCATGACTCTTCAATGTAGTAGGTGTATAACATAGGGGAAACAATCCGTAATGATGAGGTAAACGGCTGATTAACTGTACTGCAAACTGGCATATAATCATACAAAAATGGTCTAAAATCTCGCTCACTGGCGGCCATTAATCTGTCTAAGACATTCTATTGAAACCTGTGTACGACATTACCGTATCAGAAATTATGTAAGACAAAAAAAAAAAAAAATCAGTTATTTTAATCTATATTTACGACAACAGTAATACACTGGGGGTTGTGGCAGATACTGGAAAATGCATGCAACATCAATGGTAACACAACATAAATTATATATATAACAGTGAATAGGACATGAGGCGGTTCGCTCAACAAATGTTAAGCCAAATGTGCTCTCTCTCTCTCTCTCTCTCTCTCTCTCTCTCTCTCTCTCTCTGCCCTATCAGTCACTCCATCTCCCCTCTTTCTCTCTCTATATCTCTTTCTGTGTGTGTGTGTGTGTGTGTACTTGCAAATGTAAATGAAGATGCACGAAATCGTAATTTCGACTCAAGAGCTGCATCCATATATAGGCTGTACTAATTTAATTAGGCTGCAGCTATTTCTCAAAACACAACACATAAATATTGACTGCTTATGTAAAGCCATCAAACTATGGGTAGTACAGGTTAAACAAAATTGTAGCAACTGCAAGAGGTAGTCCATACGTAAGTATACAATTATATGAGCACCTCGTTTTAAAAAAATCACATCTCTCTCTCTCTCTCTCTCTCTCTCTCTCTCTCTCTCTCTCTCTCTCTCTCTCTCTCTCTCTCGATGTGATTTCTATCAAGCCACCGCCTGAACCGGTGCATTGTCTAGGTACCCCCTTCAAAGAGATGGATCAACCCCGGAGTCGTATATTCATGGGGAAAACATAATTCCAGGAGGATTTGAAATCAAGAGGACAGGTCTGACAATGGGTGCTCGGACCACTAGACTATCGCGGTACACACATATTTCAGTCTGTTTATTTAAAAAAAAAAAATGAAATGAGCCAACAACGAAAGCCCCGGTAACCGCAGCTTTGAATGTTTTTTTTTTTTTTAGCGGAGCTGCATTTAAAAAAAAAACCTATCCACAGCAACGGCAACAACTGCAATGTAGGCCCGCGGTCTGCATACGAATTCCGCTCGGAAGGAGTGACAGCAGTGGTCAGGACGAAGTCAGCAATACGAACAAAGTGACAGCTCCGAACAAACATCTCTTTCCCCCCAGTTCTCCCATCGATCCAATTGCCAAATTGGCCACCTCCGTAGGGAACCAGGAACCGCCACGGTCAACAAAGGCGACTCCCTAAACATGCAAAAAGCGCATTTGCTTTGTGTCTGCCCGTTTGTCCGGACAGCAGATAGCGCCCTTGTCTCGGGCTTTGGACAAAACACTTCTGGGATCAGGGGCGGAACCTCAGCAATGAAGATATATGCCAGATAATAAACATCCCGGCTCTCACGTCCCCTCTAGCCACATTGTTTCCCGCCTTTTCCTCTGAAACTATGTTTGTTATCCTCTTTGCCAAAATCTACTCACATTATGTTTCAACACAAGTATTTGGCCTGGTTACAGCAGACGTCAGCCATGAAAAAAAGGGTGAAAATTAATGCACTTTCTGATAGGATGCTAATTAAATCATATACACACAATCGCACACACACACACACATACATACACATACGAGTTTCTATTAAAAAAAATTCAGCAAGACGACAATGAAACTCAAAGAGACACAGCCAGCTTCAATCACTTCATTGTAAAATGTGATACAAGTGCCTGCTTGTACCTGTGATACAAGACTGCTAAAAGGACTGCACAAGAAGCCAGGAGCTCCACTTCATAAAACCGACAGCTTGCTTGTAGACGTGCAAGACCGTATACATTATTAAGGGAGCTCCGTGGCCCAGTGATCTTCCCGTTTGCATCACGATTTCAAAGTCAGAGTTTTATTTAACGGACTGTGTCGTTCAGTTCAACAGTGCAATTGTTACTGAGATCCCCGAAGACTGTTGTTAAAAAAAAAAAAAAAGAAAAAAAAACAAAAAAAACAAAAAAAAAGAAAAGAAAAAAAAAAAAAAAAAAAAAAAAAAAAAGAAAAAAAAAAAAAAGAAAAGAAAAAAAAAAAAAACAAAAAGAAAAAAAGAAAAAAAAAAAGAGAAAAAAAAAAAAAAAAAAAAAAAAAAAAAAAAAAAAAAAAAAAAAAAAAAAAAAAAAAAAAAAAAAAAAAAAAAAAAAAAAAAAGAAAAAAAGAAAAAAAAAAACAAAACAAAAAAAAAAGGAGCTACAGTGATGGTGCTAAAAAAAAAAAAAAAAAAAAAAAAAAAAAAAAAAAAAACAAAAAAAAAAAAAAAAAAAAAAAAAAAAAAAAAAATCTGTGACGCTCTCTACAGGCGGCTAGAGTGATCGAGCCATATCTGCAATGAAAAAGACCCCCCGCCCCGCCCCTGCCCTTCCCCTCGGAAAGCCCAAAGTTGTCAGCGTGTCGACAACCCTGCATAATTCCACAGCCCGAGATCTATGGAGGGCAAAGACGCTTAAAAGTCATTTGATGACGATATCTTCTTGTGATTATGCGTCTGTTGTTCCGGTATATGAAGGCAGGAGAATACTACAGAACAAGAAGCATTATCTACGGCCCGACCGTCAGCATCCATGGAAGACAGTTTGCTGGTAATTGGCTCTATGATTAAGTAACCGCTGGATAACACTCATCAAAATCATTTACACCTGACACATGTACAACAAATTTAAGATTTGCCAATCAGCCATGTGTATCTGTAGACTGGCACCTGAGACAACAGATCACATCCTCCAAGACTGTCCCAGATTCAACGCTGCCAGGCAAAACTTCTGGCCAAAAGAGACACTTGTAGAAGTAAAACTTTACGGGGCGCTTAGGGAATTAAAAAAGACAGTGAAATTCATACTAGAGTCAGCATTGCAGATATAGATAATTTATTTCATGCGAACGAAAGAAGAAGAAGAATTTACACCTGAATGAAACCAGCCACATGCACCAAAGACAACACGCGCTGGCAAGGTGCACATAGTATCTTAGGTCATGATCAAACTAAGTTCGAGGACAGTTGCATTTCTCGCCGGTTTACTTCATCCACTGCTGCTATATGTTGTTGCTGGCACCTTACGGTCTTTTCAGGGCTGCCAATAGGATTTTTTTTTGAAAAACCAAGCTTCGCTAAACAAAAACCCAAGCAATAAAAAAACCCAGATTGTTAAAATGTACACAATTTATATTTACGAAACGAAACATTTACCACTTTTATATAGGGATATATTAAAAAAAAAAAAAAAAAAAACAGATTCCCCACAGGCGTCAAATAAAAACCCAGATTGGGGGAAAAAACCCAGCATTGGGAGCCCTGGGTGTGGTATTGTACAAGCATGGACTCACAGCCAAGACTGGGTCTTGTCACAGCCCATGGCGATGACGAGTGAGGTGTCGCTCCTTCTATTTACATCACAAAGCCTAGGCAGTATTGTAGAGACAATATGTTGCTCGTGCATCATGATCCCTCGCTATGCCTGCCTTGTTTAGTCCGAAGGAAAGGTAACACTGTTACGTCTGAAATAAAGCACTCTACAGAGGAAGAAAAGCAGTGCTCTTTCTGTTCGCCTGTCGGAGCTTAACACCTAGACAACTGCCAGACAAGGCTAACGTTTTCAGGCTGCATTCCCTAGGTTATGTTGCAATATAGCCATTTATGTTTATGCCTATCCATCTCGTAACTGTCACTGCTATTTTTACCTATTTTTACCTACCAGAAAGTATATATTTTACTTCTGACTTCTTCTATCTCTACACACTTAACGGCCTGGTCTGCCCTGCCATAACATAATGTTTTCAGGCTGCATTCCCTAGGATATGTTGCAATATAACCTTGTATGTTTAGGCCTTTCCACTTTGTAATTTTCAGTGTGTTTTTTCCTCCAATTCTTCCTACCAGCAAGTTTTTTTTTTCTTTTTACTTCTTTTATCTCTAAACACCTGTATTCATCTGTCACTCCATCTGTTCGTCTATTCATTGCCACGTCAAGCGCCCGCGTGAACAGCGCCCCCTCAGACCGACATTTTATCTAAGCCCCGTGACAGCGGCCAGGCAATGATAAGCTACCCCCTGCCACGCGGATCACATGCGGTCTATTAACTTGGCCCGACACAAGACTGCACGGAAACGACACATCAACCCTGACAAGCATGTCCAGTCATTTTATCCCCCTCCTTCCTCTTCCTTGTGCGGGTTCTATTTATTATCTTCTGTATCCTCCTCCATATGCGGGTTCTATTTATTATCTTTTGTCTCCATCAAGCTTTGTACAGGGCCCCCCCCACCCCCCCCCCCCCCCCCATTTCCCCCCTTTTTTTCACCATTCTGTTTTGTACACGCTGCCATTTTTTTAACCTGTTGTATATCTGGTTGTTCTCTCATTCCTATTGTGTTTATATTAGTGTAATATAACCAGATTACTTTGTTTATACATAGGTCTAGCCCTACATGCCCAATATGCATAACGGCGAGGAAAAGGGTCTTTATCTTAAAAAAAATTTGTTTAGGTTACTTTATTTATATTTACTCCTCCGCACGATCTATGCACGATTACTTTTTGTTCAAATTTTAGAAAAGGGGCGACAAGCGCAGAAACCACAAAGCAAATCAATTTTAAGGGCGAAAGAGGAAGAGGAGGAAGAAGAAAAAATGAATTCCCAACAAAAGATTAACCCAACTTCCCCTTTTTTTTCCCCCAAGGTTTTAACAACGAATCAACATCGTGGCACATTGGTAGTAACCCAGTAACCCATAAGCTTCCCCTCTGTGCTCCCGAATAGCCTCTTTCCTTTTGAAGATCAGCTGAAATGTTTATGCTGTCAAGCGTGGCATTCAGCACAAGACGCTTCCGGTGGTGGAGGCGGCCAACCTGTTGATGACGTACATCATTTCTTCAGTCATTGCCAAACTACGTGTCAAACTACAGCCTCCACTAGGGGCGTCGGAATCTGCAGACTCCAGGACTTTGAAGAGCCCCCCCTCCCCCGGCCCCCTTTATTAAGAACATTTGCATGAGGTCTCCACGTTCCCTTGGTATTTACATATTATAATAAAAATTTAAAAAAAACTAAGGCAAAAAGACCTTTGATATGCATGGCACATAAAGTGCTGTGAACTCTTTTTTTTTTTTTTACCAGGCCATTTTCTGGTTCGCATTTTAGGCTGGGTCAACCTGGCAGCCAAAGATTCCACATAATACCTCGGCTCACGAACTTAATTCATTCTCTGACTCCGTTCACCAACCGAAACCATTTTGTTTCCATTGAAATTAATGCAAATCCAAATAATCCGTTTGGTCGGCGACAGTAACATAAGGTTTTTTTGTGTGGACATTTTTATGGATTTATGTGGCATATATATATGAGTTGTCGTTGTTTTGCGGCTAGACGCTCGCCTGCGGATAGGAAGGTCGTGGGTTCGGATCCTGACAGAGGCCAGACTTTATAAAAAAAGACCATGGCCCCTAGGTCGACCCAGCCTTAAGTGGGTACTAGGAAGTAGCCCTGTAAAGTAAAAGCGGGCGGTGTGATGCTGACTACATCACCCACCAAGTGCCGTTTGGTCTATAAAATATGGGTCTGACCCCAAAGACCCAATACGCCTGAAGGAGTGGAAAAGGGCCCTTTACTTTACAGGCAGATGGTAAAGGGGGTCGATTATTTCATGACCAGAGACGTTCCCGAACCTAGGTAACACGGTATATTATTATATTCATTTGCCATGTCAGCAAATAATTATGAAGTTATCACTATTTTTAATACTGCGCACTTAAATAAAACAAACTAATTAATCCAATGAACTTCTTCGTTACTTCCTCTTTTACCACTACGGGTGTAGAGGGAGATATAAGGTCTCTTCTGGTTGCTTCGACCATAGACACATAGTGATGTTGTAGAGTTTCTGGTGTTATCTTTCCATCTTGTTTTTGGTCTACCTCTTGCTCTACGTCCCTTTCCTCTTTTGGTATATGCCTTATATGGTATAGCACCAAAAGGCATTATCTCCAAGTGGGCAAACCATTTGATTTGCTGTCTTTGTATGCAATTTAGAATTGGTTCTGTGCCGAATTTATCTCGAATGACCTCATTCCTGATTTTATCTCTTCTGGTCACTCCCACTGCCTTTCTCAGACACCTCATTTCCATGGTTAACTTTCTTTTAAATTTGGCTGTGAGTGACTACTCGCAATGAAAAACGAACAATCCAATGAAAAGTGACTGAAAAGCTTAAAGAAATCGGAAAGCAAAATAGCGTGCACAGAATAACACAAAAGGACGTTTCGGTGCTGGCCCTTTCTCGACGAGAACACGAACTACAATGGCCACAACAAGGGGAAGATAGGTAGGTAGTTCCCCACCAGGACATCACACAAGCGATAAACACCCGGTGACACAAAGTGCCACCATACGGATGAGGATCACCCGTGGAGGAGTCCCAGAAACCCCGTTCAGCCGTTAGGCCATATTTTTGGCCTGGCTATATTTAGGGCCCCCCGGAACAGGCCGAGGTGAGGCTTTAAACAAAAAAATTACATCCTACAAGGGGACGGTTTGTACTATAACAAGGAGGATAGTACTTCAAACACTAAGGGACGAGAACCTTTAAAAAAGGTGATGTGGAGGGAATAAAATAAAGGAAGGCTGGAAAAATAGTCGCAAAAGACAAAATAAGACAAGCTCCTTGAGATTGCCCAACGCTCCTAGAAAATTATAAAGGGACCTAGCGTCCCATCATTTTCTCTGTGTAGGCACCCCTTGCCTCTGTTGAATTGTTGGAGCAGCCAGCGGTTAATCCCCCTTTTCTGACCGCTATTTCCTTTTGTCATACAAATGACCACGCCTGTAGAGATATCAAGCCGTGATATAGTGAAGCCAATGATTTGCAACACTTCGTGTGTGCCCATGCACCTTTTTTGTGTGTGGGGGATAACTGAAACTATGAATGCACACAAAAAAAGAGAGAATAATTGGCGCTCTAAAGCTGCATGTTTACAGTGATCGTGCGTCTGTATCATGCCGGGTGTCTTCAATCGGGTGATGGTGTCATTTCAATGAACAAGTTTCATCTCCTCGGCTTCATCTCCTCGGCATGGAGGTTTCCTAATTTTCCAGATCTAATGCCTCCGAGAGAGCTTCCAACTTCTTGCCTAGATGTTCTGATCGCAAACCACGTCCAATATCAGTGTGCACTGTAATTTACCCGTTCTGCAACGCTGAACCAAACTGTGCCATTTTTAACAGTCGCCAGGCAAGTATTTAAAATACTGCAGTCTAAATGTAATAACCAGAAAGGTCATCAAGACTGGACGAGTGATTCCTGCTGTACTGGCAGCTTTACGACGAGAAAGACGAGGATAGATTTGGGGAGATCTTGGAATGCAGTTTGTTCTCGTGTATATCATCCTCTCCTTCTTCGTGTTCACCGGCTTTAAACTTAGGGGAAAGTTCTGGTTGTTCGTCCACTTCTGGACTCTAGTCCTGCTCCAGAAACTGAGTGTTGCGTGCATATCCGTTTCACACGTCTGACTCATCTGCACACAGACAGTTGGTTTCTAGCCTACCATATAGATCTACTCCGACTTCGAAAGAAGCTCCCATTTAGTCGACTCTTACGGCAGCACAGTGTTCTTGTTTTTCCTACAAAGGGTCCCCCGAACCCACATGTGTATAAAATGTGTGTGTGTGTGTGTGATCATGTCTACCTTTCTGTGTGTGTGCCCGTGCGCGCGCATGAGCATGACACACACACACACACACACACAGAGGTGGACGGACAAAGATGACTACAGTCAGAAAACAATGGCTAATCTACATAAAAAATGACCTTCAAATTTAGCATAAAACGTAAAAACACCAAGGCTGCCACTTAAAGACTTTCAGTTTTGGGTTAAGCCTGCTGAGGGTCTATCTCCACTGAGAGATAAATGGCACAAGACCAACAACCATCTGGAGATATGGCCTGACAAATATGTCTATTTCACAGGTACCTAACCCACCCCCCCCCAACCCCCTTTTGTTTATATGCATCATTTCAAATCTTCAATTATATTTCTTTACATTTCAGTACTTTATAATACTAATAACAATAGTAGTAATAATAATAATAATATTAATAATAAAAAGCCATTGAAAACCTGCAAGGGCCCCCACCCCAGCAAATTTGTAGGAGCCTTAGAACCTCCCCCACCCCACACCATTAATAGTGCTTTTTAAAAAGTTTTTGTTTCTTTATAATATAATATAATTTCAAAATTATCATTAAATGTATTTGCATTTCAGCACATCAATAATAATACAAAAATAAAAAAAATAAGCACTTGAAGATGGCCCACACGGCCACCCTCCATCCCCAGCAAATTTGTAGGAGACTTAACGTCCCCTTTCCCAAATATTTTATCTGTGTCACCATACTTAAACACTTCCACACTTTAGCCCCTGCAAGATCTGAGCGAATGAGAGCCTTCAACACACAAACGTGTCAAAAACAAGACAAACTGGCAGTGCGCAGAAAATAACAACAGTGGCAATATTAACAACACAGTACTATTGGCACAAAGAAAACGTCTGAACAGTGCAAAGCACGGCCATCAGACGATGTTTCCCACCCAACATTTCACTCTTTGCACTGTTGGACAATAGAGAAACACTTCCGGGGCATCAAGTGGAACCGGATGTGGTATCTGAATAGGAATGGTCAGTGCGTATGCAAATGACTGCACAGGAAACCACGGCACACAAGCTGCTGATAGATATCATGCAATCACGCTTGGCATTACAAGTTCAAGTGATGGCGCTAACATAAGAAAATAAGTAGCAATTATGCCAGAATCGTCTAAGCGCAGAAAGAATCGCGAATCTATTTAGCTATAGTAACATTTTATCCAATGCGACTTTCCGAAGACTTACTTTTCATTTCCATTAGACCATTACATTTGTTCTAATACTAGAATTAAGTGTCCGGATTCTCAGAGGATAATGGAAGAAAGTTTTATTACCCCCATCCTCTACCTCGTGCGTGTTAGTCTCCACCGCTGCAGTATATGTGGTAGAAAATCCACGGAGGAGCGACCACAACATGAGCCTCCTGTCTTTGTTCCTCTCGAACGTGCTATTTTGTTCGAGCCGTCAATGTCCCATTTCAGGGTATGTTTGGTGATTTTTTGTTCGTCTCTTCTCATTAGTTTCTGTAGCAATAATGTTTTTTTTTTTTTACAGTGGCAGCTGACCTCTGATTGGTTGGGGCCTCATAGACCAGTTCTTCCCATTGTTAGTGCTATCACCAACTTAGCACAGTGACTCAGGCCGTGACGACTATGCGTTACACTTAGGCATGTTTGCAGTTCACAAAATCTGACCGATAAAGCAATCACCTCCCCTAACGCGTTCAATGTGATTTTTAAAATCAAGGTCGTGGACATAAGAGAAAAAAATATTTTAGGAAATATATAACTAGAGCTAAAGTTTACTTCTACTGGCTGCCCGCTTAAATAAAAGAAATGAACATAAACCTGGCCGCCAATGGGACTGTAGAATTAAACATTGCCAATGTAGCTATAATGACAATTGAAAAACTAACCTGTCTAGTGAATACGGTTTAGGAGAAGTTAACAGTTGAATTGAAATGAACATTCAGACTACAGGATGGCATATGTGGTTTATAGTGCAGATCTAACATGATGTATGGTATCTAGGCCGTATTAGTTATGTCTCTGGAGGATTTCGACCGAGTATATTTCTCGCATTTGTATTCTTCTTCTTCTACCTTTTCATCATCAACATCCACTGGTTTAGAAGGTCAGATGTTGAGTACCCAGTGCGGAAAATTTCCACCACTGCCCCTTTTTCGTTTAGTTAGTAAGTTAGTTAGTCTTTCCTCTTGTGTCGAGTGCGGCACATAGGGCAGAGGTCATGACTCTCTATGCATGGCGGTTCGTTGCAATCTGTTGTAGGTCTTGGATGTTTGAGTGGCCCATGAGCGAGCCTTCCCTGATGATAGTTCTACATAGAGTTTCCCTTGGTCTTCTACGAGATCTTTTCCCCTGTGGTGTCCAAACGAGGGCTTGGTAAGGAAGTCTTGATTTATCCATTCTAAGGGCGTTGCCGACATAGTTCCAGCGGCGTTTTCGTATAAAATTAGACACATACTCTTGCCTGGATTCTTGCCTTATTTGTGTATTGGTTCGGAAATCTGAACATTTGAAATTTAGTATTCTTCTAAGGCTTTTATTTTCAAAACTGTCTAATTTTGTGTCTAGAGTTTTCGTTGATTTCCAGCTCTCGCATCCATAGGTTAGTACTGGGATCACACAAGAATTAAAGATTTTGAGTTTTGTGTGTTTGCTAAGTGTCTTTGAT
Source organism: Candidula unifasciata (assembly GCA_905116865.2). Taxonomy (NCBI): domain Eukaryota; kingdom Metazoa; phylum Mollusca; class Gastropoda; order Stylommatophora; family Geomitridae; genus Candidula; species Candidula unifasciata. Next base: position 228,358 of record CAJHNH020002013.1, read on the forward strand.
TTCCAGATGTTGGACAGTTTATTGAAGGCACTAGATGCCAGTGCTATTCTAAATCGTATACGCACGCATATATATATATATATATATATATATATATATATATATATATATATATATATATATATATATATATATATATATATATATATATATATGCGCGTGAGTGCTTTATTTAAATACACATATTTTCCTAATTTGCCACCCATTCAGTGATAACACCACCATCATCATCACCTTCTTCTTTTTTGCTTCTGACTTATTCCTTCTTCTTTTATCACCATTCCTGGTGTCTTCCAGCTTCTTCTTCCATGTCTTGCATTTCAGCAACAGGTCAAGATTGGATGTCAAGCGCTAACTCTAATGCGTGCTTCTACACTCAAGTCTATAGTCCTATATATTTCATCGACCCTATGTTTTTGCAGTGCACCTCTCCTTCTATCTCCGTCGTTTCTAAGTACTAAATAAAACTACAGTGGACCACTATCTTTTGATAATTTTGTTACGTGGTCAAACAATCTAAATGTTTTAAACATCAGTTATGTCTTCTTCTCAATAAAACTATAAAGTGCGTCCACATGGTGCTATCATTAGTCCCTTATATTTCATCGACCCACTGTTTGTGCAGTACACCTCTTACTCTATTTTCTGCTGTTTCTAAGTGCTAAGCAAAACTCTAGTGGGCCCCTATTTCCTGCTAATGTTGTTATGTGACCGAACAACCTATCCGTTTAAAATACAGGTTATGTCCATGTTCTCATTAGTTGATTTTACAATTGAGTCAGAAAAAAAAAGATTCATTCAATAAAGTTATATAATTATTTAGATACTACTGCACAAACCTACAATAAATAATAAGCTGGTAGAGGATTAATTGAACAAGTATAAGGGTTTTATCATTGGCAGGATGAGCGATCGTCACATAATGACAAGTTCAATCATTTAATGCATAACAGTAAGATATGATGATGGACGAATAAAACACAAAGCATGTATAATTTACTGAATACACCATACTCCATGCGGTCCTGTTCACGTTTCCCGGCCTAATTACACATTACCATACTTTCTCAGATTCTTTCTCGTCGGAGGGATGTCACGTTGTCTTCCCTCCTATTTTATCAGCGCCGATGTCGCATGTTCTATACTACATGACGACACAGCTTTTAACGACCTAGAACATGTAGAACTGGCCCTAACCCAAACTCCCTACCCATAGCCGCAACCTAGGTCACACGAGAGACTCTCTTCGAAAAAAGCAGTACAAAGTGACACCCCTCTGACCCACATCAGACGGAGAAAGTGTGTAGATGGGGCGGGAAACGTGAACAGGTCGCTCCATACAAATAAACGCACGAAGTGTAACACACACACAATACTTTTTGGGTATGCCACTAAACAAGGGGAAGTAACACTGAAGGATTAGCCGCCCTGCCGGGCCAACAACACACATACGATCAAACCTGCATGGGAGAGAAGAGAACCAACCACACAGGCGCCAACAAAAATACGTGATCACTTTCACAAGATACATCAGACAATAATGGCGACACAAACTGGCCCACACTTCAAACATCTACTGAGCTACACATTCCATTTCACTTTAACCCGCTAATGCAATTTTGCCCTAGCTATAATCAAAACACTATTAAGCCAAATTTGTGTCATGGACAGTACAGTTAACTGACTGTGCCTGGCTGGTTACTTATTTAAATATAACAACAGTCATTTCCTTGTGGGATGCCTATTTTGTGCTGGCTTCTTGCCAGGGGCCGCAAAATAGCAGTGGCCATAAATATGGTCTAAATGGCTGAACGCGGATTCCGGGACCTCTCCACGTTACTCTCATGTACATCAACACTTTGTGTCATCGGATGTTCAATCGCTTGTGATGATGTCCTAGTGGGGTGCTGACTACTATCAAATACAACACCGTACCTACTGAATGCATCCAAATGTCAGAGGCACAATTTTTAAAAATCAACAAGCAAATCGACGGGGTAACTAACATAAAAACCGGGACTGATGGGATATTACTGTTATGGCACTTTGTGTCATGGGTGTTATGTCGTGCCTTGGTGTATTGAATTATATTTTTTATTATTATTATATCGATTTGGCTATCGTCCCAAAAATGAAATACCGTTTCTTCACGAGTATATCTGTCTTACTATTATATATATTATAAAAAAGGAATTTAGGCAGCAGTTCCCAAACACCATTTTTTGGGGTGGGGGGAGGGGGTGGGGGCATATTTTGCAGGGGCGCCTATTATTATTATTACATATTATTCAATGACGTAGTATCGAAAGGAAATTGCTATCCAATGGAACGGTATATTATTATCATTAGGAAGGTTTGGGAACCACTGATTTAGAGTAACAAAAATAGTACTGTAATGGCAAGACTCCAGGAATATTATTCCGTTAAAAAAAACTGACTGATAAAGGGGGCTAATAGTAATAGGTTATACTTTTTATGTGTCACCGAAGGTTGAGTAAAAAACGAGTATACATTTCTAAATACTTTTATATATTATTACCCTTATTAATCAAAAACATCTACACTATAATATGCCGAATCAAATACAACACCGAAATGCATGAAATATGGCAGGACACACTTTACAAATCAACTAGCAAATCGACTTTCAATAGAAATAATGATATTATTACTGTTATTGTTATGATCATTATTAGTGCCTTTATTATTATCATTTTTATTAATATTTTAGGATTTGGCTATCCCCAAATACCATTATTAATTATTATTATTGTTATTATTATTATTATAAAAGGATCGGGCTATCCCATTCAACATTATTATTATTATGAAAGGATTCGGCTATCCCATACAACATTATTATTATTATGCAAGGATTTGGCTATCCCCATTCAACATTATTATTATGAAGGGATTTGGCTATCCCCATACAAAACTATTATTATTATTATTATTATGAAAGGATTCGGCTATCCCATACAACATTATTTTTATATTATTATTTTTATTATGAAAGGATCTGTCTATCCCATTCATCATCATTATTATTATGAAAGGATTCGGCTATACCATACAACATTATTATTATTATGCAAGGATTTGGCTATCCCCATACAACATTATTATTATTATGAAAGGATTCGGCTATACCATACAACATTATTATTATTATAAAGGGATTTGGCTATCCCCATACAACATTATGATTATTATAAAGGGATTTGGCTATCCCCATACAACATCAAGAAATGGGCAATGTGTGGCTCAGTACAATTACCATGTACGAGTGACTAGTAAGGGAAGAGCTGGCGCCCTCCCGATCGCCGACAGTATTCCCGGCGCGCATTTCGATTTTCTGAAAAGACATGGTAAAACCTCAACATAGTTATCTCAAAACACCCACACACTTACAAACACAAAGGGCAGAGTTAGCTGGGGCAAACCACTCAGATAATAATTAGAGGAGATAGTCGTCCAGAGACTATTGTTAATACATCCAAGAAAAATACATGAAAAAACCTCAATATATTCATGTCAAAAATAGACACATAGAAAAGGGATAGCATTCAGATATGACACAGATCAGACAGTCACACAGACAGTTACAGATGGTGCAGTCACCCACATATAGCATACCAGATTTGGAAGTTAACATCGATATATCAGAGTAAAGGACACACAGCTTCAAAGCAGTTATTTCAAACACACACACAGAGCAAGAGAGAGAGAGAGAGAGAGAGAGAGAGAGAGAGAGAGAGAGAGAGAGAGAGAGAGAGAGAGAGAGCGAGAAGAGTTATTTTGAATATACCATTCAGTTATAGTATTATGTAACACAAGTTATCAATACATTAACACAAAGGACAAGATAGACAAAACACAACACAGTTATGTTAAGACTGTGTCAGGACGTGGTTGATGCATAATAAAGTTGATTTAAACATAAAAGAAAATATGATAATAAACTATCACAGTGTGTTTAGATATACATAAAAAGCATGGTAAAATGGCATCAAAGAAGTCTGGAGACGTTAGGCAATATGTCATCCATGTTGGTCAAAATACACGAAGGACAGCGTGACAAGTCAGTAAATTTGGCAGAAACACAACTGCATGGTGACTAATCATCAAAGCTGGTTGACACAGACAGGAAAGGCGGGTCAATGTGTGAGTAAAATATGGGTGAAAACACCGCAAAGACCTAGTAACAGGTCATCAAAGTTGGTTGAAACACACAAGAAACATGGTAACACAAAGTTACGCCCAGACCCAAAAGCTAGGTTAAATAGAAATCTACTTAATAATAATAAAAATAATAATTATTATTATAATTATATTTCAACAATAACAACAGGGGCGACAAAATGGCATCACAGTTTTAATTACACAGTTAAAAAGACATAATTATGTCACCACAGTCTGTCAAATACATTCTGTCACACACAACAAATACAGTTAAGTTAGAAATATCTACTACATCAAATGTGATCATTAAAGGACAGGGAAGATACGGAATAAGCTGCACTTGATGATACAGTAGGACGACTTGGCAGCAGATAGTTGAGGTACTATGCTCCGCGAAGAGATAAAAAAAAAAGTATCATCAGCAGACGTAGTAGTGAGGGGTAGTAGTAGTAGTAGTAGTAGTAGTAGTAGTAGTAGTAGTAGTAGTAGTAGTAGTAGTAGTAGTAGTAGTAGTAGCAGCAGCAGCAGTAGTAGCATTTGCAGTAATACTACTACTAGTAGTAGTAGAAGTGGTGGTAGTAGTAGTAGTAATAATAATAGTAGTAGTAGTAGTTGCAGTAATACTACTACTAGTAGTAGAAGTGGTGGTGGTAGTAGTAGTAGTAGTAGTAGTAGTAGTAGAAGTAGTAGTAGTAGTAGTAGTAGTAATAGTAGTAATAATAGAAGCAGTAGTAGTAGTAGTAGTAGTAGTAGTAGTAGTAGTAGTAGTAGTAGTAGTAGTAGTAGTAGTAGTAGTAGCAGCAGTAGTAGTAGTAGTAGCAGTAGTAGTAGTAGTAGTAGTAGTAGTAGTAGTAGTAGTAGTAGTAGTAGTAGTAGTAGTAGTAGCAGTAGTAACAATAATAATAATAGCAGCAGTAGTAGTTGTTGTTGTTGTTGTAATCTGCCTATGGTCATGTGGATTGGCGTCTACTGATTTAAGACAAAAACAACGGCTCTATGTTTTGTTTGAGGGCACAAACTTTGTTGGCAGCTGTCCGTATAAGATGGTTCACTTTGCTACAGCTGAAAAGCTCGCGATCATTATGAAACAAGAAGGCTAAAATACTAGAAATAAAGGGAATATAACTCGCAAAAACTTGTTTTAACTAAGGAAACATGTTTCAACGAAGACAAGAAAGAAAGTGCAAAGGAATTAGGCTAACAACAAGGTAGGACAAAATGGAGGATACACCCAAACAGGTGTTTTACAGAGAGAGAAAGACAAATGGAGATATGGAGAAGGAGTGGGGGTGGGGGAAGGGGAGGGGGGATGGAGAGAGAGACAGAGAGAGAGAGAGAGTGTGTGTGTGTGAGAGGGAGAGAGGGAGAGAGAGAGAGAGAGAGACAGAAGATAGAGATGAATGATAGGCCTATAAGACCGGCGTGGTATGAGCTCAAGGAGATGGCAAAAGACAGAACGGCCTAGCTTGTGTTTGTTCAAGGTGTAAGCTCCAGCAAGAAAATAAAAGACTGGAGAACAAAATGACCTCCTGGTCGACCCTGCACTGAGTGGGTACCAGGTACGAGTCCTGGGAAGTTAAGGCGGCCGGCGTGATATTGACCATATCACACACCGAGTGCTGATCGGTCTATAAAATATAGGTTTAGCACTACATGTCCAACACACCTGAACGCAAGGAAAAGGATCCTTGACTTTAGTTACTTTGAGGAAGCCGCAGTAACGTAGTGACATGGATTTCTTTTCAAAACTGACCTTGGCTGCATCAGGCTTAAAATGGGTACCATTTGGGTTCTATTCTTAAGTGAATTCCCGGCTATTTATAAAAAGGGACAACTGGAGTTCTTTTCAGAGGACCGACATGACGGCACGGGCACGCCCAAACATCGGGACTGTTCCGGTGAAAGCAGGGTGTTTGGTCACCCTATCTGTTTACCACAGGGCTGTCAATACTTGTATCCCCCCCCCTTCTCTCAAGATCTGGGTTTTTATACGACGCCTTGGGTTCAGATTGTAAAATCTTGGGTTTTTAAAAAATATATCATTTAAAAGTGGGCAAATGTTTTATTTCATAACTATAAAATTTGTACTTTTTATAATTCTTGATTTTTTTTTTTGTTATTTGTTTTTTGCTTATGTTTTGCTTTTTGAGTCCGCTTAGCTTGGGTAAAAATCCCATTGGCAACCCTGATGTACCATAAAGAGGGCTGCGTCCAAAAAGTGTTAATGTTATAAACAACAAGGGTGTCTTCAAGTTGTGAAGTCTACTGTTGAAACCGACGCTTGTAAATAAAATGACACCTAGTCACAAACGACAGTAAGGTCGAATTGTACTGATAACCCGGTGAAACCGAACAGTGGCGCAAGTCAGGGTTGCCAGATAAAAAACGTCCTTTTATGCCAAACCATCACCCAAAATATGCCAGAAAATTGCCAAATAAAGTGTAACATTGTACTCACTTCACATTAAAAGCTTTAGATTGAATTCTTCACTGTCATCCTCACTGGAACCAGTGGAAGATGCAGCATAAACCTTTTCGGATGTAAAATCTTTAAGCATTTTCTCAGATGGAATGAAGTCTTTGTCACATTTTTTTGATATCAATAGTTCTGCTCTAATTCTAACAACTGCATCAAGAAAATCCAGTTGTATTTTGTTTCTTGCTTTTGATTAAGTTAAAGTAACAAGATAGAACATTATCTCAACTACAGCATTGCTAACGGGCATTTTTAGGCAAGTAAGGGCGAAAGTGGCCAACTCTTTAAATGCCTGGTGTCGAAGTACGCCTATCCAAAAATCTTCACTGTTTGTAGGTAATCCATCCTTCTTAAATGTAGCTTCTTCTTTCCAGTTGACAATAATCAGTTTTCTGTACTGTTCTTCTATACTATTGATGTTGTTTTCTGCCAGGTGTAAAAAATGGTAGCTCTGAAAACTGTGTCCTTGATATTTGATTTAACACTGCCAAAGGGCTCAATTTATGACAGATTTTGAAATATATTCTCGGTGGGAAGTCTACACGTAATATGATTGAGAGCTTCCTCTAAAACAGACACGCATCTTTCATTAAGATTGTTTATTTCTATCTGAACTTCAGTCCTGTTATTCTTCTGTAGGACCGCATTACATTCCGTTAGGAATTTAATACCAAAGTCAATGTGATAATTTTTTTTTCTGCTCACTGACGTCATACAGTCTGTTCTTAAGACTTTTCTGATGCATGGACAATTCTTGGTGTATATTCTTGTTCATGAGGATCAGCCTTTGTTTGTCTTTCAAATTCTTGTACAATTGGTGTCGCAAACACAAAATGAAAATAATTATTGTGGTCTAACAGCATTTCCTTTAACAATCTTACTTTATATTTTGTGTCAAACGTTGTCTCTGCTAATTCAGCACATGTGAAATAAGCTTTAAATTCTTCCCAGTTCACCAACATATTGAACATAATCTTTCCACGCACAAGCCACCTAGCAGATGACAGTTTCTCAAATGGAAGAGGAGCAGTTCGTCCTGATTCAAACTCCGTAGATGTGTTCATCACTCTAAACAGTTCTTTATAGACTTATCTTAAATCACTATGACGAAACCACTGAGGTATTTCTGACACAAGTACTTTTGAGTGGAAACGTCAGTAGACTCATCTATAATGATGGTATATTTCTTGTTCCGAAAATCATCAATAGGGTCATCCTTAAGTGCAGGCGATATAATATTTCTTATTAAGCATAAACATTTAGTTCTATGCAACTGTATGTGCTCCAATGTACTCCCCTGACCATGCGCTCTCATTATTTTACTTAAATGATCAGTTGTACGTATTGCACAATGGCAGGTCATGCTTACAGCAAGTTGCAACTCTGCTGCTTTAACTTTATTTATCATTTCTTTGCCTAGGAGTTATTGTTGTAATAAGCTGTGACTGGCTTTTTGACGGAGTTTTCATCCTGTGTTTTTCGGATTTTTCATGATTTGAAATGCTACTAATTCTCGGTGCAACAGTGCACTGACACAGTTTACAACATGCTGTCACGATCCGTTAAGGAAAACAACAAAACAGTAAGAAATGGCGCGAATCTCCGTTAGTCCGTACCAGGACATCACAACAAAGTCAAACTGAAATAAAGATTTTAACTGTAGGTCTACATTGCTTTCAGTAAATTTGCTTGTTTCTAACAGAGAAACCATAAAGAAAATGTGAGCACATCTTTAAAAGAAATGCCAGGAAAAACCCAAATATGCCAGAATATGCCAGTTCATTTTCTTATGCCAGTTCAATTTCAAATATGCCAGATTTGTGGAATCTGGCATAAAAAATGCCAATATGGCAACCCTGGCGCAAGTCATTTGGTTAATCTTCAGAAAGGGAGTAAATAAAGCTCCAGCCCTCATACGTGACAGCATGCAGACGTGTGTGTCGTCGCCTGGTTTAAAACAAACACCGTCCCGCTTTTTTCCCACCCACTAGTCAAACAGCCGTATACACGTAGGCTGGGCCTTCCCCACTCTACGTAGGGGCGGTTGTATATCTGGAAACAGGTAAAGGTAGAGCCATACAGTATTCTTATTTTTTTCAGCGTTCACTGATAACCTCTGGTGGAAAGCTCTGGTTGTTCGACCACTTCTGGACTTTGCTCTTGTTTCAGAACCTAAGTTTTGCGTGTACATCCGTTTTTACAGATCTGATTCAATTCTATGAAGACCGTTACTTTCTCGCGTTTCGGTCAAATGTAATTTCCAGTGATTTCCTTTGAAGTCGGAGTGCATCTGCCTTTGACCATCAATCTGCATACATATAGGGCAAATATTTACATAGGATGTGCACGCAAAACTCAAAGTTTTAGAACAAAATTAAAGTCCAGTAGTCGAGGAACAACCCCAAACTTTCTGCCTGAGTGTACATTTGGTGAAAGCTAAGAATAGGAAGAAAGAAAAGAATTAGCCCACCAAAAATGAGCCAAAATGCCCGCCACCAAAAACAGACCCCCCAGGCCTCTACTGTTTGACACGCAACATGCTTCCCCATCAATTTAGTGACTGACTTCGAGGACAGTAGTATTTTTGTGAACCCTAATCACTGCCGAGACAAATATAGTAGCTAGAATGCACATAACAAAACGTTACACCCACGTACTCAAACAATGCTCTTCAGACCTTGTATTTTTTAAAAAAGGTAACATCCTAGAGGGTATCTGTTTCACAATAAATCTCACTCTATGAGGTAAACTATTTCTTTTGTGAAGTGTTGGACAATGCAGCTAACAGTGATTATGCCTTAACAGCAGTGGGTGGTGGAATGGTTAAAATTTACCTTTTGGAACATAAAGAGATTTTAACCCAGCCTAGGGCAATATCAACAATGAAACCACAGTCTAAACTAAATGTTCACAATGCTATTAAATTGTGGAATGAACGAAGACCATAGAGGAAATCAACAAGACAACAGAAGTCATTTCAGATGTCAACATCGACTATTAGTTGTGCTCACCTTCCTAGTTTCTGCTCCTTGAGAAGGCAAGGAGAACTCTGCAACACAGTTACCGCTCAGATATTTCTTTGAAACAAGATGGAGTGGGTGTGTCACAGAAGCAGAAGCTGTTCATGACTCGAAAGAAATGAACGTCAAAGAAACGGATTGAGTTAAAAACGCAGTCTTCTCAGGGATCCGTCACCTAGCCATCAAAACCGTGAAGTCCATGCCTGGCACTCGTGCCAGCTGCCACCGTCACAGTGTCACACGTCTGCTGCTGCGTATCCCTCCACTGCAGTAAAGCAGCCTCATCTGTTTCTATCACCTGCACCTTTCTCCACACGTCTGCTGCTGTGTATCCCTCCATTGCAGTAAAGCAACCTCATCTGTTTCTATCACCTGCACCTTTCTCCACACGTCTGCTGCTGCGTATCCCTCCACCGCAGTAAAGCAGCCTCATCTGTTTCTATCACCTGCACCTTTCTCCACACGTCTGCTGCTGTGTATCCCTCCATTGCAGTAAAGCAACCTCATCTGTTTCTATCACCTGCACCTTTCTCCACACGTCTGCTGCTGCGTATCCCTCCACCGCAGTAAAGCAGCCTCATCTGTTTCTATCACCTGCAGCCTCCTTCACACACACGTCTGCTGCTGTGTATCCCCTCCACTGCAGTAAAGCAGCCTCATCTGTTGCTATACCCTGCAGCTTCATTCAAGGCCTCCAGAATATTATTCATCCGCGTCTCTTAATTCTCTTCTTTCTTCTTCTTCTTCACTTCCTCTTTTACCGCTGTGGGTGTCGAGGGAGATATAAGGTTCTGTTTCTAGCTCTTCTGGCTGCCTCGACCATAGGCACATCGTGCTGTTGTAGAGTTTCTCTGATGTTATCCTTCCATCTTGTTCTTGGTCTACCCCGTGCTCTACGTCCTTCTTCTCTTCCCATGTATGCTTTGTATGGTATGGTGTCACAAGGCATTCTCTCTAAGTGGGCAAACCATTTCACTTGCTGTCTTTGTATGTAATCCAGAATTGGTTCTGTGCCGACTTGTTCTCTTATGATCTCATTTCTGATCTTATCTCTTATGGTCACTCCTACAGCCCTTCTCAGACATCTCATTTCCGTGGTTACTAATTTTCTTTTATGGTTTGTTGTGAGTGACCATGTCTGGCACTGGTAGCACAGAGTTGGAATAAATATGCTTTGAATAAGATGTCTCTTTGTGCTGATTGGGATTGTCTTATGCTGTAAGAGGGGGGCTAGCTGTCCCAATACTTGGTTTGCTTTACTGCACCTAATGTCAATTTCTTTATCCAATTTCCCATCTTCGGTAAATGTAGTTCCCAGATATTTAAACTCAGATGCCTGTTTAATGCCTTTGTATTCTATTGTTATGTTTAGATCTGTCTTCTTTTTTCCTATTGACATTACTTCTGTCTTTTCAGTGTTGATTCTCATATTATTTGTTTTACATTCTTCATTCATGGATGTTAGATGTTGTTGCAATTTCATGGCTGTATCTGCTATCAAGGCCTGGTCATCTGCAAAGAGTAATTCGTTGATCTTACTAAGATCTTCATTCATGGGCTTGGCATTCTTGCATATACTGTCGATGTAGGTGATAAACAGCAGTGGTGATAAGACACACCCCTGTCTTACTCCAGATGTCACCTCTTAATTCTCACTCTCCAATATCTTGTTTTAGGTCTCTATCTAGTTCACTGTGGATTATGGGGAAAGTTTTTTTGGTGCTCTCTTTTAAGCTGACCACAAATGACGATACCAAAAAGTCAAATATTTTAGAGGGTGGTAAAAGCGTATTTTCCGTGGTTTTTATGCTTTAGCGCGTTTCTTCTAATGCCACAATTTTCGCGGGTTTACTTAACCCTAACCCTAACCAAAACTATACGCTTAATCTACCACCCACTGAAATATTTGACTATCCCGGTACCTGTGGATTTCCCCTGTTTGTGATCGGCTAAAAATAAAGTACAGACATTTTTAGTATACCTTTATTGGGAAACATTTTTTTTTCAGTGTGTGCCGTATGCACTATCATGCTGTCCTTACAATCTGACCCCCTCCCCCTGTAACAGAGGCTGGATTTGATATTTCTACGACAATCTCACACCGGCTCAACCACTTAGCTTCTTCTTCTTCTTCTTCTTCTTCTTCTTCTTCTTCTTCTTCTTCTTCTTCTTCTCTTCTTCTTCTTCTTCTTCTTCTTCTTAGTGTTCACCGACTGTAAACTCTGGCAGAAAGTTATGGTTTTCGAAAACTTTTTGACTCGAGTCTTGTTCCACAACTAGAATGCTAAATATACACATCTGGCTTACATGTAATGCAGACTGCTGGTTCCTCTCCGCTCAGGCTGATGCAGGACGAAACATTTTTAATTCGTCCACTTTTGCATGATGGTTGGGAAGACTTTGGGTCTCTTCCAGCGCCTCCCCCCCCCCCTCCCCCACCCCAGCCAAAACTCGGCTCGGGAACTCACACAGGGAAACCACACAGCAGCCAGGACACTTTTAAAAATATACAAACACGCAAACTAACATACACGCATACAGAGCAATTTCTCCAGCCCCGCTCTCCACCACCCCACCCCCCTCCTTCCCATTTTTTTCTGGCTGAAGGAAAACAACAGGTAAGCCATACGGGAACGGTTAATGCTTTGGATACAGGAAACGAAGGCGACAGGGAAGGAGGGCTACACACACTTTTAACAATGATGAATCTTTGTGCGCGGTCAAGGATATGGGATGTTGCAGATGCACACACACACACACATCCGTCAGTGGATGACAGTAGCAGTCCACGTGAACGGTACTACATAATGTTAGTTTTACAGTTTTATCTATCTGTGTATGTGGAAACTGTTGGGAGTGGTGTAGCGGCTAGATGCTTGGCTGTGGATCTGAAGGAAGGTCTTGGGTTCAGATCCTGGCGGAGCTGGACTTTGAAACAAATGATTTTTTTTTTTAGTTTGCTGACACTTTATGTAATAGTCGTCGTGAGTTTCACATGTGAGTTAAAGCCAACTAATTATTAAATCCTCTGTATCAATCAGATTTCTTAGCTTGAGCTGGTCCCTCAGCAGAAGTCTCATCTTTAACTTGTGAAGATGGCTTATCCTCCTCCTCATCTTGTGAAGATGACTTATCCTCCTCATCCTTAGCCTGTGAAGATGACTTACCCTGCTCATCCTCAGCTTGTGAAGGTGGCTTATCCTCCTGCTCATCCTCATTTCCTGATGACGTTTCATCTGAGTAATTTTTGCTTTTCTTGACTTTTTTTGGCCTTGAGTTTCTGCTTCTTTTGTTAATCCTTTTGCCCAATTTTTGGCAGTTCTCTCCTGTACTTCCTTTTGAAACTTTTGAAACAAATGATTTTGCTTCCTCGGTCGAAATAGGTGCCCTGAAAAGTCTTCTGAAGTAAACACAGCCGGGTGAGTGCCGACTGGTCTATAAAAAAAAAATCTCTGCCGCTGATTCATGCCTTTGTTGTCAACCAGTGCTCTTCAGCCTTTTTACACCTGCAGCTCAGCCAAACGGGCATCCGATCTTACTACCTAGAGACAGGGGGAAAGTACTATAAGTCCACGTGAAAAAAAAATCACAACCCTCACCTGGGTTTGAACCCGGGACCTGCAGCCCGCGAGGAGGATGCCATACCTCGTGACCACGCACTTCCCAAGCAGTTTTTGTGTGTTACATCTGATGTCACAAAAACTGGCGACACCTGCTGCTGCTTAAAGTTAAAAAAAAATATGTTTGCCAATGGGGCGTTGTTTCTGAAATACAAAGCGATGCAATAAAATCCATTCGACTTCCCTGTTTGGTCTTACTATTTTTACACAAACAGGAAGTCCCTGTTTGTTTATCCTTTAGACTGGGAGAGAAAAACTACCTACCCTACCTCGTTACACGATAAAGCAAAATTTTTAGGCGACCCACCTAGACTTTTCCGTGGTCTACCAATGGGCCGCGGCCCATGGGTTGAAGAACACTGTCGAAAACTGCTTTTAAAAAAAATCATTCTGGAAGAATACAGTACAACGATGCTTTTTGTTTCATTCATATCTGCCGATATCTATAATGAACCGCAGAGCTCTCCCTCTCTACTCCTTTGGGTTTATTTCCAGGTTGTACTCGTGAAAAAGCGGCTAAATTTAAATACTATGCATTATTTTCGCTGTAATCAAAACCTATTTCCGGAACTTGATTTGCTTGCTGGAGTACGTTTTATTTCCCCAGTGATCTCTCCTTGAATACAAACAAACCTGGGCCGTACGCCAGCCAACGTGAAATCTCTTACGTCAACAGTTAGGTAATAAAACTGCAGACAAAATACAGAGGTGCTGTAGAGAAACGTTAGGCCAAGCAAAACATAAGACTCTCAATGACTCATGCCCAACCGTGCCGCACGCCAGGTTAAGAAGACATGCCAGGGGCTTAGGTAGATAGGACTACCCAGTTGGAGAAAGTAACAATTTGATGTGAAGTAGGCTAGGCTAGGGAGGGAAAAGGGATACAGGTAAACTAGAATGTGCGGGTTAAAGGTTAAAGAGCAGAGTGGCAAAGTGTCCTGACACAGCTGGGTCGGTACAGTAAAGTGAAACACACAAGTTGAAACAGATGAGGTGGGAAATCGTAGCAAGGGCTGTCGTAACATACACAGAAAACCGAGGACAAAAGTTAAAACAGATGGGGTGTGAAATCGTAGCAAGGGCTGTAGTAACAAACAACAGAAAATAGGGGAACAAGTTGCAAAAGATGAGGTGGGAAATCGTAGCAAGGTCTATTGTAACAAACAACAGAAAAAAGGGGGCACAAGTTGAAAAAGATGAGATGTAAATCGTCTGATTATCTATACAGATGGTTCGGTGGTGAAAGGAAAGAGGAGTGCCTGAGGGTTCGTAGCGAAATCTAATGGACAATCTTTAGTGCAAGACAGCCTAGCATTCGACATCACAACATCTAGAATGAGAATGGAGGTGGAGGTGCTAACTGCAGCTCTCCGGTGGCTAGAGAACAAGACGCAAACACGTGTCGTAATTGTTACAGACTGAAAGCATGCTGAGAAAGATGAAGACAGGGATGCTTCGAGCAGGGTGGCAAGCTTCACTGGGAAGATCCCGGGTAGTAAGCATACTTTGGATCTTTTCTCCAGGCCATGCCGGCGTAGTGGGTATTGAACAGGCAGACAGATTGGCTGGATCTGCACCACTAGGTGGTGAATTGATACATGACAAGGCAGATGTGGTCATGGCCCTTTGGAAACAAGCAACGAAATTAGTTCAGAAACAAGATTAGTATGGCCTGGAGAGAATGAAGCACGTGAGTCTGGCTGGCTCACTTCAATCAGAGGAAAAGCAAGACGGATATATAACCAGATTGTGACCGGTACCGTCAGTATTGGAACTCTGCGCTGGCTGATGAAGACGAGGACGGAGCACGCATAGGAATGCCCTGAGTGCTGTGATGTCAATTCTTGACTCAACTTATTTCTTCTACGGCGACAAGAAAACAATGGCATTTTCAAGGATCTGTATTTCTGTGTATTAACTGGTTTTCAACACCCATATATTTCCTCCTCTGTTGTCAGCCGTAGCATATCGTCTGCTCACAGATCCAGGAGCCCAGTTCTGTAAAACAAAATCCCCCTTCTTCTTCTTCTTCTTCGCGTTCAACAGCTGTACACTCAGGCGGAAAGTTCTGGTTGTTCGTCCACACTTGGACCGTGGTCCTGCTCTAGAACCTAAGTGTAGCGTGTGAATCAGTTTTACAAATCGTATTCACTTGAATGCAGACTGTTGGTTCCTTGCCTCTCAGGCAAATGCACTCCGACTTCAAAGGAAGCTACCAATTAGTCGACTCTTACGACATGCTTTTTGGTAGGCAGTGGGTCTATTCTTGTTTCCCCCCAAGGGATTCGAATCTTGACTACAAAGTTCTAAAGCATAATTTAACTTAAAAGCAACAACATTAACGAGTATACTTTCAGTCATATTTACAGTAAAACTTCGTTAACGTGAATTTCAAAGGACCAATACATCAAGTGTTCGCATAAAAAAATTCGTGCAAACCGGGAACCAATAATAATAATAATAAACCCTTGCTATGACCAACAGTTTGCTCACGTTAACCAAGTGTTCTCTTTAGGGAGTTCGTGTTATTAGGTTTCACTGCTAGTAAATTGAATCGCACACTGCGTTTCATGGGGATGCAAAAACAGCGGCCGGTGTAACACTAAGCCATTCAGAGAAATGTCTTCTTCTTTGTTCTCCGTTCGTTAGCACGCTGTATTGTGGTTTTCAGCTAGGGTGAGATATCTGCATTATTCGGCCGAAGACCTCCGATTTCAGCAAATCCTTACTTAGTCGTCGGCGTCTGCGGCTTAGGCCTTGCTAGCGCTCTTTGTAATGCCGGGGCCTGGTTCGATCCCGCCTGCGGACTATTCGACAGCGGTACCGAGAGCTGACCGTTAAGAGGCAATGGCAAACTAATGAACGTAAAATTTGTCTAGATAAACCACAACAGCCAACAAATGCTAGGGTTGGTTCTGCAACGTCCTGTAAGAGATACGCAACTAACTCACTTCGTCGCATTTTACAAACTGCTTGTTAAAGGACGGTGAGCTGCCCATTAAAACACGGCCCGGAAAACCACACGGGGAAGAAGCAATATCAATACCCTTTTATAATAAGGTCAAGGTAATTTACCATGGTACGTACGCATAAGTTACCACCGCCCTTTCACCCGCTTCCCTCCTCCATCTTCCCCCAACCACAACGTGTTTAACGACACCTCAGACCTAGCTGACATAGATTCTCATCTGGAACATTCTACACCAAAGAAGAGAAGACGCCTGGATCGCGGCGTTCCGCGCACTGCGCAGTTCAGTTAGGTAGCGTAATCCGCTCGCATGTACAGGTTTGAGTAGTCAGAGGTGAGTAATCAAAAGAACGGTGCCAAGCGGCTAAATTTAGCCCTGCCTATTTTGGGTAAGGGTGATGGTGCCAGAATCCATGACGTGTCCGATGTCTGCTGCACTATCCCGCACGTGACTGGCAAGAGTTATGTTAACGTGTGACTAGTAACCGTTATTTTAACCCGTCACCTGTAACAGCTATTTTAACCTGTCACTAGTAAAAGTTGTTTTAACCCGTAACTAGTAGCAGTTGTTTAAATTTGTGACTAGTAACAGTTGTTTAACACTTGACTAGTAAACATTTTTGTAGCATGTAGCTAATCGCAAGATATTTTAACACTGAATTTCCCAACAGCCATCAGAGCTGCATTCACAACTTCTACGGCTGGGAAAAATGGGCGTTAGGGGTGGGGGTGGGGTGGGGGCCTTTGGGCTGAGAAAAGTGGGCGTTAGGGGTGGGGGTGGGGGCCTTTGGGCTGGGAAAAGTGGGCGTTAGGGGTGGGGGTGGGAGCCTTTGGGCTGGGAAAAGTGGGCGTGAGGGGTGGGGGTGGGAGCCTTTGGGCTGGGAAAAGTGGGCGTTAGGGGTGAGGGTGGGAGCCTTTGGGCTGGGAAAAGTGGGCGTTAGGGGTGGGTGTTGGAGCCTTTGGGATAAGGAATTAGGACCGCATAGTCAACAACAAAGGGTTACGAATTTGCTGAACTTGAATTTTTAGATAGGGTGGGGGGTTGGGGGGGGGGGGGGGGAGATGCAAAACTCGTTAGCTGTAAACCACAATGCAAAGTGCTAAATCTATTTTAAAGGGTGAAATCATTAAAGAAAAAGAGGAGGAGGAGAAGTTGAAAGAGGAAGAAGAAGAAGAAGAACAAGAAAAAGAAAAGAAGAAGAAGAGGAGGAGGAAGAAGAAGAGGAAGAAGAAGAAGAAGAAGCAGAAGAAGAAGAAGAAGAAAAAGAAGAAGAAGAAAAAGAAGAAGAAGAAGAAGAAGAAGAAGAAGAAGAAGAAGAAGAAGAAGAAGAAGAAGAAGAAGAAGAAGAAGAAGAAGAAGAAGAAGAAGAAGAAGAAGAAGAAGAAGAAGAAGAAGAAGAAGAAGAAGAAGAAAAAGAAGAAGAAGAAGAAGAAAAAGAATAAGAAGAAAGAAGAAGAAGAAGAAAAAGAAGAAGAGGATGAAACGAAGAAGAAGAAGAAGAAAAAGAAGAAGAAGAGGAAAAGAAGAAGAAGAAGAAGAAGAAGAAGAAGAAAGAAGAATAAGAACAAGAACAAGAACAAGAAGAAGAAATGCCTTTTCCTAGCCCCAATCTGAGAAGTCAGGTCTTAAAATATATAGGGGCAGTTTATTTTGAAAACAAACTTCACGAACTATCTATATACATCACAATAGATCGTTTCCCTCATAATATCTACACGATTCTAATCTAATTATATGCGTTGGTTAGCACTGTCCTGGCAGAGTTTGTAACTGAAACGTGAGACAAATTTAATAACACGAGAATTTGGTCGTATTTTTGTTTTCAAGCATAGGAGAAAAGGGGATGGGAGGTGAGAGGTGGGGCGCACTTATCTCCAACCGGCTTATCGTGTAGAGCAATGGTCTTCAAACTTTTCAGGTCGCCCCCCCCCCCCCCCCGCCACCCACTCTTTAAGTATATCGAAAGACTCCTGCGCGACTTGAGTACACTGCGAGACATCCACGCCCCCCCCTCTCCTTTGTCTGATATTTCAAGAACCTCACTCCACGCCCTCCTCCGCCCCAATTCCCCGTTCATAATCTCCACCCCAATTTTCCGTTAATAAATACTTGTGTTGTCGTGCTAATTAGATTTTTAACTGTCCATACCAACGAATCAGGTTCCATCTAAAGAGTAAAGGTTGGCTGCAAAAGATCTCCAACAAGCTCTGTCTCTTGTCCTGGTTGTACACTCTCAGACTGTGCTGCCCGTCCTTCTCTCTTGTAACGTTGCCTACCTCTTGCTCCCTTGCCTTTGACTTTTCCCTTCAGTTTGACTTTTAAAAGCGTGTTATATCTTTTAATTTCAATTAAATGCAGATATATAAACTGCTTATGATAAAAAATGTGCACATTAGTCGTACACTTGTAACTGCCGTTTGACAAGCCCACATTAAAGGTACAATTGTGACTGCCAACTGTCTGACAAGTCCACATTAAAGGTACACTTGTGACTGTCAACAGTTTTACAAGCCCACATTAAAGGTACACTTGTAACTGCCAAGTGTCTGAAAAGCCCACATTAAAGGTACACTTGTGACTGCCAAGTGTCTGACAAGTCCACATTAAAGGTAAACTAGTGACTGTCCATTGTCCATCAAGCCCACATTAAAGGTACACTTGTAACTGCCAAGTGTCCGACAAGCCCACATTAAAGGTACACTAGTGACTGCCAACTGTCTGACAAGTCCACATTAAAGGTACACTTGTGACTGCCAACTGTCTGACAAGTCCACATTGAAGGTACACTAGTGACTGTCAACTGTTTTACAAGCCCACATTAAAGGTACACTAGTGACTGCCAGCTGTCTGACAAGTCCACATTAAAGGTACACTTGTGACTGCCAGCTGTCTGACAAGTCCACATTAAAGGTACACTTGTGATTGCCAGCTGTCTGACAAGTCCACATTAAAGGTACACTTGTGACTGCCAACTGTCTGACAAGTCCACATTAAAGGTACACTTGTGACTGCCAACTGTTTTACAAGTCCACATTAAAGGTACACTAGTGACTGTCCATTGTCCATCAAGCCATCACTGGTCGCATTCATGAGACTGACTTCTTTATGTTCTTCCGTGTTGATGCTGTTACTGCTCCTCTGGCCTATTACCTACAAGTCTGACCATCCTGAGATTACACGAATGTCACTCCGTCTGGATGGCAAGCCAACAGGGTAAACTCCAAACATCCGTTCAACCCCCAAAGAAGTTATAATTAGGGCACCTCTAAAGGTTACGCCAGCCTCGAGTCACCTGCATCCTGTGCCGGTAAGGAAGTGCCCATAACCTTTGACTGCCCACTGTCTAACAAACCATCTAAGACAAATATTACATTCCCCGTGTGGGTTCCGAGGCCCCATTGATTTGAAAACGAGAATAGACGCCTTGCCTCCCCAACAAGCATGTCACAAGAGTCGACTAATTGCGGTCTTCCTTCGAAGTCGGAGTGCATCTGTCTGAGGAGACAATGATTCAACAGTCTGCATACAAATCAGATCTGTAAAACGGATGTACATGCAACACTCAGGTTCTGGAACAAGCCCAGAGGTGGATGAAAAACCAGAACTTTCCACTGGAGTTTACAGTCAGTGAATGATAAGAAGAAAGAAAAGAAAAGGAAAGAACATCACATGGTGCGACCCTAGAAGGGGTGCAATGCTACTGAAAAAGCTACCATGAAGCATACACGCTGTACACCACTCAACTAGTCAGTGACACACAAGTGCGTGTACTATTCAACAAGCCCGACTAATGCACACATAATGTGTGTGTTTTGTACTGAACAGTCTCAAAAGATCATGCAGTACAACCTGGCATTGGTTAATTCAAGCAACAACTGAAACCAGTCTGGCCAGTTACCGTTTCCTGTTGTAGAAGTACAACGCATTGCATAGACAGTTATTCACACAAGTTATCCCAACAAATCGTTACCGAGTCTAAATGGATTCAGCGTGTGAGTATACCGTAGAACTTTGCGACAAACGGAGGATTGGAAGAAAAACAAACTTACTGCCCTTAAGAAGCAGGTCGTTAAAAAAAAGGGAGGAAGAAGCAGAAAAAAAGAGGAGGAGAAGAAGAAGATAACGAAGATGAAGAAGGAGGAAGATAAGAGGTAGAAGATGAAACACGTGAGTGACAGAGGTCGAGAGGCACAGCTGGATAAAACTGTCGACACTATGACTGCAAACGAACAGCAAACAAACTTATCAACCTACAGCAAAATGGATGGCTGTCAAGAACATAACTGTGCTTGCTGCATTCGCTAACATGGCATATTATGATGATACATGACCGACAGCATATCTTCTTTTTCTTCGCGTTTATCGGTTGTAAACTCTGGAGGAAAGTTTTGGTTGTTTGCCCACTTCTGGACTTTAGTCCTGGCCCAGAACCCGAGTTTTGCGTGTACATCCGTTCAACATATCTGACTTAACTGTATGCAGATTGTTGGTTCCTCGCCTCTCAGACAGAAGCACTCCGACTTCGAAGGAAGCCTCCGGGGAGACAGTGGGTCTATTCTTGTTTTCCACACAGTGGGGCCCCGGGACCCACACAGAGACAACATTATGTTTGTCCTATATACACTACAACTGACTCAATAATGATTGCACGCACAGATCAAGACAGAACCCGTGCAGATAAGCACCTAAACAGTAACAACATTCCACAAGAGAGCATCCTGAATAATTTAGCCAGATAAACGACCTGCTGACACATCCACAGATGTCAAACTCCATCGAATGCTGCAAGATGTGCAGACAACAACGCAGGCATGCAAGAAACACAAGTGCAGATACATGCTAGTTATATACGACAGAACGGAAAGAGGTCTGTCTACACACCAGTGCAGACAGACAATGAGCAATGAATGCAGCAAACGTGAAACACGTTTAGCAGCGAATGTAGTTGCGAAGTTTGAGTAGTAAACCCGGCTATACAACCAAAAAAGTAGATACGAGATAGCCATCTGGAGCTATTCGTGTGCGTTTCACTTAGGGCACAAGACATTTAATTATTAATACTTTTTAAAAGAATGCGGTATCAGCGTTTGATGCTCGTGGAGCTACTTGGAAAGGGATCAACGCACCCATGGATCTGTCACGTGTCCTGAGATGACGGTCCTCACTAATCGATACGTAACCACATAACATGTTACTAATAACTCTGCTTCAAGAAAAGACAAGGCAATGGATCGAATGTTAAATAGAAAGGCGGCGCATGAGGGTGGGTAAGGATTCGTGAAGAGGAGGGAGGACTGAGGGGAGACAGAGAGTGCCGCAAATTCAAAGTTGGTATGTAAACTAATAATGCTGGTTTAAAATACTGTTTACAAATGTTTCATTTCTTGGTTCGAAAAATCGATTAGCAGAAAAACAATATGCGGATTATAACTATTAATCAAGGAAGCAGACTGGAACAGCAGCATTGATCTTCCAGGCCTTTGTTCCTTTCATACGTTTTCTGTACTTTTCGCTTGCGCTAGAGCTGAAACAGTCCATAATATTATATGTAAACTGTCACTGTAACTCTGATAATTGATTACTTCCCTGGTGTTTGCGCCGCTGGGGCAGCCGAGGTGCTGTGGCCAGACGTCTGCCTGCCAAACTGGCAGCGAGGCAGATTTTCTAATTTGATCCCACTACCATGGAATGGAAAGGACAGGAGATGAGATGCATGAGATGGCGAAGGATGGAACGGAGTCAGTTTGTTAAGGACCTATGCTCCTTCGGATATAGGGAGGAGGAGGAGGAGGAAGAAGAGGAAAAAAAAAAGAAGAAGAAGAAGAAGAAGAAGAAGAAGAAGAAGAAGAAGAAGAAGAAGAAGAAGAAGAAGAAGAAGAAGAAGAAGAAAGAAGAAGAAGAAGACAATAAGTATGAAGTAATGTCTTGGAAAAGCATTTAGGTATTCGATAGATTTTAGGCGTAAGGGCTTTTCCGTCAACTAGAAAAAGGAACTATCAGATAACTCAGTGTTTCGTTTGAACAGTATTCATTCATTCATTCATTCAGTAGCATGTCCCTCGCGGAACCTCGCTGCCATAACAACCCTCCGGAAAACCTTCCTATCATGAGCAAGATGTCCTGCGTCTGATACACCCATCTGGAGATCATCTGCCACATCCTGCACCCATCTTCTCCTTGGCCTTCCTCTTCCTCTCTTCCCAGGCATATACCCCTCCATTATTGTTCTCTCTAGACTTCCATGACGTTTCAAGTGACCAAAATATTTCAATTTTCTTTGTTTTATTGTCTTTATTAGCCAACCCTCTTCAATAGTATAAACAAGTATAAATCCCGCATAATTGTCTTGATGTACTAATGCCTAATTTTATAAGCTATCTGCATGTAAAATGTACACCTGCCTCAAAGAGAATCCAATTCTAAGCAATCCGTAATTTATTGTTAATTATTTACGTTGTACAATTTACAACGGTCGCAGCCTGATTCCAATACAATTATATGTGCTACAACCTAGAGGCCTAATCATTTCCACCGGCCAAATGCGCGGCAAACGTTTCACACAAAACCTAAAGAAATGTAAACAAACAACCAAAACACCAGCGCTTATTTACTAGCTATGAGTTCTCAATGACTTCTTAAAATGATTCGGGGAGATATTTTCGTTCGTCCCTGGCGGTTTTCTGTAGCCTAGACAATCTTTCTTTGGCCCACTTGAAGGGGTAACATCTATTTCTGCTGCAAGGTCGGCTAATTTTACATCCCCGAGTATAAATACACGCCGTTCAAGTCGTATCCTTGGTGCTTGGCGTATATTTCCGTCCGACCGTGCTTTATATTTAACCTAGCACATGTGCATGTCTTGTGGCTATGTACACGGCAAAGAAGGAGAGAAGAAACCCACAGGACTGAGGTCTAGAAACAGTTCAAGGTGGCTTTCACCGGATTCAGGGGATAATATATGTCAGACATCTCCAGCTGCCTTTCGTTTGAATTCAAATACATTAAACCGGGTTACGCCATATATTTGTTTGACAGAGGCTTCCTTCGTTTCTGACTCACACCGATAGTTGAAAGCAGCTGAAAAATGGCAATGTAATGTTCTAAAGTAGGAAATCGGCCCCTGAGTGCTGCGGTAAGTAACAGGAATAAAAGGTACTTTTAGGTCTTCCCAGATGATGGTGAAGTCACGGGAATAGCACTCCATATTTATTAGCACAGTTTATGCAGCGCTGAAATAAGTAAAAAACTCAACTGCGATCACATTATATAGTGTGGTATTCAACCGTGAGTGCAGTCGGCACTAGTGAATTTAAGATAGTACCCTAAAAAGAACACAAAGAGGCATGGGTGTCATTTTTATTTAAGATTTCCTATCAGGGATTGCATCATAGAAAATTTACATTTAGTGACTCAAAGAATCATTACTCAGATGCGAAACAAGAAGGAGAAACATCGTTCAGCCGTACAAAACAATTATAAAGGGCATCTGACAGACACGAAGCAACCAAGCTTGAGTGAACTGAGACAGAACACGCCCAATTTTTTACCATCTGATGTAATGCAGACTATCAGCGTCTGTGGCTTAGGCGATGCCAACGCGCTTGGTAATGCCGAGGTGCCAGTTCGAGCTCAGTTTGTTTCGACAGTGTCGCTGAGAAGCCGACAGTCAAAAAACCGATGGCAAACTACTGGAAGTAAATTTGCCAAGAAAAAAACCCTAAACAGGCATACACCCCAAAAAAAAAAAAATACTGGGGTTGGTTCTGCAACGTCCTGTAAAGGATACGCAGATAAGAAATATTGCAGACTACACTGAAGTCTCACGGGCCAACCTCTAATGCAGCCCCTAGACGATTAGCTTGCCCACACACGTTCCTCACATATTTATCCATGGCTACGTCTGTCTATCAGTGTAAACAGGCAAAGAACTCTTTGTGGGTAATATGTAACAATTCGTGTGCACATACATGACCGATCAATATTATTCCAGCAAATCATCCCTGTGTCGCCTTCAACTCAATTCTTCGAATTTCCAAAGGATGCATAAAGAAATTAATGAAATCAATGTTCTACATCCGCCACCACGCTTCATTTCTTCTGGAATGTTTCTACACCCAGCACGAAATGTCGAAACATTATGGGAGAAATGCTCACTGAATGCCCACAAGCAGACCTTACAAGGACATCTTGCATTAATATAACAATAGAGTAATCTGCAAAACTAGGCACTGTTGCTGTAAACAATACAGATAACGAGGCAGAGAATAATACACGTTTTTGTAAGCAGAAAAATTTGCACATACTGAAGTACAAGGACTAATCTGTTGTTAAGAATATATATATGTCTTCCGGTATAGTTTCCGCCGCCTCAATGTGACAAACAAATAGTCCAATTGCCCTCAACAAGCATGTCCTAAGAGGCTACTAATAAGGTATTCGCAAAAATCAGGTGTGCTGGATCAAAAGGCGCACATATCGCATCTAGAAGAAGAAGAAGAAAACGAAGAAAAAGAAGAAGAAGAAGAAGAAGAAAAAGAAGAAGAAGAAGAAAGAGAATGAGGTGAGGTAGACGAGGAGGAGGTAGCAGAGAAATAGCAGAAGAAAAAAAAAAAAGAAGAAGAAGAAAAGAAGAAGAAGAAGAAGAAAAAAGAAAAAGAAGAAGAAGAAGAAGAAGAAAAAAGAAGAAGAAGAAAGAAGAGGAAGAGAAAGAGAAAGAAGAAAAGAACTGTTAAAAGTCAAACTAAATGTGGCAGATGGGACACACTTTTTCAATGACAACCAAAGAGCAATCTAAACAAATCTGGCAAAACACAAAAGTTCATGTTTGTGTTAGTTGCCACCGGCTTGAAACAGTTCACCATTTTGTATTATTACTAACTTGTCTTAATAACAGTTCCACATTTTGTATTTGTACTATTACTAACCTGTCTTAATAAAAGTTCAACATTATTAACTTTTTCTAATTTATCCTAATATTTTGTATTTAACTGTATTACTTCCAACCATTAGTTATAAAACATGTTTGTTTTATTCACCCACATCTAATGTACAGAAGGCGGTGTAAATACGCTGCCGGACAACACGACTCGATCCAATGCAAACAACACTAAAACAACGTACGCATAGTCTCATCTGATATGAACTTTTCAAATTGTTAACATGATCGCGTAAACATATTTCAAATTTATAAAATGGGCCTTGGCAAGTTCAACGGATAATGCGGGTATTTTTAGATAAACCTAATTAAATATCAAAATTAACATTCGCCCTACATTTGTAATGTCAACTTATTTACATTAATCCCCTGACAGGAATCCACTAGAGACAGAAATGGCAAAAACACAGAAAACCTAGTGGGGGGAAAATAGGCAAGCAAACTAAACAGACTGAAAAAATGTGGGCAAGGTTGATAAAGAAACAACGCAGAATATATATATATATATACCGACTGTGAGAGCATCTACTAGTTAGTCAGTTAGTTAGTTAATTAATTAATCAAAGCAGTGTTTTCCAGTTGTGAGTTTGAAAAAAGAAGACACAAACAGGCAGAAAGAAATGGTCGTTACCTTACGGTTACCTTGCTGAAACAGACAGTTCATGAATGTAGTCGAATTTGTGTTTCAGTTTCTAGGATTCAGCTATTTGCTTCATTTTAATCGATTGCTACTGTTGTATGCACATTACGAGATACAGCGAAATATGCCAGGCAATAAATTGTGCAGTTATTGTTTGTGTCTTCTTTGTTCAAAGTTAGTTAATCGACAGATTATCCACATTGCACATCGAACCATTCAGTCCATAAGTGCTCGGATTCCCTCCTTAGTAAATCCCGCAGCGTGTAGCGGCTCAAGACACCAGTTCTGTGTTGATTTCTTCTTCTTTGGTTTTCTGCATAGCACACTTGTTTGGCCACACTCGCCTTAACATCTTGTTCTTGCAGTCTGGTCATGGTTGCAGATTCACACTCTTGTGGTTAAAAACATCCATAAGAAAAGAGATGCAAGGTTTCTGGACACCAGTTTTGTCTCATTAACGAGAACAAGCCAAAATTATGATAGCTGTTAGGATAGTAAATATAAACGTGCGATATCTGGTTGATGGCACTTAAATGGGATATAAAGGGATTAAGGAGGTGAGGACGCCCAAAAGAAACACTAAAATAAACGCTGATGAGAGAGGACATAGGTGCTGGACTGGATTCCATCACTGATATTGAAATGATTGCAAGGGTTAGAAGTGAATGGAGGAAAAGACTGCGAGCCCAATGAATGAATTAATAATACATGTCGATATGTCACAGCCGACATTTGTTTTTTAAATTCAAGTATAGCTTATAAACTGACTACATATTTGACTTACTAGCCAGTTATCTCTAGTTGCCACGTTAAAAGTAACAGAGGAAATTTGATTTTCTCAGGTCGGTCCTCGCAAAAGTCAAACTGGCATCAAATCGACACTAGAACCACATAACGGAGGCCAAAGCAATAGGGACTGTCCGGCTTTTCGTTTTTTGTGTGGTTCATCAGTGTTACTCAGTTGGTCAGTAGCACGTCCCTTGCAGAACCTTGCTCATATAACAACCTTCCGGAAAACACACAAACAAGATGTCTCGATCACAAACAAGATGTCTCGATCACAAACAAGATGTCTCGATCACAAACAAGATGTCTCGATCACAAGAAAGATGCCTCGATCACAAGCAAGATGTCTCGATCACAAGCAAGATGTCTCAATCACAAGCAAGATGTCTCGATCACAAGCAAGATGTCTCGATCACAAGCAAGATGTCTCGATCACAAGCAAGATGTCTCGATCACAAACAAGATGTCTCAATCACAAACAAGATGTCTCGATCACAAACAAGATGTCTCGATCACAAACAAGATATCTCGACCACAAGAAAGATGCCTCGATCACAAGCAAGATGTCTCGATCACAAGAAAGATGCCTCGACCACAAGCAAGATGTCTCGATCACAAGAAAGATGTCTCGACCACAAGCAAGATGTCTCGACCACAAGCAAGATGTCTCGACCACAAGCAAGATGTCTCGACCACAAGCAAGATGTCTAGGCCACAAGCAAGATGTCTCGACCACAAGCAAGATGTCTAGGCCACAAGCAAGATGTCTCGACCACAAGCAAGATGTCTCGACCACAAGCAAGATGTCTCGACCACAAGCAAGATGTCTCGACCACAAGCAAGATGTCTCGACCACAAGCAAGATGTCTCGACCACAAGCAAGATGTCTCGATCACAAGCAAGATGTCTCGATCACAAGCAAGATGTCTCGGCCACAAGCAAGATGTACCGCGCCTGAAACACCCATCCAGAGATGATCCGCCACACCCTGCACCCATCTTCTTTTTGGCCCTCCTCTTCCTCTTTTCCTAGGCATGCACACCCCCATTATTGTTCTCTCTAAACTTGCATGACCTTTCAAGTGACCAAAATATTTCAATCGTCTGTCTTTTATCGTCATTAGTAGCCAACCTTTTTCAATATTTATTTCTCGAAAGATGGAAGTATTTTTTTCTTTCTTAACCCAGGATATATTTAGAACCCGTCTGTAACTCTTCTTCTTCTGCCTTTCTATCCACCAATGGAGCACAGACCCTCAACCAACTCACGCCAAGTCGCTCTATCCTTCGCCATTGCATGGAGCTCTCCCCATCTTTCTAACTTCATTCTCCAGCTCTCATCTCCATTTTGTGGCCTTCCTTTATTACTATACCGTTGTGGGTTCCAATGCAAAGACTTTCTAGTTATGCTGCCGTCTGTAACTAGTATTTATTAAATAAAATTATGTTTTTCGATTACAATTTAGCTAGGCGCTTCTTTGCCTTTGATGTAAAACACTCTTGGTCAGAAAGAATTATAACATAATATTAAGGATAGGAGTTAATGTAAAAGTTGCGATATAATCGGCTTTAGTTACATCTGTCTTTTTACTTCAGTAACATCTGTCTCGCTCCCTCCCTCACCCTCTCCGATTTTCTCACTGTCTGTAACTGCCTGTATGTCTCTCTGCCTTTCTGTTTCTTTCTGTCACTCTCTTATTGTCTGAGGGTCTTTCTCTGCTTCTCTCTGTCACTCTCTTATTGTCTGACTTTCTCTGCTTCTCTCTGTCACTCTCTTTTTGTCTGTCTTTCTCTGTTTCTCTCTGTCACTCTCTTTGTGTCTGTCTGTCTGTCTGTCTGTCTCTCTCTCTCTCTCTGCCACTCTCTGTCTGTCTGTCTCTGTCTGTCTATCTGTCTTTACTTCTCTGTCACTCTCTTTTTGTCTCTGTCTGTCTCACTCTCTGCCACTCTCTGTCTGACTGTCTTTGCTTCTCTCTGCCAACCTCTTATTGTCTGTATTTCTCTCTACCACTCTCTATCTGTCTGTCTGTCTGTCTGTCTGTCTGTCTGTCTGTCTGTCTGTCTGTCTGTCTGTCTGTCTGTCTGTCTGTCTGTCTGTCTGTCTGTCTGTCTGTCTGTCTGTCTGTCTGTCTGTCTGTCTGTCTGTCTGTCTGTCTGTCTGTCTGTCTGTCTGTCTGTCTGTCTGTCTGTCTGTCTGTCTGTCTGTCTGTCTGTCTGTCTGTCTGTCTGTCTGTCTGTCTGTCTGTCTGTCCCTCTGAGACCAATCTAGCACAATGACGAACAAGGGATACACAAGTGTGGACTACTAGGATGTACCGTCCGGGGTGCTACCTGCCCACCATTCAGGGGCCTGTGAAAAAAAACATCCACTATTCTGTCCCTGACCAAGAATACATGAATGTGTGGTCAAACACAGTGTTCTTCAACCTATGGGCCGCGGAAACGTCCAAGTGGGCCGTTAAAATGTCAGCATTATTATGTAACAGGGTAGGGTAAGTAGTGTCTATTTAAGTCTGGAGGATTAACGCCTCAATGGTAAGAGTCAAACAGCTATAAGGAATATTCAATATAACATGTCAGAATTTAAAGCCGTTAACTGAAAACTTTGATAATTATTTCCTTGAAATTTAAGATTCTCGCAGAGGCAACCTTCTGAGAATCCCTTTGAATGAATGTTACTGCAACGCTTCGTCTATCAGTATTAACGCTCCAGCCATGTCGGATTTAATAAATAAACTGCCGTCTATATTTGTATTTATTTCTGTGTCTGGTGGGCCGCGATACAAAGTCCCCTGTTTTGGTGGGTCACGGGTGTTGAAAGGTTGAGAAACACTGACCTGACAAGCGCCTTATTTTCCCACCCGCGTTCCAAGTAGAGCGCCTACCGAAGGACAGCGTGATGGTGACTACAGCAGCCAGGGGCGACGCAGCCGCGAGGAAGGGTTCTAATTGGATGCTAGCACTCCTGGTGACGCTACTGACTCGTGTGACATTCGCCACTTATTAATATTTATGCTTCCACAAAATTAGATAAAGGTCGTAGAAGTGTAGGTTCAAAGAGGATAAAGGTCGTAGAAGTGAAGTTCAAGGAGATAAAGGTCATAACAGTGTAGGTTCAAGGAGATAAAGGTCGTAGAAGTATAGGTTCAAGGAGATAAAGGTCGTAGAAGTGTAGGTTCGAGGAGATAAAAAGTCGTAGAAGTGTAGGTTCAAGGAGATAAAGGTCGTAGAAGTGTAGGTTCAATTAGATTAAGGTCGTAAAAGTGTAGGTTCAAGGAGATAAAGGTCGTAGAAGTGTAGGTTCAAGGAGATTAAGGTCGTAAAAGTGTAGGTTCAAGGAGATAAAGGTCGTAGAAGTGTAGGTTCAATGAGATAAAGGTAGTAGAAGTGTAGGTTCAAGGAGATAAAGGTCGTAGAAGTGTAGGTTCAAGGAGATTAAGGTCGTAAAAGTGTAGGTTCAAGGAGATAAAGGTCGTAGAAGTGTAGGTTCAAGGAGATTAAGGTCGTAAAAGTGTAGGTTCAAGGAGATAAAGGTAGTAGAAGTGTAGGTTCAAGGAGATAAAAGGCTGCTTTACCTCATACGTGTAACTGAAACACGGAAGTTTACAATGACCAAGGGCATTTTCAAGACACATTATTGCACACAGTTTTAGACACATAATCTGTCATACTGCTAGCTCTGATACGAGTAAGGAAAAGTCACGCGTGCTACTGAGGCTCATAAAAGAAGCCAAGAAAATTAGCTCTGTAACTCACCAAGCATGACATAAAAGACGCACTAGGAGGAGAATATAGGCTAAAAAAATGAAGAAGAAGAATACAAACAATAAATATGAAGAAGAAGAAGAAGAAGAAGAAGAAGAAGAAGAAGAAGAAGAAGAAAGAAAGAAAGAAAGAAAGAAAGAAAGAAAGAAAGAAAGAAAGAAAGAAAGAAAGAAAGAAAGAAAGAAAGAAAGAAAGAAAGAAAGAAAGAAAGAAAGAAAGAAAGAAAGAAAGAAAGAAAGAAAGAAAGAAAGAAAGAAAGAAAGAAAGAAAGAAAGAAAGAAAGAAAGAAAGAAAGAAAGAAAGAAAGAAAGGAAGAAGAAGAAGAAGAAGAAGAAGAAGAAGAAAAAGACGGAGAAGAAGAAGCAGAAGCAGAAGAAGAAGACAAAGCTTCTTGTACTTTAACGCTATCTGCCGGTCCTGAACGACTAGCCAGGTACACAATTCCACCTCCTCTAACGCGCTGACAAAAAGAGGTTTGTCACTCCGCGCACTATCGACTCATTTGTCTACAGATAAATCAGACGATACGTCTACTAGACTATTTCAGAGTGCCGTAAATTGACAAAGGTTAACAAAACAACGTCACGCAATCAGCGATTCGAATCTATTACTTTGTTATTCAGTGACAAACACTATGTGCTAAAATCTGTTCCATCATTCCCCGCCTAAGCTCGCGGAGACGCGAACTAACGATAAGTGACCGCACCCTGGGATTACCTGGCCGGTAAAGTTACTTTCATAAACAAGCGCTTGAAACCACCATATTTTCAGCCACAGCCTCAAAACAACGACTGCTATTATGAAAATATGCAACGAGCTAAATTGGTAATCGAAAACATACTGATTTTGAAAACAAATCGGGTTTAAAAAAAAAAAAAAAAACACGACACAGCAGTTACGATCTCTATGTGAAAAATCATGGCTGACGTAGTGGTGACGTAAGATTTCCCTTGGAGATCACCACAGCGTCTACATGTAATGTAGTTTCAGAAATCGGAACTTGCATTAAGTGGTAGCGACCACATACATAACACGCATACATTACACAATCTATAGTAGACATCATTATTAAAATATAAAAGATAAATTAAGATCTCGTTTTCGGCCAGAATTTACTCCACATTTCTGTGTATAGCCGCCTTTCGGATTGCGTTTTAGATTTTTGTTTTATACCTACACACTCACACACACGTAAAACGAGATGGAGGACTGTTTCTTCTCCGTAATCTGTGTTTAAGATGACAATGAGACATCAATATTGTTCTTGAAGCGCTTTTCCTCGAGTGGGTTCAGTTTATTTTGGGTTGGGGGAGGGGGGGGACAGAACCACTGCTGCATTAACAAGATGTAAAAGACGACTAATTAAGGGTTTACTTAATTAGCAGTAACTCCTTCTTCGTGTAGTCCATGTCATGTGCCGTTGATAGTCATGCTCTATCCAAACTCTCTGTCTCGCGTCCTTTCAATCAATACTGATAACTTCTTTAATCTATCTTCCACCTGTTGTTATCGGCGCACCCAAGTAACTTTCACGCTACACAATTTATAACTAAGATGCTCAGAACATGTGAAGGAAAAGACGCACAATTACGCTCTCTTCATCAATAAAGACTTATGTCGAAGGGTAGTTAGCGCTCTCTGGATATATTCTCTAGGGTATGCCGGTGTGTTAGAAACGAGCAGCGAAGATAGAATGGCCGGTTCTGCTCCAACTGGTGGTGAATTGATGTGCGGATCATTACGGTCTGAGTAGAATGGTGCTGCGAGGAGCTACCAGAGGATCTGGCCGATGCTCAACACTCAACGAGAAAAGACGAGACGGATATACAATCAGACAATGACGTGCCATCGGAACTGGAACTCTTTGCTTGTTGTCGAAGACGTGGACGGAACGCTAATGGGGAGTGGGTGTCCCGAGTATTGTGATGTCGATTTTAAATTCAACATTTTTGTCTAAGAGTTCATTCGTATGTGTATGTGGCTTTTTCATTCCCTCCGTTCAACTTCCTAGTTCATCGTTTGTGCTGTGTTAAGTCTCTGTGTTTGTGCTGTGTTAGGTGCTGATACGTGTCTATGGTACAATATTATCAGTCCGAGATTTCGTGTCCGTCTTTAAGCGCTTGTCTTCAATTATTATGAAGACGAATCAGGAAGTTTCGTCGCTGCAAATGCGTTTCTTGGTATAACAAATTCGAATTCTTTAACATTTGTTTTCATAGACTGCATAATCTACGTCGCATAGTTGCCAATTTTAGGAACTGAGGAAGTACGCGAAAATACCAAAACTGTTTTGTGCTCACTGCATCACTTTTATTATAATATCGAAATAATGGATTAATGTGCTTAAAGTTACTTTTGTTTTCCTTAATGATTATCTAAACCGGCAACTAAGCCTGTTGGCTCTACTTATCTGAAATTGTGTACGCAACAACTACTGGCTAGTGTAATCAATTAATGGATTCGAGTTTAAGATGAAACTCGGCACTGTCTAGACGAGATTAACTGACCACAGATTGGTCAGGCGGGATCGTGAGGGCTGGTGTGTAGGAGGAGGTCACTACAAGTGTGGCGACACAGGGGCAAGTGTGATGGCAGAGAGGGCAGCATTTCTGTGAGGTGATTTTCTTGTCATCTGTCAGGAAAATTTGTTTTCGTTGTGTGAATGGTTATAATTTTTTCTTTAACTGTCGTAGTCGAAGTGTGTGAATCCATTTACAAAAATCTGACAAGCAGCACGAGAATGACTGATAGTATTGTACATTTAAATGATATTTATCATCCTTCGAAGTTGGATTGCGTCTGCCTTAGGGGCAAGGAACCAACAATCTGCATAAAAATAAGTCAGATCTATAAATCGGATGTGCACGCTACACTCAAGGCTCAAGTCCAGAAGTGGATGAACAATCAGAACTTTCCACCGGAGTTTACAGCCGGTGAACGCCAGAAGAAGAAGAAGAAGAAGAAGAAGAAGAAGAAGAAGAAGAAGAAGAAGAAGAAGAAGAAGAATGACATGTATTTAAACTCTACACACGCGTTTACACATATCCTGTGTCGTTAACTGCAGAAGACCTGGTACTAACCGATACCTAGACCGTACGGATTGTCACAAAAGCACAAAAAGGACAGTATACACATTGCCCAGTGATCCTGAAGTAGGAAATATCACCTCTGTCTTTCTCAGGATATTAGAGGACCGAATGGAGAAACCAATGTATAAACAAAAGAAACGGCATTGTTAAAGTCTCCCTGTGAAGGAAAAGAGGAGATACGAGGAGGAGGAAAAGGGGGAAGGGGGCTAGGAATTATACTAGCAGAAAGTTTCAAACAGCTCGACAATAAATAATAATGTATGCAATATCTACTTCATGAAAGGAGAACATGCAGACACGATTCCCGAGTCCTGATAGTTTACCTCTGCTTGAGATCAGGCAGAAGAATCAGAAGTGGAGTAAAACGAAGAGGAGAAGGAAGACGTAGATACAACGATATGTGTTAGTGATATCTAACCCCTTTTCTATGCTAGAGTGTTGAAGGATACCGAATCATGTGGCTTTCAACTATGGAATAAAAAATCACGTGACCTCCAACTACGTCATAAACAATCATGTGCTTCCAACAATATCATCAACAATCGTGCGGATTCCAACTCGATAGTGTGTGAATTGATACTGTTCTGATATACCAGGCCAGTAACAGGGAGCATTACACCAGAACTAACTCACAGACATCCACATCACTACAATCTTGAGCTACCCCTCTACCACAGAGACGCCAGTGCTAACTCATAGACACCAACAACGAAACTCCCAACACCCCAACTATCACCTTCATTTGGCCACAACAAATGTCCTTCCCTTCAGGTGGCCCCGATGATTACCGACACATCACACACCGGGCTTGCTTGGACCAGCCATCGATTATTGCTACTGCATTATTATCGATCTGTCCCTGGCAGGCTGAGCAAGAATAAATACTCGTAATAACCCACGGCTGCGGCAACGGAATCAAGGAATATGCTGACGGTGCAGACACAGAATGCTGCTTGTACAAAATCTGTCCTCAGACTTGTAGCTCTCAACCTTTAAAGGACTGGTGTAGAAGGATTGAGGATCCTCTGTGGCTAAATGGTTGATTCGTTGACCTCGTGCTCTGAAGGTCGCTGGTTCATTTCATGACTGCGTCATTCGGTTCACATCTGCAATTTTTGCACAGATCCCTCGGGGTCGTCGCAAGAGCTACGGAATTCCTGTTCTGTGTAAGGTTTTCGACAGGTAGTAGTGGTCGGGTCTGAGGAAAAAAATATCGAGCCGTAGAGAACAATATCCGGTCCAATGAAGTCGACCCTATCGCCTGTAAGCCTTTTTTTTTTTTTTAAAAAGACGGGAGACCGTATTTAAGACTAATATTCTTCTTCTTCTTCTGCCTTTCTATCCCCCAATGGAGCATAGGCCCTCAACCAACTCACGCCAAGTCGTTCTATCCTTCACCATTACATGGAGCTCTCCCCATGTCCTCCCAATCTTTCTAACCTCATTCTCCAGCTCTCTTCTCCATGTGTTTTTTGGCCTTCCTTTACTCCTATGCCCCTGTGGGTTCCAATGCAAAGACATTCTAGTTATGCTGTTCTCCTGTTTTCTCAGTGTGTGCCCTATCCAACGCCAGCTTTTCCTCACCTCCTGATCCACTGGAGCCTGTTTAGTTCTCTCCCAAAGTTCTACATTAGTTATTCCCTCTATTCTGCGCAGGCACCAGTCAATGAATGTCTGTAATTTATTAGTAATTGCCTTCGTTGTTCTCCATGTTTCCGCCCCATACAATAGTACTGATTTGACATTAGAATTAAAAATTTTTGGTTTAGTATTTCTTTTAATTTCTTTTGACCTCCACAAATTCCCTAGTCTGTGAAAGCTCCTCTTGTCTTTTGTATTCTTATTTTAATATCTCTATCAGTTCCTCCATCTTTATCTACATTACTGCTTAAATAGGTGTACGACTCTGTCGTATAACAGGATACACACACCTCCCGCATTGGGCAGGTCCACAGTCTGAACACCCCCCATAATCGTCATTGTAACTATGATATCGGATAGGCCGACCGTAGTTATATAGTTCGTTTGTTGTGGGGGAGTCCAGATAGGAGAATTCCATATAATTCACTTTTAAATTGATTCTTTTAGGCTTTTAGTGTCGATTTACACGTTAGGACACTTTTTCTACGCCTATTTAAAATAAATTGTCTGACCGCTTCACCGTATACTTGAGCCGTATTCTTACACCAACTGCTGTAGATAGGGACTGTATTTTCACACATCACTTCTTTGCAGTCCGTTCAAGTGGACAAACGTATAACTTTTTCGTTGCCACTTGACCGTTAAAAACACAAGCTTTTGTTCTCTTTATCCATTTATCATGGGTGAGTTTCCCTAAAAGCTTTTAATTGAATGTTTGTGCTCAGTGGCTGTTGTGTGGGTAAGTAAGGTCAGCAGATTGATAATGCGAATCTGTTTGTCTACGATCGCCTGCGATGGAGGACGGCAGATAGCGATCCGGATTGGAATGCACTTTCGGCTGAAATTTCTCGGAGAATTCTTCGAGCCGGCTTTCTAAACCTCTTCGGATCAATCAATCTACATATCTGGAGTGTATTTATTTTATTGTTAACTTTGTATGATTTGTTGTTTGCTTTTATTCGGTCTCTGAACTTGGTGAGTCGCTGGACCGTTGTGAATGACAAGGAGCTTCGGGTCAGACATGACGTCATATCCGCTGTTGCTAGGAGCTTTCGTAACCACAACAAGCTTAGACTGTCGTACTGCTTTCGGAGCATATTTCCTTCGATCTTAGTTTTGACTTCATCTCCTATACCTTATCTTTCCAATTAGTGGAAAATGTATATTTAAAGGGACAGGAAATGATAGAGATCTGTCTGGCTTTCGCTACAAGACTGAATTCAGAAACTATTCGAGTTAATGGAAACGTACGTACGACTCTAATGCTCACTCTGGGAAACTGAACGGATTCCAAGATAGAGGTAGCCAACCTTCATGGTTTGGACTAGCCTCAATTATATCTGAGCATGTGGAGGTAGTGAGGATAGTGATTAACGAGGTGCGTTAGGTACGGTTCGCTTATGTGTGTTGCCTGTGTTTTTCAGGATTTTTGAAGATCCAGCAAGCGTCCGTGACATTGGCATGATCTTCCACCAACCAACACCGGAGAAGCAACTGACCTGAGTTGAGCAGCCATTACCTAGTATGCTGTACTGTCCGTGAACCATATACCCACCAGTCTCTGGGGAGTGATTGTCCTTGATCTTTCTCAGAGATATCATCAAGCGTACGTTCTTCTGAGAAGTGAGACTTTGAAGATTTCCATCTTCCGGCATCCTGAGGAGCTGCATGATCCTACCAGATAAGTCCGAGTAGCACTTTGTAGCGGCTTGACTCCAGATGTGCCTTTATAATCTGTCTCATACCTCCCGACGATGATGATCCCGGAAATGGATATTACCCTTTAGAAAGACTTTATCTCTTTGATTCTCCTAAGAATTGAACATTCATTCTAGTTCGAGTGACTTTATCTTTCTTGTTATGAAGTAATGAATACATAATTGAAGTTTTAGTTCACAAGGCTTTCTGTTCTTAGAAAGATATTCATGTCTTGTCATTTCCACAGTTGTCTTTATATTTGACTGTGTTTACGTTGTTTACCAGTCTGGGGGCAAAATAGTGGTGAGGACGTCTGGCCGAGAGGTACCCAAGTGTTCTTAATAACCCTGTGGAGTCGGAGCTCGAGTCACCTCAAATTGAGACAGGTTGAATGGAAAGTTTGAACCGAGGGTTAGGCCTCTAGACGAACGAGAGCCGCCATTCAAAACACCCTGTCTCAGAGCACCTGAGGGATTTGTGAAAATATTCCGTAAGTAAAGGTGCGCGACAAAACTGCCATACGACAGACTCCACGTCTTGGAGTGGGGTGCCATTAAGAGAAACCACATTACTATTTGCCTGATTTATTCTCATTATCTTTGTCTTTCCTTTATGGATTTTCAGACCAAGCTGCTGTGATCTCGCATTAAGTATATTTAATTTATCTTGTATCTGATTCCGTGAATGGGACAGAAGAGCAATATCATCAGCGAAGTCCAGATCATCAAGCTGTTTTGTAGGGGTCCGCTGAATTCCATTCTTGGGGTTAGCAGTTACTGTTTTCATAGTCCAGTCTATAGCCAGTAAAAATAAGAGAGGCGACAAATTTGTCTTTATGTCAACATGCTGTGTTTTGTGTCAACCTTGAATTCTGAGAGAGAGAGAGAGAGAGAGAGAGAGAGAGAGAGAGAGAGAAAGAGAGAGAAAGAGAGAGAGAAAGAGAGAGAGTGAGAGAGAGAGAGAGAAAGAGAGAGAGACAGAGAGAGAGAGAGAGAGAATAATACCAATGAGTATAGCATGATTTACACAATTGCCTAGGAATCGTCCTGAAGAATAGGAGACTACGAGGAAGGCAGTGGCCATCCCAAAGTGCGTACCGCAGCCTATAATATGCGAATGTTTACCGCTTCACACCCCTAACGAAAGTATCTACTATGGGGCCATCTTTATCCACATAACAATTAATATGACATTTAGAATCTTCTACAATAATAACTGCAACTGAAAACTATCGCCCCGACCAGACCGAAAACAAACGGAGACATCCCTGGGGTGTAGCGACCTACTGTAGGCAACCACTGGAACAGATGTCGTAAGACCTACCCGTTGTTTCTGTGATATCACAAGATGCATATTTTTACATGCTTATTATTACTACTTTTTATTATTATTACTATTCTTATTTTTATTATTACTATTCAAAAGTGTTCGTTCTACGCATGGCATCCCACATAATTTTGTGTCCGTTTTTAACCTATATAAGCACATTTGTGATGCGCAGGCTGGTGACATGACAATAAATGAACTGTTAAACTACGTATGAATTATCTCTACCCGCGATGAAATAATGCCCAATAAAAACAGCCTGAACAAGATCCTTCGCTTTGTCAGTGTTTTCACTGCACCTTATAGCGCATTAGTGTATAAACCGGCTCAGACACAGATGTCGGGTTGCTAGACTCTCAGATGGAGGTGCCTACAGTTACAAACAACACCAATAAGCTGGTGGACCATCTGCTGTCGCTATGGCATCTGCTACCATGTCCAATGGCAAACAGAAATGTGGCCTGTCCATGGGAATGTAAGGAATACCATATGCTTACAAAAAACTTTGAGCCAGGTGTGAACAGCTGGAGATGTTGGATAGTTTCGCATCAAGGCATGGACAAACATGTGTTTCAGAAATAACTGACAGTAGACGTGATAGAAGCCTGCAGATAAACATAAATACCAATGATATATGAAATAGGATTACAACAGCAGTAGAAGAAACAAGAGAGTAGAAGAAGAAGAAGAAGAAGAAGAAGAAGAAGAAGAAGAAGAAGAAGAAGAAGAAGAAGAAGAAGAAGAAGAAGAAGAAGAAGAAGAGAAGAAAGAAGAAGAAAAAGACGACAAAGAAGAAGCTGAAAACTGTAAATTCATTATACAAATTAGAAGCAGATTTATGAGATTTATTATTAGACATTTTATGAAAAGAAATTAACTTGAATTCGCACGGCATACGACAAAACCAGCTGGAAACAAGAACAGGAAAGAACAAGGACTTGATGGGGTTGATGGAAGAAAACTGACATAATCGATTATTATAGAGAGGAGTGAGATGAGGAAGCAAAATTGCTTACGCCTGTGCTCAATATACATGATGAGAACGGCACCGTTGAACTCTCGTTAATTATAAAATAAACACATTAAAAAAAATTTAAAGAACGTAGGAAAATGATCAAACAACAAACACTGGAGTCTTATTTCAAAGTATTGGCACAGAAAAAGTAGGGTTCATTTAGCACAAGGACAGGTTCTAAGCAGTCCAGTGTTGCCACTTTTCTTTGACAAAAAACATCCGAAACAGAGTCAAAAATATCTAAAAACATCTAAATCCTGGATGTAAAACATCCAAAGTGGCAACAATGGTTCTAAGCAGCTAAAAAATGAAAACTTAGTAACTAATGAAACATAGAGTGTTGCTTGGGGCTGAGTGAGTTAAAGAGAGCTCCCCAAAGGCGCGAGATTGTGTCATACCTTCCCTCCTTTCAATACCATTGTCCTAGATACTTTCCGGCCCTCCAATACCATTGTTCTCTTCTTTCTTGGCGTGGTTTCTAATCAACACGCTTTGTTCACAAGCCGAGCTTTTCTACACACTGATTCATCCAAAGTGCATTGTTTTCTGCATACACCGCAGTCAACAGAGGACTTTCCTAAGAAAATACAACAGATGTCTAGGACACCAACAGAAACCAGGGTCTTTTTCTAAATATGACTGCAGTGGTTGTGAACTACGGATGTAAGTAAAGGACCCCTTTTTCCACGCCACTAGGCGTATTGGGACATAGAGAGATAAACCTATATTTTACAGACCAGTTGGCACTTGGTGGATGATAAGGTCAGCATCAGGCCAACCGCATTTACTTCCCGGGACTGCACCGGTACCCTCTCAAGGCTGGGTCGACCTGGCAGCCAAGGTCGATTCTGATAAAAGTCAGGACCCGCCAGGAGCTGAACCCAGGACCTTCCGAGCCGCAGACGAGCGTCTAGCCGCTACACCAGTCGACTCCTTATTATAGATGTAGTGGAAGATAACTGGGGATTTGAACACACCAGGGCTTATTGTTACGCTATGAAGTGACTAGTTTATGCCATCCGTGGTCACTTACAAGCTATTATTTGCATATTTATATGATCAAATTTCGGCCCAGACAAACATGACTTTATCTCACGGTTTCCTACATACACGTTAACTAAACTACCTTCATAAATGTTTAGACTGGGAGAAGTTAAAACAACGGTGAGGAACAGTTTTTTTTTCGAATAGCATGCGCATATTTGAACAGCAACAAGGAGAACTTGTTCAGGAAAGGATACGCTGCCAGTAGAAACCAGTGAACGCACAGTGGGTTGACCAGCACTGACTGATGTCATGTCATGGTAGTCATGGCTGGAAACTGCGTAAACTGCCTACATTACGAGGTTACAGATTTCAAACTATTTCCTCAGTCTTCTTATGGGACTACTGCTTCATCTAGGTCAACAGTGCAAGTGAGAAACTCGGAAACATTCACTGAGAACAATTGGGAAAAAGGAAGGGGGGTGGGGGGGGGGGGGGGGGGGGAACCCGCACAGAAGATAATTTTAACAAATCTAAAGACATGAGAGGAGCGGTGGGTTGAACGGTTAAGAACGCAGGGTTTTCATGCGGGAAGACCCGGGGTCGAATCCTCGCTAAGGTTATGATTTTTTTTCTGCTACCGCAAAAAAAAAAAAAAATTCTAACCTGCACAGTGCGCGTCCAACGCTCTAGGCATGCGGCCTTAAATCCCTAGGCTCACAGAATCCCTAACCACCCCCCCCCCCCCCCCTCGTTTTTTTTTTGTTTTACACAGTAGAAGTAGTAAATACAGGTAGTGAATGACATCTGAAACAAGAAAAGATAACACGCCGACAGAAAGGCGACAATGAGAAACACGGACATATGCAAACCTGACAGTTGAGTCAACATGACGTAGCTTAGAGAAAAAAGATAGGCTCTTCACAGCACACACAAAGTTTAACGTCAAGAGTCTCGGCTTTTCTCTCAAATAGTTCGGCCTCTCTCTGCAAAACAGGCAGTCTCCTGCCAAGAAAATTGCACAAACCACTAATCCTGTATCCCCAGTTACATTCCCCCATGGATCTCCGTAAAAATAGCACTCGTCCTCAACGATGTATTCCGTGAAACGAACGCATGATTTTCAGACCGTGAGGCAAATGGCTTAACCACTTTGCCATGCCTATTGGATCATAACTTTAAATTGGGAAAGTCGATCACTTTAAAAACAAACATATACAAGTCTACAAATAGAAAGCTCAAAAACACCACAACTGTGATAACAAAACATGTCACGGTTACAGTTTCTGAAGAGGTATTATTTTGCACTTTGCAGTTTCTTTCAGGCTTAGTTTCAGTTCTCCTTTCAGCGGGTCCCAGGAGGGGATGTGGAACGTAATTCTCGCCACGCTTGGTGATAACGCCAAGAGTAATTGCTGATAAGCTTTGAGAGCTCTAGAGCTTACAACAAATCATCGGCTCGCAACAGAAGTACTGAAGCTCGCTGGAGACTTTGCACGGGGAGTTTAGAGGCGATTGTGTTGGTGAAATGAGGAAATGGCTGTCCGGTTTAGAAGATGGTCGACTATCAGGTGTCACAAGGGTTGGGATACCATTAGCTTTCAAGACGAAAGATAGTAAGAGTGAAGAGCGATGGGTTGGAGAGAGAGAGAGAGAGAGAGAGAGAGAGAGAGAGAGAGAGAGAGAGAGAGAGAGAGAGAGAGAGAGAGAGAGAGAGATTCTCCTAGATGTTTGGGTTGGTGAAATGGGAAGGTGACTTGAGAGATATGGTAAAAAATAGGTGGGTTGGTGAAATGGGAGGGTGATTGGTAAACTATGGTTATAGATGGTTAATTTGGTGAAATTGGTGAAATATGGTGAAAGATGGTTGGGTTGGTGAAATGTGACTGTCAGTGGACCAATCTAGTGACAGATGGTTGGGATAAGGAGATCTGTGGGAGACCGGACAACTGCGATGAAAGATAGCGGAGACCGTGCAATGTCAAGGTGGCTCAGAAAATGTTTTGAAAGATGGCTGGGTCTGTAGTATGAGTTTAACATGTAGTCTGTATGTCCTCTGATTTTTACTTGTTTCCATATCCCCCCTCCCCCTTTCTCCAAACCATACAATTATTATTGTTTATCGTTGCTACTTCATAACTTCAATAAATATGTTTTCTGATAGCCTTAGGCGACCCACAGGTTGGGAACTGCTGCTTTAATGCCACTATGGTCTCTACAGGTTGATATCTTTGACCAGGTCTTGGTCAGATATGGCTGAACTACCGTGAATAGTTAGTTTTTCCTGTTTCGGTAAACGCCTGGCATATGCCAAACCTGATATCCCACACTGTGCCATCGGCTTCGGGCACAGGGGCGTATGCCAACGGCTACTGCGGCAAGGCACTGTGGGAGGATACTAGCCTTATCCTAGGAAGAGGAGATGCAAAGGCAGATCAGCCTTGGCTATGGCTGGCAGCCAATCTAGGACATTCGAATAGGGTACTGCTCTTCTGAGCCGGCAGCTTCTGCAGCAAGCTTTGTACTAAACCTATTAGTGTTAACTTTTCTCTGGAGTAAACAAAGCAGGTCGAGTGAGGGATCAGATACATGGGCAATATATGGTCTCTATAAAACCGCCCCGGCTTTGTGCTATAAGGAGAAACAACTTCATTCTTAGCTAGTGTAACAAGAGCGGGTCTTGCTAGTCACACTCACCGTCGCCATGGGATGTGATTCTCACGCCTCTATATAGTAAATACCAGTTACTTCCGAGAGATTATACCATATACTTCTGACAGACGACAATAACCATTTCTGAGAGAATACACCTTTATACTTCTAAGAGAAAAAAAACCCATCTTCTTCTAGGAAACTATACCAGTCACTTCTGAGAAACTATATTATCTATTTCTGAGTGATTATAATGGCTATATTATATATATATATATATATATATATATATTAACTAACTATAATGGCTACATATGACAGAGTGTACCATTTACTTCTGAGAGATTGCGTCAGCTATTTTTAAGAGACTATACCATCTACTTCTATAAGACCATACCATCTACGTCTATGAGACTACACAATTTACTCCTGAAAGACTGTTCTAGATGAGTAATAATGTGAATAATATAATAAGAGCCCTTAATGTAGAAGAACTGATAAAAAATGTTGCAACAACTTCAAAGACAAATACTGACACACCAGCCTACTTGAAAATAAAAAAAATAAAACACAACACATCATTTTCACACACACACAAAGCTAGAAAGAAAGAAAGAAAGAATGAAAGAAAGAAAGAAAGAAAGAAAGAAAGAAAGAAAGAAAGAAAGAAAGAAAGAAAGAAAGAAAGAAAGAAAGAAAGAAAGAAAGAAAGAAAGAAAAAGAGAGAGAAGGAAGGGGGGGGGGAGAGAGAGAGAATTAAAAAGAGAGAGCTAACGTACTTCATAGATAAAGCACCCTCAGAATATTTCAAGGCTAAAAAATCTGATTTACTTGTCGATTTGAAAGACACATACAAAGGTACACCACTTTTGGCAGCAATAACATACACAGATACTACACCTTTTTATTTCAACAACAACATACAATGATACAGAGATAATCAACTGAACCCACATGTAATCAGCTGCAGACCCCGGAAGCCTCACTATGACAAAGTGCAATTACCGCAGAGAAAAGCGAGGGCAGCGGTGATTCTACTTCTTGGTTTAGTTCAAGAAACTATCATTAAAGAGGGGTAAGAAATCTTAAAAAATACAAATCTAACCTAGTTACGTTCTCCTTTATCTTTTTATTGGGGAGTCGCCGTGGCCGAGGGGCTAGACAATCGACGCGGATCAGAAGTTCGTGGGTTCGCTCCCTGGCGGAGCCGGACTTTTTTAAAAATGACCTTGGCTCATAGGTCGACCCAGCCTTGAGTGGGTGCCAGGTGCAGTTCCGGAAAAGTAAAGGCGGCCGGCGTGATGCTGACCAGATCACCCATCTTGTGCCGATTGGTCTATAAAAATATAGGTCTAGCCCTATATGCCCTATATGCTTTGAGGCGTGGAAAAGCGTCCTTACTTTCTACTTAGTCTTGTTTGGAACATAGTTAACTCATGAACCCATAGCTATCTACAATCAGGATATCTATCTACTTATATCCTCGCCATAACGCAAAAATAAA
Organism: Candidula unifasciata; assembly: GCA_905116865.2. Lineage (NCBI taxonomy): Eukaryota > Metazoa > Mollusca > Gastropoda > Stylommatophora > Geomitridae > Candidula > Candidula unifasciata. The sequence goes on from CAJHNH020002013.1 coordinate 272,659, forward strand.
AACAAAAAGAAAGCATTTAACTGACGATCTCTGCTGCTGACGGACTGCTGTTTTTCTACCCATGGTCTTCCATGCCAATTTACGCTCCTTAATGTTCCTTTCTACCGTCCTTCTCCACGTTTTTTTAGCCCGCCCATGTCCCTTTTCCCTCAACTACCGTCCACAGTGTCATGAAACATTTAGAAACATATCGAAACCAGCTCTACCTTCTTCTACTGATAACGTTTTTCTATTTAGAATTTACTCTTCTGTAGCAAAATCTAGTGTGCTTTGCTGTGCAACCACAGCTTTATTCGGTTAGCTGGATGTTAGTTCCTCCAGAGTCCGCCCAAATACCCATATTGCTCACTTCTCATTGGTAGTTCCTGAGCCGCGTAGCTTCGCACACTGCTACGGGGGTGTTCCGCAATGCCGTTGATATCGCTTTTAACACTACAAAAACATGGACAAACTGGGTCTAACACAACGCCCCTAGAGAGTGCTGCGACCTATGTCCCAGGCATTCTCTTTCTCGGAATGAAAACGTCAATGCAAGACATCGCAGAAACCAAACAAGAGAGCGGGACACACCCGTAACCTCCATGAAAGTGGACCAGCCCAACAAAGTTGTCAATGAAAACTGACGTACTTTGTTTGGTAAGACTAACGTCGAACTAAATCTTTATTCTATTCCCTCATCCCACCTGTCCCAATTTTACATCATACGTGGTGAAAAAAAGAATCCTCCAACTAAAACATAAATACCGGATAAAGCAAACTGACCCGAACGGCTGATTTACAAAAGGATACTAAGTGCAACAAGCATAGTAAAAAAAAAAAATGGTAGTGATTAAAAAAAAAAAAAAAAACGATGGCAGAAGGAATAAGATAAGAAAGAAATCTAGGCTACGGGAATTCAAGCACACACAGGGGGAAACAACGTGAACATTACCTCAATGATATCCTTGTTAGTTCGACTCTCGTGTGGTTCGTTGTACTCAGTGTATTTGAGTAAGACCTTGTCCATGTCCGTGCTGGCATACTGGAACAGCTTGTTGGACGAGTTGAAGATGATCAGCGCGATCTCACAGTCACACAGGACACTCAGCTCGTAGGCTTTCTTCATCAGGCCAAATTTTCGTTTGGTGAAGGTCACCTACAGAAGGATAACCGCCGATATTCACAATCTTTTCTGAAAGCAGTGTTTCTCAACATTTTATACCCACGGCCCACCTGGACTTTTCCGCAGCTCACGGCTTATGAGTTGAAAAACACTGTTTCAAAGAACACTTTTTGTGTCTTTAACGCACCGGTCATATAGACCTATATTCTAGCAACCAATCAGCACACGATGAGTGATATTGTCAGCTCCGGCCACCTTTACTTCCAAGGACATTACCCGGTATCCATTAGAGGCTAGGTCGACCTTGAAGCCAAATTCAATTTTGAAAACAAATTTGCCCCGAAATGGATTTTAACCGTAGAGCGTATGCGGTAGCGAGGATAGTTTAGATAAACGATAACTTTAACTCTTTTTCCAGACAACCCCCCCCCCTCTCTCTCTCTCTCTCTCTCTCTCTCTCTCTCTCTCTCTCTCTCTCTCTCTTCTCTCTCACCCACTTACCGTTTTCTCCAATCGTATTTCAGTTTAGAGAAACAATACTGTTAACTCTCTTCTTCATGAACCCCCCCCCCCCCCCCTCCTTAAATTTACTGTTTTCTTCGCAGATGTTTCAGTTTAGAGAGAGAGAGGGTGGAGAGAGAGAGAGAGGGAGAGAGAGAGAGAGAGAGAGAGAGGAGAGAAAGAGATAGAGAAAGAGATAGAGAAAGAGAGAGAGAAAGAGAGAGAGGGAGCGAAAGAGATAGAAAAGAGAGAGAGAAAGAGAAAGAGAGCGGAGCGAGAGAGAGAGAGAGAGAGAAAGAGAGAAAGAGAGAGAGAGAAAGAGAGAGAGAGAGAGAGAGAGAGAGAGAGAAAGAGAGAGAGAGAGAGAGAGAGAGAGAGAGAGAGACTGATATAAACTGTCTGCGATACTGTTAGTGAGCCAGTCCACTCAATATTCAGACCGCTAAAAATTATAGTATCTTAACTTTCATGGATCCAAAGATCCAACTGTCACGCCCATCTGTGTTCTGAAATCCAAAACATATTTACTTTATATCAGGTTCCGTACTGGCACACAATGCAGGTTACGCACCACTTTTGTGGCCGCTAGGTGTGCACTGATTATTACTCGAAATTGAACAGGATAGCTGGCATATGCCCGGCTAATCTGCCATTCAGACTGGGATTTAGTCATCTCAGGGTTGTCAGTTATTAAGACAGGCACCCAGACAAGAAAAAACAAAACGGAACGGAGTTATAAAGCGAGGTTAGACAGCAGGTAGGAAAATAAGAAGACACAGCTGATGACAAAACAGGTCAACATTATTATCTTCTTCTTCGCAATCACCGGCTGTAAACTCTGGCGGAAAGTTCTGGCTGTTCGTCCACTTATGGACTGCAGTCCTGTTCCAAAACCTGAGTGTTGCATGTGCATCCGTTTTACAGATCAGACTACTTTCTATGCAGACTGTTGGTTCCTTGCCTCTCAGGCAGATGCACTCTGACTTTAAAGGAAGATCCCAATTAGTCGACTTTTACGACATGGGTCTATTTTTGTTTTCCCTATAATAGGGCCCTGGAACCCACACGGGGTAACATTATTATGACAACTGACCTGTCTGTTCCTCTCATCTCCAATGCGGGAGATTTGTATTTTCTTACGTCCCATAGTCTTGGTGGTAGATTTAGCTCCCTCCAACGTGATGGCTTAAGTGTAGCAACAGATTTCAATTAAATGGTTGGTCGAGTGGACAGAGCCCAAGCACTCAACAAATATCTGCAACAAAAAGACGACAAACTCGTTACAACATGTTAATTTTCGTAGGGGATGGAGAGAGATTCGCCGAATGAGTGTCTGAGTGACTGAAATAGAAGATAGAACAAGAATTAAGACAGTGTGTGAGACAGACAAGACACGCAGAGAGAGAGAGAGAGAGAGAGAGAGAGAGAAATTGAGAGAGAGATAGAGAGGGGGAGAGAGAGAGAGAGAGAGAGAGAGAGAGAGAGAGAGAGAGAGAGAGAGAGAGAGAGAGAGAGAACGAACGAACAAATGAATAAACTTATTTTTTTACGCATTATTCTTCTTCTTTCTTCTTCCCGTTCACCAGCAGCAAACTGCATTCACTTTTGGACTGCAGTCCTGTTCCAGAACCTGAGTGTTGCGTGTGCATCCATTTTACAGAACTGACTAATTTGTATGCAGACTGCTGGTTCCTTGCATCTCAGGCAGATGCACTCCGACTTTGAAGAAAGCTCCCAGTTAGTCAACTCTTACGACATGCTTTTGGGTAGGCAGTGGGTCTAATCTTGTTTTCCCTACAACAAGGCCCCGGAACCCACACGCAGAAAAGCATTATTTATTGGGCATTCAGGCCTGTCTAACACGCTGCCCTTTTAACTCCCATCTTGTCATAATCCATTCATTCATATATCTGTAAACACTTAACACCAGCAGATAAACAGTAAATGCAAGCAATGGAGTGTGCTCGAATTACAGCTCCGTACATAATAACCACAGCAACGTTGTTTTTTTTCAACCACCTTTTTCCCACGCCTTTCAAGTGTATTGGACATTAAGGACGGAACCTTTATTTTATCGACTAATTGGTGCTCGTCCAACTCACACCAAGTCGTCCTGTCCTGAACATGCACTTTACGCCAGCTTTTTATATTCAGTCTCACCCGGTGGCTGGTGTGGTTAACATCACGCTGGCCATCTTTACTTCCCAGGACTTTACCTAGTTCCCACATAAGGCTAAGTCCACCTGTTGTTGTTGATACGGTGTGCGTGTGTGTGTGTGCGTTAAAATTAATCATCATTATGGCTACGGAGAAAGTGAAAAGTGTCAGCGACAGTGCTGTAAAGAAGCCTAAGCGTGGTACAGTAGAAAATAAGAGGGAATTAATAAATAAACAGAAGGCTTATGTTCGTGTTTCTGATCTCGACAAGTAGTTCGATCTGGCCTAATCTACGATCTGTACTTATTACGATCTGTATTTATTACGATCTGTACTTAGTACGATCTGTACTTATTACGATGTGTACTTATTACGATCTGTACTTATTACGATGCGTACTTATTACGATGTGTACTTATTACGATCTGTACTTATTACGATCTGTACTTATTACGATCAGTACTTATTACAATCTGGCCTAATCTACGATCTGTACTTATTACGATCTGTACTTATTACGATCTGTACATATTACGATCTGTACTTATTACGATCTGTACTTATTACGATCTGTACTTATTACGATCTGTACTTATTACGATGCGTACTTATTACGATGTGTACTTATTACGATCTGTACTTATTACGATCTGTACCTATTACGATCAGTACTTATTACAATCTGGCCTAATCTACGATCTGTACTTATTACGATGTGTACTTATTACGATCTGTACATATTACGATCTGTACTTATTACGATCTGTACATATTACGATCTGTACTTATTACGATCTGTACTTATTACGATCTGTACTTATTATGATCTGTACTTATTACGATGTGTACTTATTACGATGTGAACTTATTACGATCTGTACTTATTACGATCTGTACTTATTACTATCAGTACTTATTACAATCTGGCCTAATCTACGATCTGTACTTAATACGATCTGTACTTATTACGATCTGTACTTATTACGATCTGTACATATTACGATCTGTACTTATTACGATCTGTACTTATTACGCTCTGGCCTAATCTACGATCTGTACTTATTACGATCTGGCCTAATCTACTATCTGTACTTATTACGATCTGGCCTAATCTACGATCTGTACTTATTACGATCTGGCCTAATCTACGATCTGTACTTATTACGATCTGGCCTAATCTACGATTTGTACTTATTACGATCCGTACTTATTACGATCTGGCCTAATCTACGATCTGTACTTATTACGATCTGGCCTAATCTACGATCTGTACTTATTACGATCCATACTTATTACGATCTGGCCTAATCTACGATCTGTACTTATTACGATCTGGCCTAATCTACGATCTGTACTTATTACGATCCGTACTTATTACGATCTGGCCTAATCTACGATCTGTACTTATTACGATTCGTACTTATTACGATCTGGCCTAATCTACGATCTGTACTTATTACGATCTGTACTATCTTTAAAAAATATAGTCGCGCTAAATACGGCTGGTATGGCTAAAAGAGTGTTAATGAATCTAATAGCTAAAATGTTAGAAAAGGTTTTTAAAATTTTGCCGCGCTAGCGCAGTCGATAGGAGACTGGCTTTCAAATTCAGGTGCAGCCCATGGCTTGTGTTCGAAACCAAGCGGTTCCTGGGGGAATGAGTACCAGAATTACCACTTTGTGGTAAATGGAGGAAGGTCGCTGTAGCTAGGGAGTTGCGTGCGGACGACGACACAGGCGGACAGTTTCCTAGCAGCTGTCCGTACTGGTGGCAGAGCACTTATGGTTTATAACCATGTGCAATGACGCTGGTTCACATCTTCCGACTTTATCTTTACCTTTACTTTTGAGTCAACAATCGAATCACCTCACAGGATACAAACTGCAGGGAAAACAATATAAGAAATACCTAAACAGTTGCCCGACGGTTTTGTGTGTGTAAAGAATTGGACTCTCTTTCAGAGGAGAGTGTTCTTCTGCCTCATTTTCTTTCTTCTAACGCTGCCAGCAACTATCAACCACAAATTATATAATATATTTTTGCCACACATAAAGACATACAATGAAAGTCTAAAAAAAAAACAATATGTTTCTGGGGTGGGCTAACGTATGAATTGGATTTACATTAATTTTAATAGAAAACATTGTTTCGACTTGTGTACATTTCGGTTCAAGAACAGAGGCAAAAAAAAAGGAATTCAGTTCGTAACCCCCAGATACCTCTGTATATACTACTAGAACTTTATGTCCTTATGATGCAGTTTGTAGATCGCCATTCTAATATTTATTTAACGATTACACTCCTGCTGCCAACGGCCCACCCACCTAACACAACCGTTCCCATTCCTTTACATCAAAAACCCATCACCAGACTGTAGCCACCGCGACTGACTTCACGTGGGCATACATCAGCGGTTCTCAAATAGCCCAAACCTGCGGGCTCTGTTATTTTAGAAGGTCTCCCATGGACCCTGTACTTTTCGACAGTCATACTAAAGATCTGGGAGCCGCCGTGGTGTAGCGGCTAGACGCTACTGGTGGATCCGAAGTTCGAAGGTACAGGTCCCAACAGAGCCGGACTTTGAAAAAAAAATTTTTTTAATGACCTTGGCAACCAGGTCGACCCAGCTCTAAATGGGTACAAGGCAGAGTCTTGGGAAGTAGAGGCGGCGTGATGTTGATGACATTACCGACCGAGTGCCGATTGCTATATAAAATATAGGTCTAGCCTTATTTTCCTCATACGTCTAAAGGCTTGGAAAAGGGTCCTTTACTTATTCAAAGGCCACCTTGGAAATCGAACACCTGACATGTGCCGATCACGCGACTGGGCAGGCAACACAAGAGCTTTATCACCTTTTACGGTAGCGGAGGGATAAAAAAAAAAGTGCAGAAGAAACTTCTTCCGGGAAAGAAGAGGGGAGTGCTGAAAGGATTAGCGCTGCTGAAATCCAAAACCGTTTGAACTATGTGGTTAAAATGCAATAAGTTATTGAGTAGTGGCACCCTGAGAGAGCCCTACTTAACAGGTGTGTTAACTTATTCAATGACAACATTATCCAACATTTTAGCAAAATTAAAAATGGTTATCAACACGAGAGCACATTGAAATGTTGGCTGTCAAACTAGTGATCCCAAATCTTCTACAAGTGGTGAACGTCTATGGTACGAAACACCAGAAACCATGCTTAATGTTACTATGTTACCACAGACAGTTTGTGTTCAATCTTTCTGGAACAAACACGTCATATCGTGCTGAAATGTGTGTACCTTCGTAGAGATATATGTGTACCAGGTGTGCACCATGTGTGAACCATAGTGCAGATTTGTGTTCCAGATGTGTACCAGGTGTGTACAATCATGGAGATATGTGTGTATTATGTGTGTGCAGTTGTGCAGATATGTGTGTACCATGTGTGTATCATTGTGTAGATTTGTGCAATTCCAGATGTTTATTATGTATGTTTCATCAGGCAGATGTGTGTATGCTAAAACTGTTTAACATGTGTTTAAAACCGTGCAGATATGTGTGTACCATGTGTGTATCATTGTGCAGATTGTGTGTGTTCCAGATGTTTACCATGCATGTATCATCGTGCAGATGTATGTGTGCTCCAGATGTTCACCGTGTGTACACGATCGTGCAAACATGTGTGTATCAACGTGCAAATCTGTGTGTGTTCCAGATGTTTACCATTTGTGTATCATGGTGCAGATGTGCGTGTGTGTGTTTCAAATGTTACCTATGAATGACCATCATGTAGATATGAATGTGCCAGGTGTGTATCATTGTGCAGTTGCGTGTATCGGATGCCGCATCAAGGCAGGATTTTTTTTTAAAACATTTCTTCTTGTGCGCTGACCCTTAAACCTAATAGTAAGTTGTGCTGCGGTTTACAGCTAGGCTGGGTATGTGCGGCCTTTGGCCCAACACATCCGATTCCAACAAACTAAACTAATTACTCGAATTTTACGACATGCTTGTTAGAGGCCTACCACGCCCCTTTTCCAATAGGACCCTAGAACCGGTGCAGGGGGGGGGGGGGGTATCTGACGTAAAACAGAAGATACCCCCCCCCCCGCCCCCTATTATACACACCGGTACACACTAGCTCGCTTCTGATTTGTCGGCCTCAAAGCATTCGACTTTCACACAAGTTGAGGTGCTATTCCGCAATGCCGTTGATATCGCGTGTTGTATATTACACCACGCCAGAGCTTTTAACACTCCAAAAACATCGACAACTGGGTCTAACACACAACCCCTTTTGAGAGTGATGAAAACTATGTCACAGGCAGTCTATTTCTCAAAATAAAAACTAAAGGCAAGACAACAACAGACCGCCACACCCATAACCTCGACTCCGGTAGTTTAGTCCAACAAACTTATCAATAGAATTGACCTACTTTCCGAGTGGATACCAATGTTTTTATAAGCATAACTGATTAAGCATTCCCGGGTCGACCCAAACTCAAAAGGATACCAGAGCATTTCCTGGAAGGTAAGGAATGAGATCTTTCAGCAACTCTTGGCATATCCTCCTCCTACACAGATCACAACACAAATGGCGAGGTCGGCCGGATAATTAACTCACATATTGGCAACTATAAACCTCTTTTAACTACAGCGAGGAGACGGAAAATGCAACAGTACGGACAGGTAATAAAATCTAAGTGACTCTTGAAAACAATTCCTTAGGGCTCATTAGAGGAGAAGAGGTAGACCAAGAAAGACCTGGATACAGAACTCGACTGAATGGCCGTAGGCATGCAACCATTGCATCTGACAGTCAAAGGTGGAGAGTGCAGACCAGACAGTCATCAGCAACTGGTGACCCAACGACACGCAATGCTATGGGGCGGTGACGAGGGAGATGATGAAAGACATGCATAACCACATCACCCATGTAGTGCTGACAAGTCAATAAAATATGGATTTACCACCATATGCCTTATGCAACAACGAGATGGAGGGGTTCCAAACTTTACTTACTTTACATTATCCCAACTTCTGACAATACAGCCAAACACGCTGAGGCGTGACTCTAGTATAAGTCACGAGAAGATGTAAAACCAAACAAAAGGTAGACCGGTGAGCTTCACAATGTAACAAACACAAACGGGAAGTGAGCGTTGCGGCTACAGTGCCCTCATCGACACATTACACAAATCAACAAAACCCCACGTATAGAAAGGAATACACAAAACTACGAACAAACCACAGCAGTTCTGAGAGGGCAGGACACAGAACGTAGATGAGAATTAGTGGACTGCGGTGAAGATATTAAAACACATAAATTTAAAATAAAATAATTAAAAAAAAAAGCCACGAGTAAATCAGTCAGCTTCACAAAGTAACAAATACAAACGAAAGGTGAATGTAACGGCTACAGAGCCTTCGGCAGCACATTGCCAAAAACAAAACAAAAAATAAATAAACTAACCCACATGTACAGACATGAATATACACATAGTAATAACTGAAGAAATCTTCCAAACAAACCTGGAGGACTGCAGCCCTTTACACAGACCGTTTCTTCTATCCCAAACACAGATTCCACTACACACGAAATCGTCAGCGAACGCCGCATCATTAGACACTCATGCTCTAATGCCAAAGGAATCTGTTTGCTTCCTCCGCCAGGCGACTCAAAGTAATCTTACACTACAACAGACAACAAGCTAACAAACCAAGCCTTGAGTGGGGATACAAAAAGCAGCGCTGTTTGCACTATCGTGAAACCCAAGAAGATGTTGGCAGACACTCTTCACGTTAAGTTCTCTTAACAAAGATCCATTCTTGTAATCTTCAGCAGACGTCAGGTGATTTATATACTGATCACTCACTTACTCTCTTTACTCACTCACTTTACTCACTCACTCACCTTTCTCATTCACTCACACGCACACTCACACACTCACTCATACACCCAATGAACAGAGGGAGGCAGACATTTCAGCTTTAAAAGGAAGCTTAAAGGTTTAAAGTCGAGAGAATCGACTTCACTTTCCTGACTTTTATCCCATATGGCTAAATCTCTCTCAGAAGAACGGCTAATCGCTTCCGGAGAGCATCACACAAAGCATGAACTCTGTAGCTCCAGCGACATTTCCCAGGAATATACGCAACAAACTGCACTGGTGAACTGAAACCACAATCTTCAGAGAGTGAGGCAAACAGCTTACCCACTTAAGACAGGAAGACAGTCCGCGTATCGGCTAATCAAAGTAAACCATGAGCAATAAACATGACAACAGGAAAGTAATTTCAAGTCATGGTTTTGCCCAGAGAGAAGCTTCGCAAACTTAATAGTGCTGGCGCAATGTTTTCTCCTTATTAGGTGTTTCTTGACGAACCACAACAATGAGACTGTGATTGTGTGTGTGTGTGTGTGTGGAAGGGGGTGGGTGTGGGAGTGTGTGTGTGTGTGTGTGTGTGTGTGTGCGCGCGTGTGTGGAAGGGGGTGGGTGTGGGAGTGTGTGTGTGTGTGTGTGTAGAAGGGGGTGGGTGTGGGAGAGAGAGTGTGTGTGTGTGTGTGTGTGTGTGCGCGTGTGTATGTGTGCGTGTCTGTGCATGGTGTGTATGTGTGTTTTTACAATGCGTGCGTGTTTTCCAAAGCGACCAGACCAAAGCAAAATAACTGCCGTCAATTGGAAGCTTCGAGTGTGGAGAAAGGAGCAGAAAGGAAGATGTCCTTGCCGAAGTACAATATAAAAGCACAGACTCATATATACGCCATTTTCTGTCTTCTAATACTGATACTAGTGGCTGCCGAGAAATGTTTCTGAGCTTTTTGCCCCTTTTGAATTCATCACCTTTTATATTCGTCGGAGAGACTGAAAAGTAGTTTACGAAAAAACATAAAGGCCCGTTCCACAGATTTCTTGCACTAAAGCTGCAAGGCATTCCTTATTCAACGAGTAGAGAAATGAAAAAGAAGAAGAAGACTGGACTGTAGATGTGACATAACAGCAAATTAAATTTGCCGGCTAGTTTGCACATACAAATAAATATTAGGTTATCTTAATAATCGATTCTGAATATTAGAGCTTCTATTCCTAATGAGTTTAAAATTCTGCGTAGTTTAACATCATGGCTCAGAAGATTATCAGTTTAAGAAGCGAACAGAAATAAACGAGACAGAAGGTCGCGGACTGACAAGACTGCCAACGCCGAAAGGCATGGACTATACGAAGAAGAAAAGGTTCTACCTGCAAGAATTCAATGTTTGGGCTCGACAAGCTGTAAATGAGACTGCGTGGGATAAAAGGGGTTCAACTAACAGTCTGAATAGTGTCGGTTAACATAACAGCTGTCTGTGATAGAAAGGTGTAAGAACAGTAGGTAATTTTCTTTTAATTCAACCTATCTCGGGGACTTCCCGGGAAAGTCCAACAGTATAGGGGTGTTGGGCTGTGAAATGAACACTGACTAACACCAACCCTTCCCACCACCCCCAATAATATTGGACTTTCCCAGGAACTCCCCATGAAATCTCAGAGTCCCCGAGACGAGGTGGGGGACAAAGAAAAGTACTAAACAATAAATCATGATCATGGTGATCAGGAAAAGCCGGGTAAGTTGTTCTGGTCCCAAAGTATTAAAATGCGGCTGCAAAATAATATATAACATGGTATGATGGAATTACTAGCGTCGGGTGGTTTTAGACTTCTAATGATGATGATGATGATAATGATGCTGATGAGGTTGAAAATAATAATAATAATATTTACTGTAGAACACCTGTGGTATTGGGAGTTGCCGTGGCGTAGCGGCTAAACGCTCTAGTGCAGATCCGAAGGTCGCGGTTTTCTCTTCAAAAATGACCTTGACTCCCAGGTCGATTCAGTCTTGAGTGGGTACCGGGTGCAGTCCCGGGAAGTAAAGGCGGCTGGCGTGATGCTGACCACATCACCCATCTTGTGCCGATTTGTCTATTAAAAAAATATAGATCTAGCCCTATATGCCCTATTGTCCTAATGGCGGGGAAAAGGGTCATTTATTTAGTTTTTACTTACCCGTGGGATTTTTGTATGTGGCGTATTTACCGCATCGTCGGCTTTGTGGCTAAGTCGATGCGAACGCTTCATAATGCCAGGGTGCCGGGTTCGATCCCAGCTGCGGGCTATATTCCTTGCGTTGGTTTCGACAGTGGTATCAGGGAGCCGACCGTCCAGTAGCAATGGCAAACTACTAGACGTAAATTTGCCTAGAGAAACCACACAACAGCCAGGGGCTGCTGTGGTTGGTTCTGAAACGTCATGTAAAGGATACGCAACTAACCAACTTACCGCATAGAAGGTCGGACAAATTCATAAGTGGAAAGTACACATCCACACAAACCAGAAGAATAGAAACACTGTCGTCTTTTTAGTCCAAACGTGATGACGACAATAATCGGCACGTTCGTGTTTTAGCTACAGCATCTTGCATTACGTGAACAAATACGTCTTACTAGAAACGTGGCCACGAACTGTTTGGAAATTGAGGAAATGAAAACGGTGTTCAGGCTTTGAGGGGGGAAATGTCAGCATATCCCGGACACGACAGCACGCTTGGCTAGCTGTAAAAAATGGTTCAACCGAGCCTGATGTCAAGTGAGCCTGCTATAGCAGTAAAGCTACCAAGTGGAACACTAATCGGTGATGAAACTGGGAGGTCTGGATCAGTCATATGTAACTGTGAGAAAGGACGGTTTGGGGGAGGGGGGAGGGGGGGGGGGGGGAGATTGACACATACATACAAACATGTGCACACAACATATAACGCTCCTAGAATAGTGGACTGGAGGGGGGATTCCGGGTTTCCCTTTGTTTGGGGTGGTCTAAAATTACAGTACTGAAGGTGCCGCTTCTCACCACAAAGTGTCTCTTTTTTATATCAGCCGAAACAAAGATGCATACCGCCAGAAACAAAGCCCTGCCTACAAGAAAACCTAATTCGTACAGGACTCCGGGGACACCAAGCTAGTACCTTCGTTAAGCACAAATTCCAAGAAGGTTGAACGGGAAAGCTGGGATGTGTCCTGTTAGGCTTGCAGCCAGGATGCGACACTTTAGGTCGCGGGGTGTCAAAGGTTCAGGTAGTAGTCCATAGGGAACAAACAGTCTTTCTGTCTGTCTGTCTATTTGTCATAAATCACCTATAAAACAAGAATAACACAGTTAACTGAGCCACAGAAGGTGTTATAAGTGAAGTTAATATCAAATATGATACCCCTATCACCGTTATTGCATCCTACATATCTGGAGTAACCAAATTTGGCCAATCGTCATCCATAACGTGTGCTGGCTTAACTGTATCTTAAACACATCAGTATACTCAATGTGCTTGGTGCAGTTACAATGTGCTTAAATATTTTCTTGTTCAAATTAAATTTACCTATCCAATTTTCACACTGTTGCTACCATTCGTTTCTTTCCATCCGTCTGCCAGTGTTTCTTGTCTGTTTTCTTGTTTGGAAGTTTAGTCTTGCGTCACCATTTTTTTGTTATCCTGACTAATAGATAAAACCTGTTTGCTACCGTGTTATGTGTTTTTCAAATGGCTGACATTCTCCTACTTTCTATCCGGTTTGTAATAAATCATAAATGCTTACTTAGCGTGCCATTTTTTCGAACTACCAATAAAGGAAGCTTAGTTTCTAATTTCGCCCAGATATGGGGCGCAATTTTTTTTTATTGTAAAGCCCTACCCTGGGGGCCCTAACACAAACTAACGGTTAAAAAGGGTTTCTGGGACTTGTGCCTGGGGGATTCTCATCCGAATGTTAGCACCTTGTGTCACCGGGTGTTAGTCGCTCATCATGCGGCTCTGGTGGAGTCGAACACACTCACACGGCAGCTGACTGTCTGGGGGTGCCTCGAACACGTCACTCACACGGCAGCTGACTGTCTGGCGTGCCTCGAACACGTCACTTACACGGCAGCTGACTGTCTGGGGTGCCTCGAACACGTCACTCACACGGCAGCTGACTGTCTGGGGGTGCTTCGAACACGTCACTCACACGGCAGCTGACTGTCTGGGGTGCCTCGAACACGTCACTCACACGGCAGCTGACTGTCTGGGGGTGCTTCGAACACGTCACTCACACGGCAGCTGACTGTCTGGGGGTGCCTCGAACACGTCACTCACACGGCAGCTGGCTGTCTGGGGTGCGTCGAACACGTCACTTACACGGCAGCTGACTGTCTGGGGTGCCTCGAACACGTCACTCACACGGCAGCTGACTGTCTGTCTGGGGTCCCTCGAACACGTCACTCACACGGCATTTGACTGTCTGGGGTGCCTCGAACACGTCACTCACACGGCATCTGACTTTTAGGACAGTATGGACATGTACAACCAAGGTCTGATCAGGACCAAAAGAGAGGAGCCAGACATGTTCAGAAAGGACGACGTCACACAGTTAGGGAGAATAAGCCACATTTACCGGCACAACAAACCATTTCAGCGATTACATTTGGCGCCAAATAAACCTGACCATAATTATAACCAAAGCTATCTTCAGCAGGGTTGAAGGTGGTCATATTTTATTATCCAGCCTGCCATATGTTTTTTTCTAAATTGTTTTGGTCGGTCTCTTATCACTGACAACCTCCCTCCCCCTTTTTCCCCACCTCCTCCACACATAAATACACACACACACACACACACACACACACACACACATTTTATGCACCTAACTACAAATACATACCCCTAGTATTAAAAAAAAATATTGGAAGTTGAAAAAAAAAAAAACAGAACATAAAGTATAGCAAAAGACTCATTTCTTCATCAGGCGCTCAATCACTCTCCCTACAGTTAATTCACCAGCCGCTGCACACGCTGTAAAAAGAGAAGCAATGATCCCATCTTCAATCACAGCACCAAGCTCTAATGTCCTTCCTCCTTTAATCACACAGTCAACCTCAAATGTCCTCCCTTCTCCAATCACACAGTCAACCTCTGATGTCCTCCTAAACACAATGCAGGATCCGCCTCCAATTAGCTATTAGGAAAACGCGTATGAAGCAACAAGCCTATTCTACAGTTGTCTCGTTAGCTCAGAGAAGAAGTTGTGAAGCTCAGTTTCAAGTGTCTCTATTACTGTATGCTCGCCCACCGATCGAAGCCTGTGCATATGATCCCCTTTATTTCGCCATCAATTTGCCTGACTATGAAAATCCGCCAACGTTTCTAAACGACTCTTTATCTTCCTCATTTATCTTCGCTTCTTCCTCCTTTCTCTGGACGCACGTCCTGCCGGCACTCAGCCTGCTGTGCAGAGTCGATCGACACAAAAGAAAATGAAGAGGAAACCCGGTAGGAAGCCGCGGCTAGCGAGAGGAGATCGATGTCGGAATGTAGGTCAATGGGGCCAAGTTTCAGACACAATGAACTAACGATGCAATTCGCAATCAGAACATCTTTACATCAGCATTACTCTCAGGGCTTGCATGAAATTCTCAACTTGTAAACTAACACAAATATCAGGAATAATCCAAGAGTTTTAAACAGAACCTTTGAGGTGGTAAACTGCAGGCGTCATTCCTCACCTACTTGACTGTAGGTTACGCCAGGCTAATGTAGCTGTTACAGGTGTCCCAATTATAATGGTGTAGCTGTTACAGGTGTCCCAATTTTAATGGTGTAGTTGTTACAGGTGTCCCAATTATAATGGTGTAGCTGTTACAGGTGTCCCAATTTTAATGGTGTAGTTGTTACAGGTGTCCCAATTATAATGGTGTAGCTGTTACAGGTGTCCCAATTATAATGGTGTAGCTGTTACAGGTGTCCCAATTATAATGGTGTAGCTGTTACAGGTGTCCCAATTATAATTGTGTAGCTGTTACAGGTGTCCCAATTATAATGGTGTAGTTGTTACAGGTGTCCCAATTATAATGGTGTAGCTGTTACAGGTGTCCCAATTATAACAAACTGTGTAGGTTGAAGGGGCACTTGGGATTTGTCTTGTTGGCTTGCCATCCAAATTGAGACTGTTTTGTTTGTTTGCGTTCACCAGCTGTAAACCCCGGCGGAAAGACCTGGTTGTTCGTCCATTTCTGGACTTTGGCTTTGTTCCGGGACTTGACTTGCGTGTGCATCCGTTTGACAGACCTTGCTTATGTGTATGCAGACTGTTGGTTCCGCGCCTTTCAAGCAAATGCACTTCAACTTTAAAAAGAAGCCCCCAAAATAAAAGAAGAGAGAAGGGACGAAAAGAGAAACAATCAGGTAAATGTATAAATAAACTGATTTTAGAGAAGCTGACAGTTTATATATTTTTTAAAAAGTGTTTCTGATGTCTTCCGCTGAATTATATCAACTGCTCCAGGTACTAACTACAGCGATATCACACTTCCTTCTACCCACACATCAGGGTGACATTTAGTGTTTCCGTTACGAGTTTGCTAATTACAATCCAATGAAACGATTACAAATGGTTACCAGCTAATATTCTGGGTATATTATAAGATTATCGCCTTGAAAGACTTAAAGTTGCCAGCAACAACATAGCACACCATGAATCTGCAATATCACAATAGTGGAGCTTTCAGAAACATATGATCTTTCTGCATTTCAACAATCAAGTGGGCTTACATAACATACGACCTACCTATAACAACAAAAGGAGCATACAAACGTACAATAGGCACTGCATAACCATCAGAACGTTCTGGAAAGTGTCAGCGATGGGAAGTGAGCAGACCATCTCTAGCCTAAAATATGCAAAAGCCTAACATTTCCTTCATCTGCTGAACAGACTTACTCTTTATACAAGCACACACCGTGAAATAATGCTTTCCGCACCAGCAGCAACGCAACGATATGTGAAATATGCAGGGAAATACCAATATCCGGTTACTACTCTAAGTACCCTACTTAACAGACCATCCGGTTAAGACTCAGTTTACAACCGGTTAGCGTTGTTACCATAAAAAGTTATAAATCCAAACAAGTAGCAGAGCTAATCAGGTGAAAATTAACACAATCACCAATAACATATGCACGCTGCGGCAAGAAAGCCTTCATCAGCGTTTGACTCATTCGGGTACAAATTACAAAATAGAATACACAAAAATGAAAAATGCGTGAGTGAAGATTTCTCACAGAAACATTCATAATATGCCTGGACAGTAGTAACTCTCAGTCATGTATGATGAGAGTGACACTGGACAAGAAGAGAAGTATCTGTAAGCCAAAATATATACAGTGGCTATTTTGTTCAGTAACTGTGGTTGGTTGTGAATCCATCGATTCAGGCTTACATTTTACATCTTTTGTGTTGGCGTCTTTTAAATTATCTATGCGGGTCCCAAATGCCCAAATGAAGGGCCAGGGGCGGTAACTGGGTGGGGGCAGGGGGGGGGGGGTATAACAGACCTACTGCCCCTAACAGGCATGTGGTACAAGGTGACTAATTGGGGATGTTTCCTTTGAAGTCGGAGTGTATCTACCTGACAGGTGAGGAACCAACAGTCTGCATACAAATAAGCCAGACCGTTTAACAAACAACAACAAAACCAGAAGTGCACGCAATACTCAATTTCTAGAGCAAGATCAAAAACTAGAAGTGGACGAATAACCAGTACCTTCCGCCGGAGTTTACAGCCGGCGAACGTTAAGAAAAAGAAGAAGTTAATCCAAACGAAGAGGCCGTGTTTCTATCAGAATGGGCTTGGTGAAGCTGCCCATATAGGCAAAGGGTCCTCTCCCGCTAGCGTAGCTGGCATATGATGCTACACGCATATGCTGACAGACCAATCGGCACTGGACGTGATCCAGCATATGGTCGCCTTTACCTGCCAGGATATTTCCTCATACAATTTCAGGCTAGGTGGACTTAGGAACCAGGGTATATTATATTTTTTGTCAAAGAAAAGTGGCAACACTGGCTCAAGTCTTGTTTAAATGTGCTGTTGTTTGATTATTGTTTAGAGTGTTCATCTAGTGTCTGCTAACCCTAACCCTAACCCAAACCCTAACCCTAACCCTAAACTTGGCTGTAGAGAAATCGCGAGAAACTACAACCTGAACACCCTAGAATTTATTGGGAATGTCTCCCGTGACGTTGTCGTGACGTCAGGGGTAAGTTATAAATTAAGTACCATAAGATGGGATAGGGAATTTCCGGTACATTACATGGCGAAGAGTGTGTTGTTCTGTGTTTTGTCATTATCATCATCTACTTCTGCCGTTAAGCGGCATGGGTTGGGGGGGGGGGATTTGCGATCCAGTCCATTTGTGCTTTGTCATGTGATTTTTTACATGAGGGGATTAAACATACAAGCACCTGCATCTTTTTCATTTAGACTGAATTTATCGAATTTAACATAAGAAACAGGACGAAATTTGACCTCTTAAATGATGTCTAGACAATACAATTTTGCCTGATAAGAGTAGGAAAAGGCTGTTCCACTTATAAGCTCCCTGATTGGGTATTAAAAGAAATTAGAACAGCTAAAGCATCCCAGAGTCATTTTGGATCTGAAGCTTCAACTTCATCATTCAAGCTATGTTTATCATGTGGATCTTGTAAGGCAGACTTCAGTAAAGATGAGCACATGATTCTATAGGATAAGTCATATCAATTGCTATGTAATTTGTGACTCTTTCTATTTGGATGTTTTTTCTAGACATTTTCTACGCAAAGTTAGATGTTTCTAGATATTTTTAGACTCCGTTTTGGATATTTTTTGTCAAAGAAAAGTGGCAACACTGGCTCAAGTCTTGTTTAAATGTGCTGTTGTCGTCATCATCGTCATTGTGTAAAATAGAATGTGCTTTGACTCAAATCAATGTAGGATATATTTGACAAAATGCACCACATACTTAAAAAGCTCACTGTATTCGTAGATTATTAATGAACCAAAGAATTTAAAACATGAGGTACTTTCCGGTAAAATACTTCGCAGAAGCAAAAATTAAACCATAAGGAAATATCCGTGGAAAAATATACTCCAGTGCTGACAAACAGAATAATACTGTGTGCCTGTGGTTGGATTAGGACTCAATGCCATATTGCCCTGCCTTCAGACAGTCTGTGGAACAAAACATCACCGTATTTCTGGTAACGACAATAGATGGATGTGTTATTTCTCCTTTGTTCGATTGTTAGCAAGCCAGCTAACTCCTTTCCTGGTATGCTGCAGTGACCCAGGATCCACTGCAGAACGATCTGATTGTTTTTTGCGAGTCTGTTTAGCTGACGGGTCAGTTCTCTCTCCATGTTGTCTCGTGGATCCCTCCGAGTCGTCTGGAGGACTGACATGCAGTCACAAAGGAAAACAATTTTGCTGTTTTTAATATTTCTTTCCTCAAGCACTTTGGCTGAATCAATAATTGCTTGCTGCTCTGCTCTGAAGTTTGTTAAGAGTTTTCCGGAGGCGCAAATGGATGATGACCGATCCATCTCTTCTGTTTTTCTTTCTGTTCCCTTCAATGATCCATCGGTATATACGTGTGTCCATTCGGGTTTTGGATAACAGTTGTAGACATGTTCAAGGGTTCTTGCATGCTGTACTAGGTCACATTCTTCAGCCTTTCTGTCTATGCCTGGAATTGTTGTTGTGACTGTACAGTTAAACTGTAGGTCTATGCTGTATACCTGGAACATTTCGCATCTTGCAGGATCTTTAGAAAGAAAGTCACTGTCTTTTGTGTAGTACAATTTTGATAGATGGTGAAAGCTTTGTCTTTTCAGGCGGTTTTTAGTTAGGTTATTTGCTATTCTGTGCATGAAGTTGTTGTTCATGCGTTTAAATTCTTTTGTTAGGATAAGCACCTTGCCTTCCCTTCGAATGCTCAAGCTCTAGAGGCCAGAGGTTGCCTCAAGCTCATGGATTGGCGTGCTTCTCATACCTTCAGTGATAATTCTGAAACCAGTGTTCAGTATTTTGTCCAGTTTATGCAGGTTTTATTTGGCTGCAGTGGAATATGCTCCCATGTTATACTCCAGTTTTGGTCGTACGTATCCTGTTTATAGTTTTCGTACAGTGTTGGCATTTGTGCCCCAGCTTGTTCTAGTAAGTTTCTTCATAAGTCTGAGCCTCAGTGTAGCTTTTCTTTTGGTGTCTTTAATATGGGGGCCCCAGATTAGTACTTTGTCGAATTTTAGTCCCAAATATGTGGGGTTATTCACTTTTGAAAGGATATTGCCTTCTAGGTACAGATCAAATTTTCTGGCTTTGTGAAAAGAGAGAATAAAGTTGAGACGGTTTTGGTCTGGTTTATTGTGACTCCCAAAGTCTGTCAATTTCTTAACTGTATTTATAGCTTCCTGCATTCTTGTTTTAGTTGTTCCTATATGTTCAGCTTGGGTCCGTATTACGGCCTTAATCCTTAGGCTCACGCCCCCTCATGCCCTATACACCGCCCTAAAAGTGGTACATACAGACACTAGGGCCAGTCATTGACTCTTTACTTCCCCTACAAACCTAGTTTGCATACTTGGATCCTGTAAATATTATACCCAAGAGATAATATCACGACCTTCTCTGACTGAAGAAGTAGTAGTAGGACATTTTACCCCACTAGGACATCACCCAAGCGATAAACACCTAATGACACAAAGTGCCACCATGCGGATGAGGATCACCCGTGGAGAGGTCCCGAAAACTACGTTTAGCCATTATGCCATATTTAAGGCGGGGCTATACTGCAACCCCTGGCAAGAGCCAGAGTGGGGCTTCAAAATAACGAAAAATGGCATCCCACAAGGGGATGACGAATACATTTAATGAAGAAGTTAAACCATGTATAGGGAGAGAGACAAATAATGTAACAATTTCCGAAGCGCAACGTGTTAATAAAAAATGCACACTAAGATAAAGTTAAATAAAATAACAACCTCTGAAAGCAGAATGAGTTAATAACTTGATGCTACGGGACAGAGAAGGGTAAAGTAACAACTATTTGTGTCACGCAGCGTTAATTAACAACACAGGACCAAACCGGAAAAAAGATTACATACACACCATAACCTACGCTGCGTCCGGAGTTAACTCTCCCTAGCAGACACAGTCCGTGTGCAAACGCGCGCTAATATTGTGAACTGTTCATGGTGTAAAGATGATCAACAGGCGCATACAAAAGAGCATCGTCAGACACAAATCCGAGCATAAATCAGCATTGAAAGGACACAAAGGTAGGGAGGGAGGCGTCCGCAAGCCAAACTCTAAAATCAATAGCTTTTTTCTGTAACTCATAGATCACCCACCTATGCAGAAGCGCCCCAAACAACGAGTGCCAGGGTGGGTGTATGCACGAGTGTATACACGCTATTTTTTTCGGTAACTCTTATATATATATATATATATATATATATATATATATATATATATATATATATATATATATATATAGGCTTGCCTCTGCAGACTGATGAGTGCCCTGACGGTAGGGTCACATTAACCACAAACTATGTAGCACCTGTAACAATCCACAGGGATTTCAGTAAAATGTGCACTCGTGCATGACAGTTATACAAGGTCATCTCTCACATATGTTCCCCGCCTCCTTTCTCTCTCATCGCCTCCTTTCTCTCTCATTCCTCTCTCTCTCTCTCTCTCTCTCTCTTTCATTCTTCACCCACTCTCAATCATAATGAATGATACAGTTGCAATACATGCCTCTTGGCGTTATTTCCCAATGTATATTTCCTTTACCCTCAATCTGGTGCCTATGTTTGACATACAGTAGTATTTAAATAATGCAGTGTAGTTGCACTCTCTGTGCTCCCTCAAACTGTGGTTTTCCTTCTCCTACTCGGAGACCTGGTTTTAAAAGACTATTTTTTTTTTCAGCATTCCAATCCCTTGAGATTCTCTGCTGCAGATACAGCCGCCTCTATTCACCTCTGTGATTAGTCCTCTCTTTCCAGTTCGTGACTCCAAGTATTTGCATGTCTGCCTGGACAGTATCTCTCCACAGTCTTCTTGATCTGTCTCCTGGTCTATGAACATTCAAGTCCCTCAGGAACACAGTTTTCATCTCTGTGTCACCTGACATTCTCTCAATATGTCCCAGCCATGTCACTCTATTAGCCCTTGTGATACCAGTGATCAATCGTGATTTAAATAGATTATGAATTCCGTTGTTGCTTCTCACTCTTCGTTCCCCACTGTTTGTATCTTCGATTGGTGCAACGATTCGCCGTAAGACTGTTTTCAAACAGTAAAAAGTGATAATGACAAGGTCAACGTTGCCAATTGAAGCGTCACAGCTCGTGGGTTTGTTTCAGACCTCTGCAGTGTTCCGTTTAGTGGACGTACTGCAGACAAAATGAAGCGAAAAATAACACCCTGTATTAATATGCACACACAGGTACTCAAAATAAAGAAGAAATACAGGAATATTGCGTTAAAATGCACCCCTCCCCCCCCCACATACACACACACACACACACACACAGAGAGAGAGAGAGAGCGAGAGAGAGAGAGAGAGAGAGAGAGAGAGAGAGAGAAGAGTGCAAATGAAGCTACAATCCTACGAAATTATACTATAGGTGGTAGGTGGTTAATTCCCCAACATTCCAGTCTAAAACAATTATGGTATAAGTTTACAATAGCTGTAATAATATGCACGAATAATTATTCAAAATAAAGGTGATTTATACTTTAAAAAGAAAAGAAACAAAAACGCGAGAGCAGAGGGAAAACTTTCACTGGGTTTCCTACAGTCTCATTTCCGTCTGTCAACTGGCCCGCTGGTGAGACTACCATTGGTTATGCTTCTGTAAGCATTGCTTTTAGAACAAGGGCCATACCCACACTGAGAGGTACAGTCACAGACGGACAGTTGGATGGAAGGACAGGTGCGCTCATAGGCAGATGTAGTTACACAAATATGCATTAACAGGTAATTCAGAAAACCCAGTTACATAAATTCCCTCTACCGATGGGCAACATCACGCCGGTCATCTTTATTTCCTTGGATATTTCACGATAACCATTTTGGGCTGGGTCGTCATGGGAGCCTAGGGCGGTAATAAAATCCCCGTTGATACGTAATGGGGAGATGCATTTCGCTATGCAACTTTCAGTACAGATCCTGCTGCTACTGCTATAACTACCTCGGCTACTACTATTATCACCACCACTGTTGCTGCTACTACTACACTTGTGACAATATCTACTACTGCTGCTGCTACTATTACTGCTTCTCTACTACTGTTAAAGCTAATAAGCCATATTAATATTGATTATTTGTGCTTCTAACACAAGATATATTTCTCACCCAGGACGTACAAACAATCTGTACACAAGACAACAGAAGATGCGAGCCAGAAACAGTAACCAACACACAGACAGCTTGAAGCTGCCGCCAGAAAGATAACTAGCAGGACAACAGCAGACAGACTGGTTACGTCAAGACAAACGACCTTGTTTACTGCAACGCCTCGGCGTGGCTGCCTAATGGTGCCGACCGTTGAAACAAACAGATGGGACTAGTCAATTAGCTCGTTTATCGGTCACTAACTGGAAAAAGGAGGGGGTTAGGGAGGGGGGGGGGGGAAGCACTGCTTTACTGACTAAAATCACCAATCTTCGGCGCAGTGAAGATGGACAGAGGAAATGATACATTATGGGCAACAAACGATAGCTTGAGGAATGAGGATGAATGAGGACTAATGCGGTGGGGAAATTAGTAGGAATTGGTGGAACAAGCTTGTAAGCCAGGACGGCTCATACTTGTGTCATCATAGTCTGCCACAATCTGCCAACTGCGGCACTCTTCCGAATACCGGCCCCATATTATTCAAAGACAAAAAATCCCATTCAGGGCCTCAAGAGGTCGTTGTTAGGGACTTGAGAGGTCATGTAGTTAAAAATATGGAACAGGAACACTACAAACTATGCTTTCTTTTATTAAATAATTTCCTTTGAACGAAAATTATTCCTCCCCACGTCACTTCAGTCCATCGAAAACTATTTCTCACAACGCTTAACGCGCAGATGTGGAAACTGATGATGATGGCTTCAATTATTTCACGGCATTATTGGTACGTATTGTTCCATATTTTGTTGTTCCATATTTTGTATAACCTCTTTATAACCCCTTGACCTCTTTATAACCTCTTGAACCCCTTGAGGCTCTAAAAGGAATGTTTTCGACAGTAAATAATATGGGGCCGGCATTCGGAAGAGTGCCGCCAACTGCTGTCTTTGGGAACATTATGTGGTGGTACCCTCATCTCTTCCACGACGTGGTTCTGGGACTACTGTTGGAAAATCACGAGGGCGATGTTGTTATACCATAGCCCATCCGACGCGGAAATGGAAAGACAGTATTCGAAGATTATGAAATGGTTAGAAGCATTCAATAACTTCTAATGTTTAAAGGAAGGAGCCTTTTCCATGCCTTTAGTCGTATTGTGCATACAGGGCTAGACATTTATTTTATAGATCAATCGGCACTCGGGGGGTGATGTGGTCAACATCCTTCCCTCTGCCTTTGCTTCCCACGACTTTACCTGGTAACCATTTAAGGCTAGGTCGACGTGGGAGCCAAGGCCAAAAAAAAAAAACTGCCGCCTTTGGAATCAAAACCACCACCTCCTGATCCACTGGCGAGGATCTAGCCACTACACCGCGGCGCCTCCCATCACATACAGTAATGTACGCAATTCATAAAAAGGAACTGAAAATACAGATAAGCATGCAGTGTACTGAACCTGCACACTACTGATCAGACAAGAACAGACCCATCCACACTGGAATTACAGCCTACTTCCTAACCAATCTTTAGTGCCCCAATATACACATACCATGGGATTTCGGGGATTTGCACCGGCCTGATTCTCGTCCGTAATGTTTCCTACAGATCACAATCCTGGAGAGGAAAAAGGTTAAAAATAAAAAGATAAGAATAAATGGTTGTTGTTTCCTTTTTTTTTTCTTTTTCGGATAGCACTCGCAGCCTACTTAAGCAATAGGATGCTTGCCTCAATGCCTACAGCGACTTTTTCTAACTAACCCATGGTGAATAATTTACTTAAAATGGACGCACTGTTTAAATTCTCCACGTCTGTTTCTTTAAAGCGTTTCTAATGAATCACTGGAACGGTTTTTTATATTTTCTTGATCCCTTGCTCTGCTCAAAATTAAAAATCGTCATGTTCAACCATGGGGAGCTTTCAATTAAACTGTGTCTATGTTCAACCATGGGGAGCTGTCGGTTAAACTGTGTCTATGTTATCTGTACTATATAAAAAAGCTTAGCACTGCTCCACCACATTAGCCCTGAAAAGGACTTGCAGGGTTGGTGCGTTCAAAGAAGACAGTCCCAAATACTGTCCTGACTGGCAACAAAGTCGTCTAGCGACCAGCCAATGGGCGACCCGGTGGCCGTCACTCGCTCTCTTGTGTAAAAAGATCTGGACTAGGATAGAGGTAAGACGGAAGTGCTGAATTTATTTTGCGCACACGAAACAAAAGACAGCTGCAATTCGAAAAGAACAGGCCCCGAGACACATGCTTCAGCAAAGCTGTTAGGAAAGAAAGGCCTTTCTACCGGTGGCCAGTCTGTTACACTGGACTGATTATTAAGGTGAGCTCTCATAAATGTAAGCCGATGGCGTGTACACTGACTTCTGAGAGCAACACCACCAGGCCTAGGTTCGTTCATTCCTCCCAAAGAGAAACGAAGGACGGGTCCACAGAGAAAGATACACCGGCAACAACAAAAAAGATACCACAGCATCTTTGGCCTGGTTTTAGCATTTGATTTATAATACATAGAGAGATGCACTCTTAGTATAATATGATGTTTTACACCTGTGGGTAAAGTTATAGATGATGATAATGATGCGCACTCACTGACGAGGACAAGTGGGGGAATTACTACCTCAGTCAAGCCTGCTGATACTGGAAGGGCCAGAGTGACTATCAGATCAGACATGAACATATATGACAACAAGCTCGCCCTTTCTCTCTCTCTCTCTCTCTCTCTCTCTCTCTCTCTCTCTCTCTCTCTCTCTTTCTCTCTCTCTCTCTCCTCCCTATTTATGTTTGTGTGTGCGCGCGTATGTGTGTTTCTAGTCGGTATGTCTCTCGTTTCCACCCCCTTCATTCTGTTTTCTTTACCTTTCACTCACTGTTTCCGATCAGTCTCTTTCTTTAACCCAACTCGTCCTCTCCAATCCCGTTATCTTTCGCTCTCGCTATTTCGAGTATGTATGTATCTTTTTTCCATCTGCGTTTCTACTCTCTTCACTCGTTCCTATTCTCTCCACTCCACCCCCCCCCCCCCACCATGTCTTCTACTTTCGTCAACACAAGCAAGCTTGCGACACCCATGGCAATCATCGATTGGCCTCCCCTTGCTGAGTAGAAACACGAGCAGGGAAACATCTCAGGCCACACAACACACATACACTCACATACATACACACAGCTCTCGATCTGTACTCCCACTTTGTTCCCCACATGGACACCCACAACCCCAAAGTAGGATCCCCACAAAACACTTAGGGAATCTACACCTCAGGCATTCACCAAACAGGAGCCTGGATTCTGTTATTTTTTTTTTTTTTTTTCAAAAATATCTGTCACTATAGATATAAGCAGTACAACGATCGATCGATAACCCAAAATACGCCTTCTGTGGTCGAGTTTCACCGCCCTAAGGGAGAAGCATAAGAAGAAAATAATGCCACGGAATAAAAACATGGATTTCTCCTCATAATAACAGTAATAAAGAGAAGGGAACTACGCTGGGAGACGGGTCAGATTTGCAAGTGCACGAGCACACTGCAAGCATAGATTATTGCGGCTTAATTGCCCTCATCAGAAAACAAAAATGGAACAGCACACGTCAACAAGACTGAGCGTGAGGGTAAAAAATGAATAAAGCAGAAGTAGACGACTGTCATCCTCATCATCAGTATCATCATCATCATCATCATCATCATCATCTGATCAAGTTGGTAAACATAAAACAAAAAATTAAAATATGTGTGAATGTTTGCGTGCACGTCTCTTTCTCCAAGATAATATCAGCAACTAAGTGATTTTAAGGCATACTCAGCAAGATAATATGAGATACTAAGTGATTTTAAGGCATACTCAGAAAGATAATAAAAGCGACTAAGTGATTTTAAGGCATACTCAGAAAGATAATAAAAGCGACTAAGTGATTTTAAGGCATACTCAGCAAGACAATATGAACGACTAGGTGATTTAAAGGCTCACAGCAAGATAATATGAGTGACTAGGGGATTTTAAGGCATACTCAGCAACATAATTTGAGCGACTGATTTTAAGGCATACTCAGCAAGATAATATGAGATACTAAGTGATTTTAAGGCATACTCAGCAAGATAATATGAGATACTAAGTGATTTTAAGGCATACTCAGCAAGATAATATGAGATACTGAGTGATTTTAAGGCATACTCAGCTAGATAATATGAGATACTGAGTGATTTTAAGGCATACTCAGCAAGATAATATGAGATACTAAGTGATTTTAAGGCATACTCAGAAAGATAATATGAGATACTAAGTGATTTTAAGGCATACTCAGAAAGATAAATGAGCGACTAAGTGATTTTAAGGCATACTTAGCAAGATAATATAAGCGACTAGGTGATTTTAAGGCATACTCAGCAAGATAATATGAACGACTAAGTGATTTTAAGGCATACTTAGCAAGATAATAAGAGCGACTAAGTGATTTTAAGGCATACTCAGCAAGATAATACGAGCGACTAAGTGATTTTAAGGCATACTCAGCTTTACAAAACTGGGCTGCAGCGAGTCGCGGCTGGATTTGAGTCTCCTATCGACTTCGCTAACGCGGCCTTTAATACACATACACACATGTGTGTAGCACATACACATATTTACACGCATACAGTGCTGACGTTTATGGCTTCTCTGCCAAGATATGAGACTGGCTGACTAGTTCCATCTTTTACTTTCTCTGTTCACCCCCTTCCAAAAAAATAATGTCTACAGGAATCCTGCAAATAAAAAGAACTTGCAGATTCAACTCACCGTCTTAGTAAACAAACTAAAAAACCAGTGTGTTCTCAGTGCCTCCCCCCCCCCCCGCCCCATCTAAGTAAACAAACTCAGCAACCAGTGTGTTCACAGCGCCCATTCCCCCCCCCCCCCTTCCGAATCTTCTACATTTATCTTACAAATGTGCAACTCCTGATTTGATTTCCTGAGCTAACAATCAAACTAGCATCACAACTTTGTTATAATTTAAAAAATCTGGCTTTCCAGTTAGATACATATTTAAAAGCAATGTTATGAGATTTCGTTTACACACCAGTTTATTAGTGTCAAAAGACGACTTCCCATGTAACAGCAATAAATTAGTTTTGTTAACGCTTGCATTTGTTCATTTAGATTCAAAATGAAACAAGGAATGCAATAATGAAAGCCGGTTAAACTGTCAACGGAAAATTCACATTTCTTTAATCGGACTGCTCTAGAAAATTCAATCATTAATATTTACAGTCCCAAGTAGTTGTTACTTTTTCTCCTACCTCATAAGAAGTGAAACCAATAATTCAGATACAAGAGCTAGTTAAACTAATAATTCACATACAAGAGGCAGTTAGGCCAATAATTCAGATACAAGAGGCAGTTAAACTAATAATTGTAATAATTCACATACAAGAGGTAGTTAAGCCAATAACTGCATATGAGTAGAAAATGTAAACTAGCTGCTTTATCATTAAAAAAAAACCTAATAAAAATTTTGAGTTTACAAGTTCGACCCTTTTTGGGGGTAAAACGAACCCTTNCTAGAGGATTTTAAGGCTACTCCAGGCGAAGAGAATATGTGAACGCCCTAGAGGATCTTACTGCATTGCCTCAGCAAGATAATATGAGCGACTAGGTGATTTTAAGGCATACTCAGCAAGATAATATGAGCGACTAGAGGATTTTAAGGCTCACAGCAAGATAATATGAGCGACTAGAGGATTTTAAGGCATACTCAGCAAGATAATATGAGCGACTAGAGGATTCTAAGGCATACTCAGCAACATAATTTGAGCGACTAGAGGATTTTAAGGCATACTCAGCAACATAATTTGAGCGACTAGAGGATTTTAAGGCATACTCAGCAACATAATTTGAGCGACTGATTTTAAGGCATACTCAGCAAGATAATATGAGCGACTAGAGGATTTTAAGGCATACTCGGCAACATAATTTGAGCGACTGATTTTAAGGCATACTCAGCAAGATAATATGAGCGACTAGAGGATTTTAAGGCATACTCAGCAAGATAATATGAGCGACTAGAGGATTGTAAGGCATACTCGGCAACATAATTTGAGCGACTGATTTTAAGGCATACTCGGCAAGATAATATGAGATACTAAGTGATTTTAAGGCATACTCAGAAAGATAATATGAGCGACTAAGTGATTTTAAGGCATACTCAGCAAGATAATACGAGCGACTAAGTGATTTTAAGGCATAGTCAGCTGCACAAAACTGGGCTGCAGCGAGTCGCGGCTGGATTTGAGTCTCCTATCGACTTCGCTAACGCGGCCTCTAATACACATACACACATGTATGTAGCACATACACATATTTACACGCATACAGTGCTGACGTTTATGGCTTCTCTGCCAAGATATGAGACTGGCTGACTAGTTCCATCTTTTACTTTCTCTGTTCACCCCCTTCCAAAAAATGATATCTACAGGAATCCTGCAAATAAAAATAACTTGCAGATTCAACTCACCGTCTTAGTAAACAAACGCAACAACCAGTGTGTTTTCAGTCCCCTCCCCCCTCCTCCCGTCTTGGTAAACAAACTAAAAAACCAAGTGTGTTATCAGTGCCTCCCCCCCCCGGCCCCCCCCGCCCCTCATCTTAGTAAACAAAGCTCAAAAACCGTGTGTTCACACAGTGCCCATCCCCCCCCAGCCCCTCATCTAAGTAAACAAACTCAACAACCGTGTGTTCACAGTGCCCCATCCGCCCCCCCCCCCGCCCCTCATCTAAGTAAACAAACTCAACAACCGTGTGTTCACAGTGCGCATCCCCCCCCCCCCCCCCCCCTCATCTAAGTAAACAAACTCAACAACCAGTGTGTTCACAGTGCCCATCCCCCCCCTACCCCCCCCCCTAATCTTTCCACATTTATCTTACAAATGTGCAACTCCTGATTTGATTTCCTGAGCTAACAATCAAACTAGCATCACCACTTTGTTATAATTTTAAAAAATCTGGCTTTCCAGTTAGTTACATATTTAAAAGCAATGTTATGAGATTTCGTTTACACACCAGTTTATTAGTGTCAAAAGACGGCTTCCCGTGTAACCGCAATAAATTAGTTTTGTTAACGCTTGCATTTGTTCATTTAGCTTCAAAATGAAACAAGGAATGCAGTAATGAAAGCCGGTTAAACAGTCAACGGAAAATTCACATTTCTTTAATCTGACTGCTCTAGAAAATTCAATCATTAATATTTATGTGATATTATTAACGCTTACAGTCCCAAGTAGTTGTTCATTTTTCTCCTACCTCATAAGAAGTGAAACCAATAATTCAGATACAAGAGCTAGTTAAACTAATAATTCACATACAAGAGGCAGTTAGGCCAATAATTCAGATACAAGAGGCAGTTAAACTAATAATTGAAATAATTCACATACAAGAGGCAGTTAAACTAATAATTGAAATAATTCACATACAAGAGGTAGTTAAGCCAATAACTCCATATGAGTAGAAAATGTAAACTAGCTGCTTTATCATTAAAAAAAAAAACCTTATAAAAATTTTGAGTTTACAAGTTCGACCCTTTTTGGGGGTAAAACGACCCTTTCAAATGGGTCTCCTAAGACCATTGGGGAAAAAAAAACATTCATTGAAGTTATAAAGGAAAACAATTGTCTGGGGGAGGGGGGGGGGCGCCAAAACATGAGCCAACTGTATTGAAGGGTCGAGGCGTTAGGAAGGTTGTGAGCCACTGGTTTATGGCAAGAACATCATATTTCGAATGACCAAAATTTGGTTTTTTTTTTTTTTACGTATCTAGAAACCATGAGTTGTAAACCCTTTGGCTCGGTACTATGGATATCGCAACCCTTCGGTATTGATTCCATTATAGGTACCGTTAATCTGGGAGAAATGTGGCTTTTTTTGCCTACTCCCGGGAGTGAACCCGGACCACAAGGAGTTCGTCACCCGGCCGCCGCGAAAGTCAGGTTTAACCAACTTCGCTAGAGAGCCGGGCTCCCTTTGGGTTCCGAAGCCCCATTGTGGGGGAAAACAAGATAAGACTCATTGCCTCCACAAGAAGAATGTCGTGAGAGTGCACTAACTGGGAGCTTCCTTCGAATTCAGAGTGCATCTACATGACAGACTAAGAACCAACAGTCTACATGCAAATACGTTAGATCTGTAAAATGGATGTGCAGGAAACACTGCGGTTCTGAAACAAGACTCAAAGTCCCCAGATGGAGCAGCAATCAGCACTTTCCACGTTTACCGCCGGTGAAGAAAAAGAAGACGAAGACAAAGAAGAAGAAGAAGAAGACGAAGAAGAAGAAGAAGAAGAAGAAGAAGAAGAAGAAGAGAAGAAGAAAGAGAAGAAGAAGAAGAAGAAGAAGAAAGAAGAAGAAGAAGAAGAAGAAGAAGAAGAAGAAGAAGAAGAAGAGAAGAGGGAAGAAGAAGAGGAAGAAGAAGAAGAAGAGGAAGAAGAAGAAGAAGAAGAAGAAGAAGAAGAAGAAGAAGAAGAAGAAGAAGAAGAGAAGAAGAAGAGAAGAAGAAGAAGAAGAAGAGAAGAAGAAGAGAAGAAGAAGAAGAAGAAGAAGAAGAAGAAGAAGAAGAAGAAGATGTGCATGCAACACTCTGGATCTGGAAGAGGACTACAGTTCAGAAGTGGATGAACAGCCAGAACTTTCCGCAGGATTTTACAGCTAGTAAAGGCAAAGGGAAAGAATGAGAATCAGACAACATTCCAAGTCTGCTTGAACCCGGATATGGAGTCTGAAACTTACTGCTTAAAGCGAAAGTAAAAGTTCATTTTTTATACCTATGGCGCAGCTGGTATATGATAATAGACTGTGTACAGACCAATCGACACGGAGTGAGTTGTGGTCAAAATCCCTCCGATCACCTTTACTTCCAGGAAATGATCTGTTACCCATTTAGTCTGGGGTCGATCTGATAGCCATGGTCAACTTCGAAGAAAGGAAATCCAACAACAAAGCGGATTTGAACCCGAGACCTCTGGGCCGACGGACGAGCGTCTAACCACTAAATTACCGCGGCTTCCGTCAAAAGCAAAGATAAGACTCCTGTGGTTCGTCTTTACCCGTAACCCTACCACGTTCACAACTACACGTCACCCTAATTCGTTTGTTAAGCAGAAATTTCGACCGGCAATGTCACGTGTCGAATATGAAGGTTATACACCGTTTTCCATGTCTCTACGGTCATCGGTAAGAACGTTTGTCCCCCCCCCCCCCCCACCCCCAAGCTTACAGAATAATGAACGTCAACAAAGAATACGACAAGGGTAGTGTATATAAACCTCACTGTCTACTAAGCTCATTCATTCATTCAGTAGCATGTCCCTCGCGGAACCTCGCTGCCATAACAACCCTCCGGAAAACCTTCCTATCCTGAGCAAGATGTCCTGCGTCTGATACACCCATCTGGAGATCATCTGCCACATCCTGCACCCATCTTCTCCTTGGCCTTCCTCTTCCTCTCTTCCCAGGCATATACCCCTCCATTATTGTTCTCTCTAGACTTCCATGACGTTTCAAGTGACCAAAATATTTCAATTTTCTTTGTTTTATTGTCTTTACTAGCCAACCCTCTTCAATATTCAGCTCTTGAAGTATGGATGCATTTGTTCTTTTCTTTACCCAAGATATCTTTAGAACCTGTCTGTAACATTTATATTCAAATGCATTTATGCGCTGTTCCGCTTGTTTAGTAAGTGTCCAGGTCTCACAGGCGTATGTTGCAATGGGAAAGATGCATGCTCTTAAAAATCTGACCTTTGTAGTTCTATCTGTACAATTCCATAATTTATTCAGTTGTTTTAGTCTTTGAAGAGCAATTGATAGTCGCCGTTTAATTTCTTTCATTGTGTCACCATTGTTGGTAACCAGTGACCCAAGATATTCGAAATTTTCCACCACTAAGCTCATAGAAAATCATAAATTACTGACTAACTCCGACAGGAAAGATAACTAAACAAAATTAATTACTCGTCTCCTACAGTGGTTCCCAACAAAGGTGAGACCAGCAGAATGACCTTATAAGCAAAAGTCCATGACAAACTCTATACTCTGTAATAGTCATATTAAAGAAATAATTATAATTTAGAAATTTCAGAACTGACAATAGAATTAAAACATTTTTATTATAAAGTTGAGCGTTTAAAAACAAAAACTAATATTAGAGACGCTTGAAATGTAATCTAGACCCTTTAAATTTCTTATATGGCCTATTTCAATTTACCTGAGGACATCAGAGGGTCCGCGGAGTACCAAATGGGAAACACTGTTCTAGGTCGTCGTCTGACCTCTGGGAGGTCACGCGAAACGTCTCTACAAGCTAACAATTTACTGTTAGGGCAGGGGGCGGGGAAGTGTTCTGGTTTGTTGTGGTTTAGAAACTAGACTATTCTGATGATTGTCGGGCAGCTGGCTGAGAGTGACACCTAGGAGATTAAGTATCCTGCACGAAGGTCATGGTTTAAAATCCCCATCAAGTCGGATTTAAAAAACAAAACTGCCTTGGCTACCAGGTCGACCCAACCTAAAATTGGTACCAGGTAAAGTCCTGGGAAGTAAAGGTAGCCTGCGTGATGTTAAACATACCAGTCAACGAGAACCTATAGGTCTACACACTGTGAGTCTAGCCTCATCTTCTTCTTCCATCCTTCTATCAGAAAACTTATATCAGGAGGCCGGTAGCCTTTATGTATTGAACAAGCTATAGCAACAGGTTCAGCTTGCTCTAATTATAGAGCAGAGGAAGGTGTACTTCTGAAAGAATGTTCTTTCCTGAGTGTACAACAACAACACAGTATAAATATAGTAGAGCGGTCTTCCTGACTGATGCTTGGTCAGTTATACAAACAATTGTTAACCCAAAAGACAAGCGGATTGTAGACTTGACGAAACAACTGACTCACTTAGTCTCTTCATTAGAACAAGCTGTACTGTAGCTGATTCCAAGTCACTGTGGACTAGAAGGCAGTGAAACAAAGGACAGATAAACCAGAAGCGGCAGTGACATGGTGCAATCAATTAGTGACTAAACCCACCCAGAGACTAAGACATTAATACAATCAAGTATCCAAGAAAGGTAGCCGCATACACACACTAAATGTTCTAATCAAGACTCGATTTCATCGCCTCTCTAGGGAGGGACAATGCATTTTATTCAGACTGGGACTGGGCACAACAGATTTCGTCAACATAAGTTCAAATTTTTCGGTGTAGGAAATACGGAGACGTGTCCCTGCAGAGTGGCACCCGAAAATGCTGAGCATGTGCTCCAGCCCTGTCAACTGTATGCTAACAACGGAGATGCAATCTGGCTTGTTCCAACAAACAATGGAGACACGATGATGTATGGCCTGCATGATAGTCTAGCACCATATGCCCGATACTGCATTGGTGTGAAAAGGGGTCGTTCACGCACTTACATTACTTAAGAAAAACGTGAAGGAAAAACGAACAACATATCTCTAGAAGGTCCATCATTTCCCCCCTTTTAAGACCACCAACTACCTCTCTCCTACTAGTTTACTTTCTGATGTAGACCATCGGTTTTTTCTATTCTCCACTTCCCCCCCCCCAACCAACTTTCTCCTATACAACATTTTTATACCGTGCTGTGACCTTTAGTTAAGCTAAGGCGATTCAAGATTCAGCATCACAGCACTCCGGACAAACTCATAAGTGCTCCGTTTCCACCCTCCGCAGCCAGCGCAGAGTTCCAATTTCGATGTAAAAAGTAGCAGTGTGATTAAATGTCCACTTTGTTTTCCATCTGAGTGCTGGGTATTGTACTTTAGTGTAAGTCTCCAAGCTATGCCGCCCTGTAACTATGCCCACGTACACAGGCACCACAGAATACTGAACATGAGCTACATGCAGACAAGTTCTCTACATGCAGCAGAAAGATCACAAGTTTGGCCGGATGGTACTCCAATGAAACCAAGCTATACGGAGCAGTGGAAGACTTGCGTCGCACCACAAACTTCATAGAGGCCTAAGTGTGCCCTTCTCATTTTGGAACAATTGGCAGTGACAACGACAAGAACAAGTACTTTAGTGTATAAACAAGACATGCTATGTGTTTCCATGAAAACATAACAGATTTCCTGCTATATATCTTTGAAGTAGGTACTGAACTTTCGTAATCTAACAGAAATAATGTAGCAGAAAGGTGTAAAAAGTCACTGAGAGAAAGACCAGAAGAGGAATGACTGCGCCGAGAAACCCAGAGAAAAAAACATAAAGCACAAACGTGATCAAAAGTAACAGGCAGTGAGATAAAATACCTGCGGGGGCATCTCGCAAACATGAGCAAGGAAATCACGAACGACAGACATGCGAACCAATCTCCTCATCTAATTTTGTCTGTCTGTGGCTAAAATTAAACTAAATCAAGCAAACAGAAAGTCTCGTTTAAAAAAAAAAGCACGGACAAACTCAGGAGGAACAGCGTGGGGAAAAGAAGAAAACTCTTGAGGAACACACACACACACAGGCACACACACACACAAGAATACACACGCCCATGTATATAAGCATCCCTCCCAGCAGCAGATAGCAGATGGGGTGCACAAAGACCTACCTTGAAACTGGGAGAAATAAACAAATCACAGAAGGGTGAAATTACACCAGGTAGGGGGAGATAGTTAGTCCTGACATCTCGTGGGAACACTCGGGAATTATCTTGTAAAATATTCTTTGTTGCTCGCAATTCAGTCATCAACTACATCGGTCATGCACTCACAATGGATGAGATAAGGATTCCCCACAAAGCCCTCATATGGACACCGGAACAGAAAAGAATACGGGAAAGACCAAGGAAGACCCTTAGTTAGGGCGCAACCATGGCCTAATAGGCATACAAGACCTAAAACAAGTGACAACCAAGCGCCAGACATAAGAGTCGATGACCTTTGCCCATATGAGCCGCCTCAGGCTCAAGAGAAAAGACTAACTCAGTACTACATGCAGCAGTACTACATACAGCAGTACTACATACAGCAGTACTACATACAACAGTACTACATACAGCAGTATTACATACAGCAGTACTACATACAGCTCGAATATATATATATATTGGTTTTTTTTAAGTATCCAGAAGCCATAAGTTGTTAACTCTTAGGCTTGGTATTATGGATATCGCAACCTTTCGGCCTTGATTCCATGATAAATACCGTAAATCTGTGATAAATGTGGCTTTTCTGGCTACCCCCGGGCGTGAACCCGGGCCACAAGGAGTTCGTCACCCGGTCCCCGCGCAGTCCGGTTTAGCCAACTATGCTAGACAGCCGGGCACAGCTCTAATAAAACGGGTCAAACTCTACGGACCACAAGAAAGTTAACTGATAGGACTTCAATTACACTAATGAAACAAACATACAGGCTTCTGTATGGCCAAACATAAAGTGTGTGTGTGTCCAAACTTAAAGTGTTTATATTCACACACAAACGACGTTTTGTCCAACATAGCTTGTGATGATGTCCAATATAATGAGTTCTTATGTTCAAACATATTGCGTGTTTTTTAGAAATGCAATGCATCTTATTTGCAATAAAAAGTGTCTTTTGTAGAAATCATAATAGGTATATATGTCCCATATATATTATGCCCAACATAATATGTATGTATGTATGTAAAAAAAAAAACCACATGTTCAAGCACTTATACATATTAACCTCAACATTAAAGTTACTTTATGTCCAGACAAAACGAGTGTTCATGTCCAAAGATAACATGCTTTATTTCCAAATACAAGAGATATTTATGTCACGTCATAAAGTGTATACGTGCAACACAAAGTGTTTATGGATGAAGCATAACGTGTATACTGAACATGATGTACTTCAGGAATCTAAACATAAAGGTAAGGCATCCAATATCCAATTCATTGTGACACACTGGCCGTATGGTAAGTAAAGTAGTAAGTAAGTAAAGTAAAGGACCTTTTTTCCACGCCTTTAGGTGTATAGGGCATATAGGGCTAGACCTATATATTTATAAACCAATCGGCACAAGATGGGTGATGTGGTCAGCATCACCGGCCGCCTTTACTTTCCCAGGACTGCACCCGGTACCCACTCAAGGCTGGGTCGACCTGGAAGCCAAGGTCATTTTTGAAAAAAGACCGGCTCCGCCAGGGAGCGAACACACGACCTTCCAACCCGCCACGAGCTTCTGGCCGCTCGGCCACGGCGACTCCCTGGCCATATGGTGCTGTCGGGTTTATATTCTCTAGACTAGATGGTACTATGTGGATGGTGTTCAGTACCGTACCCTCTAAAATATTTTCAAGCACCTGTTTTACAAGGTTTAGGGCCTTCAAGAGGTATACAGTCGCACGCAAGCCCATTCTTCAATTAAGACCGATGGTCCCAGGCTGTGGATGTGACCATGGATCATGGATAATGGATAATGGCCGGCCAGCCAGTTGATTAAATAATCACTAAAGGTAGTCTTTGTGGCTAATTGGATCTTTAGCCGTGAGCCTCGCACTGTGGAGGTCACGGGTGCGTTTCCCGGACTGTGTTGTTTGGTTCGCGTGTGCAATTTTAAAAGATCCATTGGGATCGTTGCTGGAATATCAGATTTCGTGAATGGAAGAGAGTGGGGATGGACTTGTGGGCTGCTACTACCCGTTATACAGAGACAGACCGAGCTATACTGAATAAAACCTGGTGCTATGAAGCCGATCCTCTCGATGTCAAACTGGTGGCTTGGTTACTGAATTACACCACTTGTGATCCAAACAACTGCTGTTTTCTGGTTGATTCCTCTTTAAAGACAACATCAAAGGAAATTATCGACCAGGATATCTGATCTATCTCCCACTGATCTGTATACAACCGTTTACACAGCATCAGCATCCCCAAACGCCCCATATATACACACACACGCACGCACGCACACACACACACGCACGCACGCACACACACACACGCACGCACGCACACACACACACACACGCACACACACGCGCGCACACACACACACACACACACCTTTATTCACTGGCTCCCGTATAAACACAATCCACATATACAAAACCACCTACACACAACAACAACTGTCACACAATAATATTTTGTCATGCAAATCACCGATACGGACACCACATGCAAGTAAGGAAACACGGGAGATCCACGGCAGTGGACGAAACTACAAGAAGAGTTTATGAAAAGACTGGGTTGCATGGTTTAATGAAGTGGTCTCCAACCTTCGGGGACGCCTGCCTTCCCCTCCCCTAAGGAGCGCGAGAAGGTTTCAAAGGCGTCAAGCAATTTTGAAACTAAATGCATTCATTTTTTTTATATATATATAGTATTTTCTTTTTCAGTTTACTTAAAAAAAATTGTTTTTTAAAACTATAAAACAACAGAAAGCAAGGACATTTTTTTATAAGCAGTTTTTATATCTACAGAAGCAAATCTAAGTAATATGATAACACAGGTATTTATACATTAGGAACACATTCTAACCTAAACGTTTCCACATACTGTCCGTTTTTCTTGTTGCGGAATCTGCTGTCCTCCTCTTTTTAATTACATTTTGTTATATTAATCCGTGGGGAGGGGGATTGGGGTCTTGCAATATACTCAATGGGGTGTGGAGGTCTTGCAGTATACTCAAGGGGGCGTGGAGGTCTTACCATATAGTCAAGGAAGATGGAGGGGGGTTACTGCCATATATTCAACGGGGCCCGACCTAAAAAAGGTTCCAGACGTCTGATGGAATCCGAGGACCAGTTACGGAAAGGAGTGTTGCCCTTAACAAACAAGACCTCAAAGACGACTAATTAAAAGGTTAGCATGTAATGACGCAGATATCGCAGCCTTGTTATAAAGAGTAATATAATACGCCAACCGCACTTTACAGTGCGAAGACAGAAGAACCAGCGCCACCAACGACTAAACGTTAAGTCTCACAGTTGGTATACAAACCAGAGAGAGCGTTACCGCGCAAGTTTCCGAGCTCTACTGTTGCAAGGTGCAACAAGAAATACCAAGCCGTGTCAGCCACACGACAAAACACAACTAGATACTTACCTAATGAACGCGGGGTGAGTTTATAACAACACACATACACGTGTGTTACACGTCACAAAGCTGCGACATAAAACACCATAAAAATAACTCTGATTGATATCATCCATGGCACACCTTTCATTTACCTTTCCACCCCTACACACAAGAAATGCCTGGTGTGTCAGGGCGGTTGCCTAGTATTGGGGAAAAGAAAAAAAACACACAGCCTGGCCTGGTGTGTGTGTGTGTGTGTGTTATTGATGCCAGAGCCTGGCTGGAAGCTAAAACCCTGTTATCAGTAGCCGTTCGTGGCTGTGTTATTCCCCTCTCTTGAAACATCCTCTGCCGCCTGGCACCAGCTGCGCTGCAGAGAGAGAGAGAAAGTATTTCCCCTGTAATATCCCTTTCTTGTCAGCTATAGCGGCTTAGTGGATAGCGTTCTCGCTTGCCACCACAGCGGTAGCGACTCGGTTCCGCGCTGAGAGAAGATGGTTTAAATAATATAAATAATGGGGATAAAAATCACTGCCTGGCATATTTCGCTATACATCGGCTGCATATTACAGAATTTACATTAACACATAATATAGCGACACTGCTGCCTGTATAACGACACTTGCGATCTAGACAGGGGGTGGGGTAGGGGAGTGTCTTTGAGCTTGAGAATATAGGGCCGCATGTCTAATGCTGTCGCCACGGACTGTGCAGGTAAGGATTTAATTTGTTATTCCTCAACAGAAAAAACAAACAACTTCACAACCTCACCGAGAATTTAAACCTAGGTCTCCCGCATGACATCCCAGTGGTCTTAACCACTCGGCCAGGCGCTCCTCATTAACATAATAAATACCCACACACACGCACGCACATACACACACACATACACACACACACACACACACACACACACAATATGACCCTTTTTCACGTCTTGAGGTCTACTGGACCTATAAAACAAGAACTATATTTTAGTGGTCGGTGGGTGATGTGGTCAATCAACATCACACCAGCTGCCTCTACTTCCCAGGACTGTACCTGGTAACACTTTAACAATGGATCGACCTGGGTACCAATGGCATTTTCGAAAGAAAAATCCGGCTTCGTCAAGCCCTGATCCCACGAACTTCTGATCTGCAAGCGAGTGTTTAGCCACTACACCACGACAGCTCCCTGTGCTTTATTATATGTTGACATAATTTACTGTAGTATACGTCTGACAAGATACAGCGGCATTTGCTAGGCAATACAGTGGACAATATGTTGTCGGTGTCAGGCAGGATTTCAGCCATGGCGGAGCCGCACCAAGGTAACCATTTCCCCAGCAATAGGCAACTCCAATCAGCACAAAGAGACATCTCATACAAAGCATATTCACCCCCCCCCCTCACCATGCTACAAGTGTCAGAGGTAGTCACTTACACAAGAAAACAAAAAATAAATTAGTAACCATGGAAATAAGGTGTCTGAGAAAGACTGTAGGAGTGACCAGAAGAGACAAAATCAAGAATGAGGTCAGATGAGATCAAGTCAGCACAGAACCAATTATAAATAACATACACAGACAGCAAATCACATAGTTTGCCAACTTCGAGAGAATACCTTGCCATACAAAAAGAGGTGAGGGACGCAGAGCAAGAGGTAGACCAAGAACAAAATGATAACATCAGAGAAACTCTACAGCACCATGACCTGTCTATGGTCAAAGCAGCCAGAAGAGCAGTAAACAGGATCTTATATCTCTCTCGACACCTGAAGCGGTAAAAGAGGACGTCACGAAGAAGAAGAAGCCATCTCCCTGTTAGTCTGTCTTTATATGCCCCATACATG
Organism: Candidula unifasciata; assembly: GCA_905116865.2. Lineage (NCBI taxonomy): Eukaryota > Metazoa > Mollusca > Gastropoda > Stylommatophora > Geomitridae > Candidula > Candidula unifasciata. The sequence continues at coordinate 313,480 of CAJHNH020002013.1, forward strand.
CAAATATCAGACCCAATGCATCCGAGCCAAAAGGTGGAGGGAACCGAACAGACAGCCAACGGTAACCATTCACTGTTGTGTTTTTTGTTTGTTTGTTAAATGTTATCTTTAGTAGTGTATCTAACGGTCAGCTCTCAGTGCAACTGTGGAGACCAACGCAAGACAATCTGCTGCAAATCGCCCCCACAGCTGGCACCCTGGCATTACCAAACGTCTTCGCAGCGCATTAGCTACTGTGTGACTCAATGTTAGTTGCGTATCCTTTACAGGGCGTTAGTTTGCCATTACCCTCTGGACGGTCGGCTTTCTTGATACCACTGTCGAAACCAACGCAAGGCACCTGGCCCGCAGCTGGGATCGAACCCGGCATCCCGGCATTACAAAGCGTTCGCATCGACTTAGCCACAGAGCCGACTCACGGTGTGACTACAGGACCCAAAAACGTATGTCGTGCTTGCGTGCATGCGCGTTGAGTGTGGGGTGTGTGTGTGTGTGTGTGGGGGGGGGTGTGGGTGTGTGTGTAAGTGGTGATAAGAACTTTTCCGCACCGAGTACCGGTGATGTCCTCGTTATTACAATAAAAACAACGTTCAACAGGAAGAAACTAAAAATGTCACGACCTTTCAATATCTCGGTTGAGTTATCAACAACAATAGGGATTGTTCAGTCGGCGTCTGTGGCTTGGGCGTTGCCAACGCGCTTCCTAATGCCGGTGTGCCAGGTTCGATCCCAGCTGCGGACCCTGCGTTGGTTTCGACAGTGGTATTGAGAAGTCGACCGCCCAGAAAGCAATGGCAAACTACTGTAGGTAAATCTGCCTAGAGAAATCACAATAGCCAAAAAAGGCTGGGACTGGTTCTGTAATGTCCTGTAAATGATACTCAGCTAACTAAGGGATTGTTCAAGGAAGTCAGGAGACTGGTCAGGGTAGGTTAGGTCAGTTGCGTATTCTTTACAGGACGTTGCAGAACCAACCCTAACAGCACCTGGCTTGTGTGGTTTTTCTAGGCAAATTTACGTCCAGTAGTTTGTCACTGTTTCCTGGACGGTCGGCTTTCTTGATACCAATGTCGAAACCAACGCAAGGCGCATGGCCCGCAGCTGGGATCGAACCCGGCATCCCGGCATTACGAAGCGTTCGCATCGACTTAGCCACAGAGCCGACACTGGTCATGGTAACAATGGCGAATTTCGACAAAGATGCGACATGAACAAGTTCTCCACATGAAATAGTGTTACATGAATTTAATAGAACATTTAGCGAAACAAGGCGAGACAAAGTTTTAAAATTTAATTTTGTAACATTAAATGCGCATTTGAAAATTTGCTGAAACAACGGGTTCGCAGTAAATTTGATAAATCAAATGTTCACCTGAGAGTTGAAGGCGAGAGGAACGACTTTACTGCACCGAGGTTTATCCTATATGGCTGCCCTGCCGAAAACGTCGCACAAAGTTCGACCTCCATAGCTCTGGCGACGATCCTGTGAAATCTACGTAAAAAACTGCACGCTTGAACCGATCCAAACCGCCGTAAAACAAACCAAAAAGGCTAGACTACTTTGACCAGGAGACACTATCCAGAAATTGACCTTGCCTCCCAGGTCGACGCGACTTAAAATTAGGAACGGAAAATATAATAGGAAGTAAAGGCGGTCGTAGGGATCTATAGAAATCTGGATCTAATACCATGCACCCGATGCGCCATATGCGGCAACACAATTCCTGACTTATTGTTCACCAGGAACGTCTCATACGTCTCATACCAGGCAGGCGTCCACAAGACATTCCGACAAAATATTTGTTAAAGGAAATGAAGGCAAGCTCAGAGTGACTACTAGAAAGTTAACCAAGCGTAGAGCTCAAAGGAAACTTTCTTAATCAAGGGGGATGCCGGAAATTGAGTCAAAGAATGTGTTCAGTAGAACGGTAGTCGTCACTCTATGCGCTAGCAGAAAATGTACGTACACAAAGAAGCACCGGAAACGTGGTCAATCAATGCTCAACCGGAACTTTTCTCAACTCTTTCAGTCCCGAAGGTCAAAGGTTATGATCCAGAAAGGCAATAATCATAACAACGCATGGGGTATACTATCTTGTTTCCTGAACAATAAGACCCGGTCTTATATTAATTTGAACTCTAACAGACGCTATAGGGGTTATATTTAGGGGATGCTTGGGTATTTATTGTGCAATATATCCTTGTCATTGAGAGTTAGAAAAAGAATTCTTGTTTGCTATATACATCCAGTTTTAACATATGGATGTGAATCCTGGACAATCGGTAGGCAGGCCAAACAATTTTTGGAGGCCTCAGAGATGTGGTTTTACAGAAGAATGCTTAGAATACCTTGGACAGCCAAAAAGAGCAACCAAGAGGTTTTGAAAGAGGCGGGAGCCCGAGGACAACTTATCGCAGACATCAGAAGGAGACAGTAATCATCTTTCGGCCATGTTATGAGAAGAGGGAAAATAGAACATGTTGTGACCACTGGAAAGATCTGTGGAAAAAGGGATAGAGGAAGACAACGAGAGAAGATGCTTGACAGTCTTGTTGCATGGCATGGAGGTGTGTCGGAACGCGAACTGATACATGCTGCAGGAGATCGCTGATTATGGAGAGGCATGATCGCCCACGCCAGTCGGCAAGGCACCTGATGATGATGATGATGATTGGGTATTTATAAATACTTTATTTCCGTCTGTTTAGCTGACGGTCTTAACTAGGGCTTATAATTTGGCCCAGGCTTATATTAGGACCATTCTGAAAACTTACGCTAGGTTTTAATTTCGGTGAAACGCGATTTATGCGTCCACTCATGGTACGGTTTGATTTTCTACCTTAGTGAAGTGACCACCTCCTCCTCCTTCTTTTTCTTCTTCTCCTCCTCCTCCTTATTATTATTATTATTATTATTATTATTATTATTATTATTATTATTATTATTATTATTTCTTCTTCTACTTATTCGTGTTCACCAGCTGTAAACTCTGACAGAAACGTCTGGTTGTTCGTCCACGTCTGGACTTAAGTCTTGCTCCAGAACGCGAGTGCTGCGTGCACATCCGTTTTTCAGATCTGTCTTATCTGAACACAGATGGTTGGCTTATTGCCTCTCAGACAGATGCACTCCAACTTCGAAGCAAGCCCTCAATTAGTCGACTCTTGCAACATGCTTGCTGGGGTGGCAGTGGGTCTGTTCTTACTTTTCCCAATAATGAGGCCTCAGAACCCACGCAGGGATGACCCTCACATCCACAGAAAAGATGCACGTTCTGAAACATATAGGGCACACATTGGGTACTAAGATTCATATGCTTGCAGACCAATCGCACCTGCCGGGTAATGCTAACAACACCAATATGACAGACTTTACTTCCCAGGACATTTTCTGGTACACGTTGCTAGACTGAATCTAACCGTTTGCCAATACAATATAAGACATAAACACAACTTAGAAGTTACAAGGTCCTCTATGCCACAGCCGACAATGTACTTCAGGAAACTTTGCCCCCAACATCCCACGAACTACCGACATCAGCTTCTTTAATAAAGACCAACACAATGATTCAACGGCAGTAGAGATTAGGGAGGATAATCTTCAGCTTCCGAGTGAGAGCAAGATATAATGGAACCCCATCCTGCTCTACTTCCCGTCTTGAAAGCCCTCTTCTACAATCTCCGATTTTGTTTTTCTTTTTTTATGCCAGAGTTTCATTGTGACATCTTTCACATTAGTCGATTACAGAAATGACGTGTCTTCAATACTTCCGTCTTTTCAGTTCAAATTATCACTCAGAGAGTGTAAAGTTAATGTATGTTTTACATGTTCTTTATGGTCCTCTCATAGAATTATTCAACTGGACACAGCAAGGGTTTAACGGACGGAGATTATGCAGACAAAACAAACACAGCATTGTTAACATTAGGGAATGGACAAGCAACGGCATTGTCCTATTTATTCTGTAAGTAGAGTCATGGGTGTTCTTGATGACAAAAGATCCTGCTACGGCACAAGCACATTCTGCAGATGGACTGTGTTGTTGTTGTGTTGTTGTTTTTTAACAGTAAAAAGACGTTCACAATGATAATAATGAACGAGGAGGGGGGAAAGAGGGAGGGGGGGGGATAGAAGGATGAGAAGGTCCATAAGAAGAAGCAGCCACCATCCCACCGTCCCCCCCCCCCCGACATAAATCTTCATAATCTCGCAAGAGGGGGGTGGGGGGGGGGGGGGTGTCGAAACCGCTCGGCCAGCCGCTCCGTGACTACATATAGAGTTCTGTAAACACTGCAAAAGCTTGAGGTCCAATAATAAATAGAAAATACTCAGTTTGAGTCGCCAGAAATTATTTCGGTGTCCCCATCACGAGGAAGGTCCGTCCGAAGTGGGCTGATGTGCACTGCTCAAGTATAGACGGCACTCGAACCGGCTCATGTTCACAAGTACACAGGCTAGAAGTGCCAGAAGCAGCACTCGTAGTCGTGTTACTTACAACACGACGGCGGAAACATACAGCAAATCAGCTGACTTATTTACATTACACACGCGCACGTACTCACACAGACTGACGCACATTCCCACACAATGCCTACCTCCCCATCAACCTACATTCGTATGTAAGTACCTACCTACCTACCTAAATAAATACTATAAGCATGCAGACATACATAATTTATATATATTTATATATATATATATATATATATATATATATATATATATATATATATTTATAAACATACAAATAAATACACACTCACACACAAACACACACACACACACACAAACACACACACACACGCACGCACACACACACACACAAACATACACACAAACATACATACGTACATTCATACGTACGTACGTATGTATACATATATAAACGCAAAAGGCATTGCATTCTAAGGCTGAGGAGTTATATTTTTGTTGTTGTTATTATAAGTATTACCTTTATTATTATTCTTATATGGTATCGTCGACAACTTTTTTGGCGCGCGCGGATCAGCAAATGTGAAACATTGCCGTCGACTGTTTAACATTCGCTTCTTGACATCTTGCTCTTCTGTCAGTGAACCCATTTGCTAGTTGAAATGTCATGACTCCATGTCTGCCACCCCCGCTACGTGCTCGATAAAGGTCTGCTTATACTTAACACAATATCACCTCGCCAGAGGTCGCTAGCCTTAAGTTGATTTCCGGTCTCGCCCTCGCGACCTGGACAGGATGTTGAAAATTGCACTTTGGAGCATTTCCTCTTATAATAGAAAACAGAAAGGGAGCAAATACTCTATGCTCTATGCGCAACTCACCAAATATACTTTTGTTTTTCGGAGCAAGCATCCACACACGCGTACACACACATACACACGCACTCATATGCGCGCGCGCATACACACACACACACAAACACACCTTTACGGTCATTAGTCCTTGCATACACTTGTACATACGCATTTATTTTTTTAAGTTAGTTGCGTATCCTTTACAGGATGTTGCAGAGCCAATCCCAGCATTTTTTTTTTGGGGGGGGGGAGGGGGGGGGAGGGACGCTGTTGTGATTTTTCTAGGCAAGTTTAAGCTTAATAGTTTGCCACTGCTTTCTGGACGGTAGGCTTCTTGATTACACTGTCGAAACCAACGCAAGGCGCAGCCTTGGCGCGCAAGGGATCGAACGCGGCAACCGAGCATTACGAAGCGCGTTCGCAACGCCTAAGCCACAGTTGCCTACACATACACATAGCACACCGGTATATTCTATGTGTTGCAAGACAGACAGAAAGACAGATAGAAATAGAGACGGTCAAGACATGACAATGTTAAGCCACTCGCATTCATATCACCCACAAGATGAACCAGCATCCGATAAGCTACTATCAAAATAGGACTGTTTCCTGGCAAATAAACAACACCATTAAAATTACAGATTTTCCCAGCAGCCAACCAGGCTGACTGTCAAATTATGAAATCTACAAGGCGATGAGCAATTTTTCAACTTTTACAGAAATGCGGAAAGTGTCCTTGCAAACTGAAAATTATAAAAATAGGCAGTCCATCTTCTTCTTCCTCTTTCTTTTATCTACTACTGGAATGCCTCACGGCGTCAGGGTATGAAGAGACCTATGAAACGGGCAATTCTGTTCGCTTCGCATAAAATACTTTTCAGCGTCTCTAATATTTGTGCGGTGCATATTTTGCGTGGTCGATTTCTGGTTCTGTTACCGCTGTATCTGCATAACATTGCTTTCTGTGGTGCACTGTCTGATGCCAGTCTTCTTACATGGCCAAACCATTTGACCTGCTATCTCGCTATAAAGTTCAGTTTTGGTTCTGTGCCAACTCTCCTCCTGATATCATCGTTCCCGAGTCGATATTTCCTCGTTACACTTTGTATAGTACGTAAACATTTCATTTATGTTGTGACTTTTTCCATCAATCCCTATTATTCTTTTCCACTCCTACCTACGTTCGCTGCACCAAGCAACTTTTAAGGCCAGTACTGGCTACTCGAAAGGCAACATACTTGTCTCAGCTTCTGCTGTTACAGCCAACTATTACCTCAACATACCTCTATTTAGTTTACTCGAGTAAAGCCCCGTGTGCTATCAGTTAAATTCCTTCCGATGGAAGAAATAATAAAGAAACAGCTTCATGTGAAGGAAACAGGCAAAGTGATAACTGTTTGTGATATGTAAGATTAAAGTAACAACCTCTTGTGATGGTAAGAGTTAAAATGACAATTCCTTGTGAGACTAAAACATACTTTTGTAATAAAAGTAACAACTTTTGTTGATGAAATGAGCTAAAGTAACAACTGCTGGTAGCAGAAAGGTACAAGTAGGAAACACAAAAGATAGAAACAATATAAGTAACAATTGCGAGGGATAGAGGTAACAAAAGTAACAACAAGAACAAAGAGACAGAAAAGTTAAAAATAACGTATTCGAGCGAAAGAAACAGTAAACGTAACAAATGCGAGGGACAGAAACAGTAAAAGTAACAAATGAGAAGGACAGAAACAATAAAAGTAACAAATGCGAGGGACAGAAACAGTAAACGTAACAAATGAGAGGGACAGAAACAAAAAAAGTAACAAATGCGAGGGACAGAAACAGTAAACGTAACAAATGAGAGGGACAGAAACAGTAAAAGTAACAAATGCGAGGGACAGAAACAGCAAACGTAACAAATGAGAGGGACAGAAACAATAAAAGTAACAAATTCGAGGGACAGAAACAGTAAACATTACAAATGAGTGGGACATAAACAATAAAAGTAACAAATGTGAGGGACAGAAACATTAAAAGTAACAAATACGAGGGACAGAAACAGTAAAAGAAACAAATACAGGGACATAAACTTTTAAAGTAACACACTGCAGGGGGTAGAAACATTAAAAGTAACAACTGCGAGGGACAAGTAACAAAAACAAAACAAAAAGACAGAAACGTTAAAAATAACGTTTTCAAGCACAGTTAAATGTGACTACCGCGGGGGAAAGAAACAATAAGAGTAACAAATGCCAGGGACAGAAACTGCTAAACAGAAGGAGATAGAAACAGTAAAAGGAACAAATGCGAGGGACAGTAAAAGTTACAAATACAGAGAGAGAAACGTTTCAAGTAACAACTGCCGGGGATAAAAACCTTAAACGCCCACACGAGTCACGAAACAAGCCCAACCGCTATGGAGAACGACGTGGCGTTGCTATTAGCGACCGGAAAAAGGACCTACTAGTTTACAGAAAAGTAAACAATGTGGGCAACAACTAAGGCAAACCACGCATGTTTGTTGAGAAGACAAACTATAATTGGTAAACATAATACTCGAGGCTCCCTGCTCACAGGTGACATAACGCGTTTCACAATACTCAAAGCACCAGGAATTGATTTCTGCAGTGGGCGGTTTAACAAAAAGAAGACCCTTATAGCTTAGCCGCAACTATCATTTCTTAGCCAATACATGTGGCACAAAGAAGCAATATCACACTTATAACCGAAACATCTTGTGGCAGGTTGAACGTGGTCCAGCTTTTGTTTTCTTGTTAATACTGGACGTGGATATGTGTATTGTTGCAAACGTAAAAAAAAAAAATATCTATTGGCCGTTTGAAATCGAATAATGTAGCCTAACGGCGCTACCCGAGCAAACTTTGGAGTTAAAAATGTACCCAAAGTATTTCAGGATCCTCGCCGGTTCTGCGGAGTTCCTGCACTAGGCTGAGATTTTTCGGACTCAGGCTTGAGTCAGAAGTAAAACGGAGCACTTATGTGTTACTACCCTTATGTCAAGATGCTGGTCCGTCACCTAAACCTAAAGCACTTGATACAAATGTCACAGCCAACTTTCACTGTGGAGATGGCAAGGAAAAGGAGAAAAGGGGGGGGGGGGACATAAAGTAGAGTAAAGCACCCTTTCTACGCCTTTAGGCGTATTCAGCACACAGGGCCAGACCTATACTGTATAGACCAACCGGCACTTGGTTTGTGATATGGTCAGCATCAGAAGCAACTAACAAGGACAGCAACTGATGGAAAGCAAAAAACTTAAAACAGTTGTGGACATGCACACCACCAAGGACTAAACCAAGGATAAACCACAAGGACACCCGGCCGACCAAATAACTGACGCTCAGATAGGAGCTGGTTAAACGTCGCCTAAGTTTGGAATTTTTGTTTATGGAACCAGGAACCAGGAACCAGGGAGCCAAGGTCAGGATTGAAAAAAGTTCGGCTCCCTAAAGACCCGAACCCACCACCTTCGGGTCCGCAGGCGAGCGTCTAGCCGCTAAAGGGGAAAACAAATAAAAGCAAAGGATAATTTTAAACAACAACAACAAATATTAAGCGTCCAGGCAGAACGTGAATCCCAGCAAAGGAGCGACATAGTAAGGACAGAAACCAGCCAGTATAGACTACAATATTAAACTACTTTATAACGCCAAAGTAAAACAACCTTATTATGAATCTTCGTCGCAGTTACCTTCCCTTATTACACATTCTTGTTCAAGCAGTTTGCTTTGAGGAAGCACGACGTTCTACAGACACACATACACAGCTCCCACACAAACTTACTGTCAAGTAGACGAAATATTGACAAACACACTACAGTCCCACAAGCACACCGCTCTCCCTAATAAAAAGGTAGAAACTGCAGAACACTGCAAGGAGCATGCTCACTCCACTAGTTACACCTATGACAGTGGGTCGACTATGTCTGCACCCAGAGCAGTGTACTTCAAGCCATGTGCAGCGGACCACAACACATTTATCCATGCAACAAGAAAAAAATATTACTTTCTGAGTTATAGAACTTTCAGATTACTGGTCGTTTTATCGACTCCCTATTTGTGTGAAAAAGACTTCTTAGCCATGCCAGTAATTAAAACCGAACAGAGAAATCTAATGGATGTTACTACAGCGCTTCGTCTATCAGAAACAAAGCTACAGCCACGTACATCAGATTTCCTAGCCTCTTGGCAACAGCTGACGTCGCATTAGCCGAAAATGGTAATTCTGTTGCATCGTATTTAACGGGGGAAAAAAAAAAAACAACCTACATACGTTGTTGTTTTTGATTGCTTAGCTGTCAGGTAGGCCATAAAACAATTGTCTGTGTGCTGGTGGGTTGCGGGTGTACAAACATTGAGAAACACTGGTCTGGGGGATTCAGCTTGGGTAGGACGTACACAAACAGAGTGACTTCAATTATTTGAAAATCACCGACTGTTAAACATAGACTTGGTGATAGGACGGGGAGGGATGTATACACTTTGGCACCCTTTATCGTTTTCTGGGCATGACCAAACGTATATAAAAACATACGCCTATCAAGCTACCAGAGAACTAGTCACCTACATGCATATTTCTACATAAAAAATGCCACCACCAGGTAGAAGAGTAAACTACAGGACTGTGTATATGGATGGAAACACCAAAAGTTGATTTATGTAATTTTTAACTTTAAATGCTAACATTCCTAGAGTCGGCGATGTCCAGACAGGTAAGCAATCATAGTCAACGCCGTTGTGCCCTACCAGCTAAGGGTGTGTGGGTTTAACCCAGAGATGGAACAGTTTGTTCAAGACTACAAATTGAAATTGTGTAGACTCAGCCTAGCGAAAGTTCTGTCATTATGTTCTGATTGTACAAGGCGACGCCCGAAAGGGAAGGGAAAATCCGCCCTCACATTAAACAGGAATCATGCCTGATAATTAAAAAAAATATGGCCTCCACAATACTGCCCAGGCATTGAGGTATGGAAGGGAATAGAAACTTCAACACTGCCCAGCCTCTGAGCTATGGAGAGGAAAAAAAACTTCTTCTTTGGCCATAATTAGTCCGAGAAATTCGCCATTGCCACAGGCGGTGATTCACAGTCCTTCCTATAGAAAAATATAACATCGACTGGAAGATGGAATGGTGGCAACTAACAACTAACTAATGTGGTGACGGATACATTCACAGCATTTGTAACCTTTAGTTTCTAGGGTCATGAGATAAGGATCTTCACAAGAAGTTACTGACAGCATTAGGAGAAAAGTCACAAGTCAAAAAGGCCACTGTTCATGCTATGAGGTGTATTAGGTATACATCGCCAGACCTTAATGGTTCAGATCTATTGGTACCAGATAAAAATTATACTTGAAGGAACACCAGAGCGGGAGACAGGGGTTGGAGATCCTATACATCCAACCTCCAGTATAGAGACAACACCTCACTGGCAAACTATTGTGGTCACATTGCCATTAGCTTACAATACTGCCTGTGGAGCTTCCCGTGTGAATTCCAGGAGTCTCATTATGGGCTTAGATATCGAAGCCTAGCTGTAAACTACAACGCATTGTGTCAACCGTCGTTATAAGGGCCAAAGCAAAAGCTTGTGAATCAAGCAAGACATTGAGCTTCAGCAAGTTAATTCCCTTGACGGAAGCAGCGACAAAAAACAGCAAACATTTATACAGCGATGGCCCACGGCGCAATTACCTACGTGAGGCTGCGGTCTATACCATTTATTATCGCCAGTTACAAAACGTATGCAGATTTACAAACAGAAGCAATAATAACGGCGCACAACCTAGAACTGCACTACACGCATTGATTAAAGCCTGTTTGCCCCCCGCCCCCCCTTTCTAGCCTGATATGTGATGATCTGCCTACTCCTGCGAGTTCACGGGTCGCATCCTGCATTGCAGTAAAACAGGGCAAAACCTCAGTACCCTGTTCAATCTCCAAGAAAATTGTTAATTAGGGTACCACTTACGACTGCATCGAGTGGCGTACCCTGCAGTCCTGTGAGGGTAAAGGACGCATGTGAGCATACAAACCTGCCATAAAAACCCGTTAACAACAAGGCAGCGACACTTGCGCTTTTGGCCGACACGTCCGACTTCTGCAGGAATTTCGTTTCCGCGTTACCCTTACCCTTCTCACTTTAGGCAGTTCAGGGAAGAAGATCAAAACGGCGCCTCTAGGGGAGTAATCACATTTTTTTTTTTTACAGCGACCATAAGAAACACAATGATTTGTTTACATTCACACAATAATGCTCTCTAATATTTAATAGTAATAATGCTCCAAGTTATGTACGGTTAGAGTTAGGACTAACCTTAACCCTTAACCCAAACACTAACCTAATCTAAAACAATATTAAATATCTAAAGAATATTATTATATGAACTCTTACTAACAATGAATTACGTCCCCTAACATCATTATCCACAATGTTACTAAGTTGCAACAGATTGCGTCCCCTAGGGTCAACGTTTTCAGTATTGCCTTTTTTATTCATTCCTTGGGTTGTCATTTCTTTCTACCTGACCGAAGCTCGCACAGTCGTCAAAATCAACGAAAATCAGTCAGCTGTCAAATCTCCAGCAGCTGAATCCAACTCTTTATGTCAGAGTCTAAACCACAAGCGACGCCTTGATACAATGTACGGATCAAACTGTTACTAGTTATAATTACATATTACAAATGATCAAATTTAAATTTCCGGTCTGGGGTTTGAACCCCATTTTTTGGGATGGGATGGGATGGGGGGGGGGGGGGGGATATAGCCATATAGCCACAGCCTCCTAAGAAGTATGTGGTAAAAGGCAGACTAGTTACTGGTTTGCCACAATCGGACATGTTGGGCCGACAGCCGTTCGGTAAACATAACGTGCCAACCATCTTGTTAAGTGCGAACAAAAATAATAAGAAAAAGAAGAAGATGATGATGATGATACTGATGATGATGATGAAGACAAGGAAGAAGAAAAAGAAGAAGAAGAAGAAGAAGAAGAAGAAGAAGAAGAAGAAGAAGAAGAAGAAGAAGAAGAAGAAGAAGAAGAAGAAGAAGAAGAAGAAGAAAAAAAGAAAAACATGCATCTGTTATATTCACATAATAATATCTTTTTGACTTTTATCTAATATAACACAATGTTTAACCTTTTTATGGCTTCCGGAGAAAGATCAACCAAGCCTGACCAGTTGACAGCACAAACTAAGCACACGAGTCCCGGCTACTGTCAGTTTCTCTTTTAATTTTATCCAAGGTTTCAGCAGCCTATATAAAATATGAGCACACAAACTGAACGCCAGCTGGAAAACTTTTCCAACGTAGCAATCCGCTGAACAAACTATCCACCAAAACGTAGACAAGCCAGAGAAGCACACATCAACACTTGCAGTCACACTACTGGCTAGCTAGCCGCCTTAATACTGTACTTCTAATTTTCAAGATGCCACGTCAATATATGTGGCTCCTGGGGAGGCTTTGGTGACACGGTTTCGTCAAGGAAAGTGACAGCCAGTTTACAGCCATGAGGTGCAGGAAGAGCTACGGGAGTGGCGGGGATGTGCGAAGGTGGTAGACTGCAGCTCACTTGGGACGATCACTTGAACTTCTCCGCAACGACGTTTAGGAAGTAACCAGACAAAGATCAAATATACAAGGGCGTCGCCGGAGCAAGCTAGCGGGATAATGTGCAGTAAAACAAATACATTAGTACACATCACCGACGCAGGTAGTGGTAAATGTGATGTCAAATCCGCACAGCACAAACCGAAGTTATGATGTGAAATTCAACCACGTTACATAGAGAGGTAGCTGTTTTGCGAGGTTAAGTACTCAGCTCTATCCCTCACAAAATGGCTAGTAACTCCTTTTTTTTTTTTGTTCTTTTGTCGTCTGACTGATACCAGGTTGCAGCCCAGTGTTGCAGTTTTCTGTATTTCTCCTGCGCTTCCTGTGTGAGTTGTGTTAAGTCAAGAACTTTCAAGGCTTTCCCATGTGTGTCCGTCCTCGTCTTCAGCAGCAAGCGCAGAGTCCCGATACTAATGGTACCGGTCGTAATCTGGTTATATGTCTGTCTTGCCTTACCTGTGAGTGAAGTGAGCCGACCAGACCCTCTGGTTACACCAAAGTGCATCATTCTCTTAAGTCTATAATATTCTTGTCTGTCTTCTCCTTTGCTTGTTCCAAAAGGACTTTGACCATATGTGCTTTGTCATGTATCAATTCACAACCCAGTGGTGCAGATCCAGCCAATATGTATGCCTGTTTCATTCCCCACCACGCCGTCATCGTCTGGAGAAAAGATTTAAAGTCTTCTCAACACCCTGGACCTTCCCGGTGAAGCTTGCCACTCTGCTCGAAGCATCCCTGTCTTCACCTTTCTCAACATGCTTTTTTAAAGTCTGTTAAAATTATATGTGTATAGCTGCATGTACCGCCTCCACCTCCATTCTCATGATAGATGCTGTGGTGTCGTAAGCTAGGCTATCAGGCACTAACGATTTTCCATTGGATTTCGCTACCAACCTCCAGACACTTCTCTTCCCTCTCACCTTTATTGGGTGATAGGTTTGTTATTCTATGTGCAGGTTTCAGCTACATCATCTGTCCATTTCTGTCTTAGTCTTTCCCCTCGCTTTTCTCCCAGATGTTCTGCTGTAAAAAGTCGTATATGCAGTTTGGTCTGACTGCATTCTAACTAGATGGACGAATCATTTCATTCTCTGCCTGTCAATATAATCCAAACATGGTCTTGTTCCAACTTTATCACTAATGCTGGTACTCACAACCCTGTCCATCCTTCTGTTATTAGTGATCATAAGGAGATAGCGAGTTTTAACATGTACTTATGTACAAACACTATTTTTTGGCCACATAATGAGAAGAGAGACATTGGTGAACATCGTGACAACTGGAAAGGTCAGTAGAGGCAGACCAAGAGAGATGACTGCTGGATGGACTGAAATGATGGCATGCAGGGATATCACCATGAGAGCTGTTCCAGGCAACCAGGGATGGTGATCTGCGGAGACGCATGAGCGCCTACGCCAGAAGGCAGGGCACATGATGATGATGATATCTTATGTTCTAGTGCAATATTCTCTGTTCATGTTTGGCACTGACAGCAACTATGATTCTAACTCTGTCGGTAACAAACACTTCACCACACTTCGTTACTGAGAAAATGCGTCTCTGCTGTCTTCTATTCAGATAAGCAAAGTGAGCGAATCGTCGTGAAAACGAAACAAGACTGACACATTGTGTAAACCAATAGGCACCCGATGGGTGATCTAGTCAACATCATGCTAGCTGCGTTTACTTCCCATGACTTTACTATGTACCCTTTTTAAGATAACTCGATCTATCACTGACACAAGCTTATGTTACAGACAGGGAGTATAATAACCCTTTGATTCTGAATTGTTAGTTTATTTACTTCTGTCCCACACCGTCTCTGTTTAACTCCTTTAGAACTATGTATGCACTGCTTTCAAGGTTAACTCCTTGGATAAGACAAAAAGTAATGTTATACTTTTACAATCGACGTCACTGCACACCGGACATTCGCAGGCGTGCTCATTCCCCTGATGCAGCAGCTATCCAAGGGTACTTTTATTGTGTGTTCCCATCAGAAGTTGGTTAGTGACTGCCGTCTTAGTCTCAACCAGGGCATGAATTGGCTTCACCAAGCTTGATTCGCAGCTCACGCAAAGGTGAGCGTAAGAGATGCAACATCATCCGCTAGCCTAGTCCTACATCGCTTATGGTATTAGCTTTATCCTTGCTTCTTTCGGTATGAACTGGCACATTATCTACCAGCCAGTCCGCTCTTTCATTACCTATTACTCCCGCATAACCAGATCCTGGTATAAAAAAAACAGTAATAAGTACAAGGTATTTGTTCCGGGGCCCCATGTGTGTTGGGAGCGGAGGGAGGGGATAGACTCTACCCCCATAACCAGCATGTTGTAAAAGGCGATTAATTAGGGATTTTCACCTCTGAGGTCAGCGCGCATGCGCCTGAGAGGAACCAAAAGTCCAGCACTTGAAAAAAAAAAAAAAAAAACAATTATAACTTTTCCGTCGCAGTTTACAGCCGGAGAACGCAAAGACAAAATAATAAAAAAGTATATATTACAAGAGGAAGAATAAGTTTCCCAAACATCTCTGATTCTGTCCAGGCACAGCCTACAAGTTGCAGGCAGGAGGGACACAATATAGACAGTCTGCAGAACTCATAACAACACGACCACATGCAGGCGAGGCACGAGATGGCTACATGTGGCAACAACATCGGCACCACAACGGTACGTTAAGCAGAAAGCTTCCGCCGGCAAAACAAAGCAATAACTTCCACACTCGCACTGCCCTGGATCAAGTAATATATATATAACGCTCGCCCTATATTAACAGTTGTGTGTCTGGTCAGCATTCACTTCACTGACGGAATCCGGTATTATATAACTTGCAAGCTCCTCTACAACTATACCTCATTTGCGATGTCTCTACCCAATGCTATTTATACAAAAGCGAAAAAGCTACGGGAAAACTCGTACTGAATAGTCTACAGAGTTACTGTGAATTCAACATTATTCGCCACTTTTCCCTATTATTATTATTCCTCCTGTTACTCCATTCAGTTCGCCCGTAAAACGGATTGCCCGGCTCTACCTAAGTTTGTTAAATCTTTCAATAGCTCCTAAAGTTTCTGTGCAATTTATAGATATACGATAATATATATATATATATATATATATCCGGGTTATTATATATGACTCCTCTTAAGCGAAGTAAATAAAGGCAAACTTGATTTTCGCGGCGGCCGGGTGACGAACTCCTTGTGGTCCGGATTACACTTACGGGGGTAAATGCAGAAAAGCCACATTTCTCCCATCAAACGGTACCATAATGGAATCAATGCCAAAGGGTTGCGATATCCATAGTACCGAGCCAAAGGTTTACAACTCATAGTTTCTGGATACGTTAAAAAAAAAAAAAAAAAAATATATATATATATAATATATATATATATATATATACACGCACGCACACACGCGCACACTCACACACACACACACACACACACACACACACATATATGACTTAAAAGCCAATGTAAAGCTGCACAAAGCCCACTACAGTGATAGTCACCAAACTTCAAGAGACTGTGCACAATGAGAATGTGCCCTTCATTAGTGATACTTTTGTGCAAGAAATAATATGAGCACAGTGCGACACAATATCACAAAACCTACGCGTTTCTTTATATAGGAACTATTTTGTATCCTAACTCTCCTGTCTGTGAAACACGGAAATTGTTTCACTGCTGCTTCATTATGAAAAAGACGGGACGCTTTGTTGTTGTCAGTTACTATAACAGTCGTCCCCATGTGAGATGCTATTTTTTGTTAAAGCCCTACATTGGCTTCTGCTGATGGCCCTGAACATAGCCGGGGCCTAGATATGGCCTAACGACTGAATGAGGTTTCTGGGACCTCTCCACGGTTGGTTCTTATCCGCATGGTGGCACTTTGTGTCACCGGGTGTTTATCGCTTGTGTGATGTCCTGGTGGGGTAGAACTACCTTACTACCTCTCTTGTTGTTATTCCACACAAAAGTGTTTTAGTGTGCTGTAGGAATAAGAATCATAACTTATGGTTCTCGTGTGGGTCCGAGGTTCTATAGTAGGAAAAAACAAAAGTGAACCAACTGCCTTCCCCCCCCCTCACCCTCCCCCATAAAAAAAGTATGTCGTAAGAGTCGACTAATTAATTAGGAACTTCCTTTGAAGGCAGAGTACATCTGCCTGACGGCCAACGGTCTGCATTAACAGAATCAGATCTGTAAATGATGCAACAGTCCTACGTTTCTGCATTCAAGTGATGCGTGAATGCCTGTGTATCTGTAAAATATATTGTGTTATGGCTCTGTACGCAACACCCTCGTTGTGTCTGTGTGTAGTTGTATCTGCGTGTGTGCCTGCGTAGGGCTATGCGTTTGTGTAGTCCAGAATGTGCGTACGAACATTAGCGTGTGTGTGTGTGTCCGCGATAAATCTTGTTTGTGTCTGCCAGAGTTTGTGTGTGTGTGTGTGTGTGGTGGGTCGCATGTGTGTGTGTGTATCTGCTGGTCATTGGGTATGTGGCGCTGAAGAAGATAACCATATGCCGATGTGTGTGAGTGTGACTAGCAAGACCTGCAAATCTCTCTCTATTTACCACCCATCTCTTTTTTTTTTGTTCCTATCTCCGTTTCTAATATCTCCTCCTCTCTCTCCCTGCAGTCTCTATCTCCCAATTTTTTTTGATAAAGTTCGTTCTCGTTCTCTCTCTCCTCTCTCTTACCTCCTTTCTCTCTCTCCTCTCTCTCTCCTATCTCTCTCCCCTCTCTCTTCTCTCTCTTCTCTCTCTCCTCTCTCACACATACACACACACACACACACACACATTTCATCCTGACAAAATGAACGTCAGCCAATATGTCTTACATACGAAATCTGACACATATCCCATTTTCTACTTCTCATCTTCAATAAGAGCAAAGGGTCACAACGGATTTAATTCAAATCATCCTAAAGTCATGAGGTAGCCAGCCAGACCTGGTCGATGAAGCCTAAAAAAGGTATAAGACGGTGCTCAGGAAAGAAAAAGCGCCCTATGTGATAATGATATCATCATCTATCAAGTGTCGATTTTTTAAAAATTGAACTAGAACACAAGGTAACCAGCCTCTAGCTAATCCTCCTTAGACGCCACATAAGACATGCATGGTAGATAAGTGTCCTCATTCTTCTTCTACAGACCTTGGTAACATATGGACCCGATGCATACCGCAAACAGAAGGAGCAAAGGCGTGTACGGAAAGGGCCTAACAAAAAAAGTAAAAACCCCTTTAACATGCCTTCATGTGTACTGGGCATACCTATATTTTACAGATCAATCGGTACTCGGTGGGTATTTTGGTGAACGTCATGCCGGCTGTCTTTACCTCACAGAACGTTACCTGGTACCCATATAAGGTTAGGTCGACCTGGTAGCCGAGGTCATTTTTAAAAATGGACCGTTACCTGAACTCACCACCTTCGGATCCAAGGCGAGCGTTTGTCCGCTCCCTAAAACAAAAAGACATCTACATATTTATACTAGGTGTAGTTTCAGAATAGTCCTGGTCGACCCAAGCCAGGTTTGTTATAGCTGGTAGTGTTTCCGCAGCAAGCTAGCTAGTTATCAGATAGTTCATACACAGAGAATTCATTCTGCATGTTGTCTACACAAATGTGTACAGAAAATATCTAAATAACATTTGGAGTGCGCAGGTAACTATACATATGTAAACAGATTAAACTCTTTCCTGTAGGTGTGCTGTCTCAGAACATTAGACTAACGGATCCAAAAACAATTAAAATACTGCCCTGGAATCCATTACAGTAAAGGTATCTTTTAGGTTTCCGTATGTTTTTACCATGACTCTGGGCTACAACCTGGTATCAGTGAGATGGTAAAAGAAGAAGAAGAAGAAGAAGAAGAAGAAGAAGAAGAAGAAGAAGAAGAAGAAGAAGAAGAAGAAGAAGAAGAAGAAGAAGAAGAAGAAGAAGAAGAAGAAGAAGAGGAAAATAATTGATGTTTTGGGAAGACAGAAGAAGAAGAAGAAGAAGAAGAAGAAGAAGAAGAAGAAGAAGAAGAAGAAGTACCAATGATAATGTTCTTGGGACCACTCTTCTTAATTCCTTTGTAGTCTTACCCTTTTAACCTCTTCCTTCTCGTGTTTCCCTCCTACGATTCTTCTTATGATGCACTTGTGTGGGTTGAGGGGCCCCATTTGGAGAGAGACATGGAAAGACCTACTCCCTCCCCATGAAGACATCGTAAAACGCGGCTATTTAAGAGTTTTCTTGAATCTGGTGTGTTGCAGATACCGCAGAATAGCTGTGAACTTTAACCCTGTGTGTGAACAGCCTTTTTTTTTTCGGAGCGAAGAAAAAGACAGAAGGACATGCAGACAGAAGACGTTAATCATAAGAAGGTGAAGGAGGGGAGGAGGAGGCGGCGGAGGAGATGGAGGAGGAGGAGAAGACAAAAACAGACAAGTTAAAATTGCACTCGTCAAGGAAACGCACAGACGAGATAGGAAGAGGAAGATGCTGCAAGATAACCAAGCGCACTACAACTGCTAAAAAGAAAGTGACAAATGAGTCAGACGTCCTAAAGAGGCTATTAATAGTCGAATACATACACACCTGCAGGATCCTCGTTTGTGACATATGCACCCAAAAACTGTTGACACAATCAAGGACACCAATGTGGGCAGCAGCTCTCAGACAACAAACACACCTGGAAGAAAACAAGGAAAACAATTATATATACAAGTCTTTAAAAAAAAATCTCGTTACTGTTGTTTGTACTATATTTTGTCCCCCCCCCCCCCCCCCCCACACCAGAAGAAGCCAGTCTAATCTTTGGTCTTGTTATCAGAAGCAGAAAACTGGAGTACATCGTGTCGGTATGAAAGTTGGAGGGGGAAAGAAGCAGAGGGAGACTGAGAGAGGAGATGCTGGACAGTTTGATATCACGGCATGGAAGATCATCTCAGTACGCCAGCCGTCTTTACTTCCCCAAACTGATGTGTGACAGGACCATCCAGAACGCAGTAAAACAGTTTTACCCATATCCTTAGGCTGTAAAGATCTCGACCTGTTAGGCGCATCGGGCATTTGGGAAGAGCGTCCTATACCAAATCAATCGACAAGTCAGCACGAAGCCGTTTTTACTTCCCAGCAGTGGGAGTCAGACTAGGCAAACACCCCATACGCCTAAGCCACGGACGTCGCACGTCTGCACAGAATAGGGGTAATTAAATGCTATGGTATAATCACTAATTTTCAGTTTTTGGAGAGAACTAAGTTAGTTCCAGTGAACCAAAAGGTAACTGGAAGGCGTTGGATTGGACACACGTTGAGAAAAACATGGGAACAATATAACTAGAATGTATCTGCATTGGTATCCACAAGAGCCACGGGCTAAAGATAGACCAAAAGACACATGGGGAAGGAAGACAGAGAGTGAAAAAAAAAAGATAAATAAGGGTGACGTGAGGTGAGCAGGATGCGACAGCAAAGGATAGAACGACTTTGTGTGAGTTGGTTGAGGACCTATGCTCCACTGGGAGGATACAAGGCAGAAAAAGAAGAGACATAAGAAAGAAGGTTGTGGATGGAAATGCTAGCAACACCACACGGCATGGACTATAAGAGATAAAAAAGTACTATTTACTAAGGCTTTGTAGAACTAGTTACTGAACGGGGTTTACCGAGATTTGTACATGTATTATTCTCATCCTTGAGGTGTGAATCATGCGGACTGCAATTCTAAAGGAATTAATTGCAACTGCAAAGTTTAAAACATGACAGTAAAGAATCCTTTCCAGATCATTGGTCCATTGGCAAATTGTGCTCAGACTCACATATTTTAAAACACAGATCAATCGGCACTGGATGGACGAGATGGTTAAGATCACGTCGACTATTCAACTTCCAATGACACTTCCTTGTGCCTATTTTAGACTGGGTCGACCCCCATGGCGGACAAGTTCATTTGATAAAACTCCGCCCCGATGCTAATTCAAACGCCAGACCTCTGTCTGCCAGGCAAGCACCTATCCACTACACTCACGTGGCTCCGGGATAGACCAGTATTAAATTATGATAACAGTGTCGTGAATCCGATCATCAAGACAACAGCTGTTTATCACTGCGGCACTTTTAGGGCCAGGTGATATTAATAACCTGTACGGCGCAATGTTTGTGACAAAGTCAACATACAAAGCTGATTACAGTTCAGAAATCACCATAAAACCACTATTTGTCGACAAGGTCAGCGCTAAGCTGTACTTTTATGTATAGGAGAGTTCTCAGGCAGAACTGTATTATTTGTAAGCACAAAGATTTCTCAACATTTTCAGCATGCATGGTTTCCCTAAATTTGACAACTGTGTCTATTCAAATTATAGCAGAAGGCATGGTACCAGGAAGGAGGGGCAGGGGCCGACGAAGACATGCACATGATATAAGTGACTCCTTGAGTATGAAAGTGCATGAGGCAGGAGAACTGGCGAGAGACCGAGTTTCTTTCAGGCAGACTGTGATGAGAGCGACGTTCTGCAAAGGACCTGCTACATGATGATGATGGTCTATATTAAAATTATAGATCGAGCGTACGTTCCCGGGTCTCATAAAGGACACAA
>CAJHNH020002013.1:340000-470459 GCA_905116865.2 Candidula unifasciata
GACATGGGACAGACGCAACTCACAATTCGATGCATTACGCTTGCAGATGCCACAACGATGGCAAGCAGGCTTCTACAAAAAATCCTGCATAAGGCTATTCACCAATCGATAGCACGACGGATACCGACACATCTACGTAAACATCCAAGAGTAAGATAACGTCTATATTTCTGTGAGGGGGCCGCCGTGGTGTAGTGGCTAGACGCTTAACTGTGGATCGGAAGGTCGCGGGTTCTAGTCCTGACGGGGCCAGACTCGACCAAAAGTGACGTTAGCTTCCAGGTCGACCCAGCCTTGAGTGGATACCAGGTGCAGTCCTGGGAAGTAAAGGCGGTCGGCGTGATGATGACTACATCACCCACCGAGTGAAGATTGGTCTATAAAATATAGATATGCCAAATACGCCTAAAGGCGTGGACAAGGGTCCTTTATTTTACGTTACTTACTACTTTATGCTTACATAGGCCTGCAGGCTGAACCACGACCGGCTCTAGCTGATTGGCCGTTCTGCTGACGTCAACTGGTCGGGCTAACCATGCGTTAAAGCAGCGGTTCTCAAACTGGGCGCCTAAGCACACAGGGGTGCCGTGAGTGTATGCCAGGGGTGTCGCGGCAATAATCAAGAAAAGTCGGCTGAAAATTATGACATTATTTTTAAAAAAAAAAGGCATGTAGATGATTACAAGTTAAAATTTAAGTTGTCTTCCTCGCCCCTGTCGAAAATAATTTATTTCTTGTTTGAGAACCGCTGCGTTAACTTATCGTTAGCCCGACCGTCAGCTGGGGCCGGCCGTGGCTGATCCTGGCTGGCCTCGCCGATCCCGGTGCTCTTTTTAGAACTTCTCTGGGGGTTGATCGGGGTATCTGGGATCTACCTTATTAGTCTGCCGTCCATAATGAAACTGTCTGATGATACCGAATGGGACATTTTTTGGTGGCAACCTGAAGGGGACACACTGAACGCACCTTTAATGTCGCAACCCATATACAGTGTAAAGTCTGTTAGTGTAAATCTAAACTATTACATTTTATGTTATCTAACGGTGGAAGTGAAGAAAGTAGGGAGGGGGGGGGGGGGCGAGGGGAGGGGCAATGAAGTACAATGAAAATAGGAATAGGAAAAATTTTCATTTGAAGAAACTTCTCGGGTTTTTAAAAAAATGGGGGAAGGGGGGGGGGGAGAGGGGGAGGGAAAGCTAACGAGGACTAGAGGTACAACGCTAACAGGATAATCAGGCATACTGCATTACACAAAAAGAAAAGACAACATTTTCAAGCAATCTTACAGGGCATCACCACCAGCAACTGTAAACTTTTCATGCAACCTTACTAGGCATTATGAGCAATGATTGTAGTGTTTGTATGCAATCTTATCGGGCATCATAACCAAACTTCTATTTCTGCTTGTATTTACCACTACTTGCAATGTACGGGGAAAAAAAAGGGGTGGGGTGGGTGGCAGATTTGAGCATAAAGATTTTGGGTAACTGGACTAGTGCTGTCGCCATGGACTGTGCAGGTTAGGATTTCTTTTCATCATAAGCCCCTAACAAGCACGGCCTACGAGACGACTAGTTAGGTCTTTCCTATTTGAAGTCGGTGTGCCTGTGCCTATTAGGGAAAGAACAATCAGCCCACGTATAATTAACTTAGATCTGTAAAACGGATGTGCATGAAAAACTCAATTTATGGAGCAAGACCAAAATCCCGGAGCTTACAGCCAGTGAGCGCTAACAATATGATGGGGGGAGGGGCAGGAGGTGGAGAAGCTGGGAGGAGAAGTAAGAAGAGCAGGAGCAGAAAAAAAAGCGGCAACAGTAACAACAGCAAAAGAAGGAAGAGGAGGAGCTGGAGTAAAAGAAGCTGACTTGGACGATGACAGTAGCCTCGACCGTTGTTTACTGAACCTATAATTGCACAATAAAACCGCTAACAGCTTAGAAACGCTGAGATTAATGTTGCAACGTCACTGCAAAGTATATGCAACTAACTTAATAAAAGTAACATATCTGGTGACATTAGGGGGGGGGGGGGGACGATAACCTACCATCTGAACTAAAGAACCTGTGACCCATTTCAACAGTGACATAAACAGCCAGACTCATGACTCATTTACTTTCAGATCATAATATACTGTCGTCACAGTAAGGAAAGCCTAGGGCATCAGACTTTACACAAATGTAAATTCACACAGCCCATCAAAAATGGACAGCGATGATGACATGCAATGACGGAAACGAACTCTAGCGGCTGTACTATGTCCCGTCGTATAAACGATGAACGCGGATATTAGACTATCTATATCAGAAGTGCCCTTTGTGGAAACTTATGACATATTAATTGTATCCCTTATACAATTATCTTTAACACGTATAGCTCGGACCAGTCATGATCGTGCTAAAACATTATGATGGTCTGGAGTTGAAAAGTGTTTGCAGACACGATTTGCTTTAAATACCTAGATGGTTTTGCCATAAGAACGAGGTGGGGGGGGGGGGGGCGGTAGAGTGACATCCTAAGCTTACCGGCATAGCACATGGTGATGATGATGCTGATGAAGATAATAATGATGAGGAAGATGAAGATACAGTAAAGCCTGAAGCACTATGAAGGCCACTGCAGTTATCGCACTTCTGTCTATTATATGTAATGTGAGTAAGTTTCTTCTACACCCAGATTAAGGTTTTTTTCTGATGCAAATATTGTAAAGTCTACTGCTATCTACTGTAAGCAATCTGTATTTAGCAGTCTGATCCTACGAGGGGAAGTCAATAAGTAAGTCACAAATGGTTACGGGATGGCAGGAACATGTAGTTGGTGGTTTCTAACGGTGTCATTAAGTGTCAGCAACATCGAACTATGTGTCTCCGTTCGTTACATGGCGCTAGCTGTTGCATGCACATTCGCAACACAGAAACAAAATGGCGATCGTACTTAGGGAGTGCACCTTCAAAGAACAACATGCTGTTGTGCGTTATAAAAAAAATGGGCGATGGGGGAAAGGGGTTACCTGCAAAGGACATTCATAAGGAAATGCTTCCTGTTTATGCTGATTCAGACTGTCAAGTTCTATCGATGCTTCATGATGCAATATGGAGAAAAAGGCCTGCTGACTAGAATACTGCTCCTTCATGGCAATTCCAGACCACATACGGCTCGGTTAACTCAGGTAAAAAATTAACAATCTAGGGTGGGAACTTCTGGAAGTCGGTACTCAGAACTTTGCCCAAATGGACAGACACCAATGAATGGCGATCATGGGATGCAGACATAATCTGAAGATGCAACGGGAAGACGCCAGATCTGACAACTTATCCTTCCGGTTGAAACCCAGCTGCTTGGATCAGCTGAGTCTAATGAGGTTAGATTTCATACTTCTTTTGCGTTCCCCTCCTTTTGGCATATTGTGCTGTGCTTTACTAGGTTGCGAGATGTGCGCTGTTCGGCACAATGTATATCAAATTTAATCCATCCCTATTCAGTCGCTTTTTACTAAATGCTTGTTAGAAGGAGTGGGTGTGTCTACCCAAGACCCTCGATGGGGCCTTGGGACCCACCCGTAGAGTGTGGCATGTAGCATGTATTGGAAGATGACAGGATCTCATAAATGACACGACCAAAAACGAAAGCAACCGAAGGTTATTATTCTAACAATCGTGTATTAAACTACCTTTTATTGTCTGACGTCAAACTGCATTGTTCCCTGGTGTGCACGAGCGAATATGACAAATTACCTTGTTTTTCTTCAGCCTTCACGGTAAAGACTTTGTCCCTGTTCCAAAGGTATGCATGTCATATGCTTTATGACAACACTTCATCCATACTGTCTAAGCCCGACACTTGAAGCGGGGGGAAACAAGCTGTACTGGAGGGAAAGATTCCGCCCGAGCTGGGTTATTTGGAATAACATTAAGTTTGTCTTCTGCACGAGCTGACCTTGTTTACTACAGAGTTACATGGCATAACAATAAGCAGACACGACCTGACATAGAGAACATGCTGTAAGGCAGGAGTTAATACATGCATCGTGATGTGTGTAGGCGAGAAACAAAGCACGATGTAATAATCCATTTGCGTAGGTGTCTCTAATGGAGATCGGACAGCAGGTAATACGACACATCAAGGTGTATAGATAATATGATTCTAACAGTTACTTCTGGACGACGCTGGCGTTTACACGCTATTTCCTTTACCTCTAATGGACAAGAGTCGTATTAAAAATGTATCAATGCCGATGAAGCAGGAGAGTGGGGTAGAGAAAGAAGAAGAAGAAGAAGAAGAAGAAGAAGAAGAAGAAGAAGAAGAAGAAGAAGAAGAAGAAGAAGAAGAAGAAGAAGAAGAAGAAGAAGAAGAAGAAGGAGGAGGAGGAGGGGGATGAGGTAGAATCACGAGGCAGGAATCCTTTAACCAAGCATCAACAGCCAGGCCTACTACCACAGATAAAAAGCAGCATCACGAATTAGGTCTCCTATAAAAAGGTGGCATCACGATCCAAGTCTCCTAATCATGATACAATTACGTCCTTTTCAGGACGTAATTTTTTGTTATTTGAAGCCCCACTCTGGCTTTTGCCATGGGGCGCAATATAGGCAGGCCATAAATATGGCGAATTGTCTTAACGCGGTTTCCGAGACCTCTCCACGGTGATCCTCACCCACATGGTGGCACTTTGTGTCATCGGGTGTTTATCGCTTGTGTGGTGTCCTGTTGGGGTAAAAATTCATTCATTCATTCATCCAAGTCTCCTATCACAAGAGCAGGATGACTCCAGCATTTTCATGTAATTTTTCATTTGAGCGTAGACATATTTAAACACACAACACTGTTCTTCAACAAACTCGTGGTAAAAGGTGACAATTAGGATATACTGAAATCGGATGTCTTAAGTCGAAAGGTGCAGATATCGTAGCCTAGCCATAAACGACAACCTAATGAACCAACCGCCCTTTTCAATGTGAGTGGAGAAAACGAAAGAGGAGGAGAGGAGCAGAAGAAAAGGGAGAGGTGGGTAGGAGGAAGAGGAGAAGGAGAAGAAGAAAAGGAAGAATGTGGATACAATGAACCCGTAGGCCAGCCCGCAAGGCACTCGATGCTAATGAAGATATTATATGCTGCATTAAAACAAAATATATTAAAATACGTTAACATACATAATAGACCGGGTAACACACGCAAAAGAAATAACATTTCTACATGGAAACAACTACAACAGTCTTCAATTACTAACACTACTTGCGACAAGGAACAATCCAAGCAGGTCTCTCTACAAACTGCACAGCAAACAACTGGGTCTAAAGATGACCACCAAGTGGCGAGTCTCAGGTCAGCTGCATAATGGGCAGGTGATGCCACAGAGGGCACAGAGGTCAAGACAGATTATGCAAAGAATTAATGACCATGGAGGTTGGAAGAAGAAGGCCGGGTGGCTGGGCAGCGCGTGGTCGAAATGAATGGTCAAGCGGCTGACATGCACTGAAGACCTGCAGGGTGTGAAGACTATCATTCCGAGGTCATGAACACAGGGCCGATGAATAAATGACCAGGTGAAAGGTTAGGGATAGCATCTTCTGGAGACTGGACAGAGGTCAGCTTTTGTTGTCTGATGCAGACGGCGATTATAGGGTAGTGGACAAGGCTGAGGGCACGAAGATAAAGTAGAGTTCAACGAAGCTGACAAAGAAACTAGAAATCAGTAATAATATGGCAACTTAAACGACCACATCAATGTTCAATTTCTTTCAAATGCTTACAATGTACACATAAAAGACGAAACAACAAAGAAATCTGTCTCAATTAGTTATATTTGCATGTATTGAGTACATATTCAGAAACATGTTTTCATTGGTGGATAGGGGGGTGTCAATCCAAACGCAACGTAGAAGTAGTCAGATTGACAATATCACAATGAACGTTGCGGTTAGAAAGCCTTTATCAATATAAGACACAAAGGGACAATGATACAATTGCCAACAAGAATATATAAATCACAATAAAATAAATAAAATAAAATTTTCAGCGAGGATGGAGCAGATTATTTTGCCATCACTGGGGTTCCTAGGGTTGTCCGGTCGAGGACAGAAGCGATGCTTTCAATGCAGGGAGAGGTACTTAACACGAATACGGCAAAGTACACGACTATGTATGCCTGTCCAAGCCAATGGACATAGAGGTGCAACTTGGAGCGGCAAGAAATCGACATTTTCCAGGAGGACAAAACGTCTGATCAATCAACACATAACAGATGCTATTAGTCGTTTTACGCTTGTGGAGCTTTTGACGAGGAGAAGGGATCCCCTATGGAATTGTAGGAAGTGCTGTGAAAATAATCCTCATTAATCACTAATCTTTAACTAACGTAAAATACTATTTTAGTAATGTAACACTCATGGAAAATAGTGTCCTTTTCACACCATTATGCATCTGGCATACGGTGTAAAACCCGAATTATTACAGAAGAATTTACATAGGATGAGGGACAAAAATCACGCCGACCGACCGTATTTATTTTCCGGGTTTTTTGATGCACTCGTATTAAGACGGGTCGCCCGGGGAGCCCTGATGAATTATGAAAATAATGGGCTCAATCCAAATACCCTCCATCCAGCAGGCAAGCGTTTAAGAGAAACGATGTGGTGCCCTGCCCCGACCCCCTCCCCCTTTCCTCCGAAATAGTTAGTCATATGAATGGCTGCTGCATTTGTCAGGAGCTGTCAGTGTGTACTCAGGAAGGCGTGTCGCTGAAAAGTTATCTGTGGGATGTCGTTTACATTTGGTGGTTTCCACTTCTTTATTTGTTCTAAATTCGCTGTATGCTCCTGTGTGGGTTTTCAGCCCCTTTTGGGAAGGTGGGAAATAGACCTATGCTCCTCTAGCAAGCGTGTTGTAGAAGTCGATTAATTAGCGGTGTTTGCTTCAAAGTCGGAGAGCATCTGCCTGGGAGGCGAGGAACCAAAGGTCTGCATATGTATGTGACAGATCTCTGAACGGATGTGCACGCGAATTCAAGTTCTGGAAGAAGACCAAAGCACAGAAGTGGACGAACAACCAGAACTTTCCAGCCGGTGAACGCGAAAAAAAAAAGGGAGGAAAAATGGTAATGTAGACGCAGGTATCATAGTCTAGCTGAAAAACCACTCCACAACGTGCCAATCGCCCTTCTGAGAGCAAAAGCAGAAGGCACAGATTAAGCTATAAGTAATCATAGAACGAACGAGCGAACGAACGAACGAACGAACGAACGAACGAACAAACTTTATTTTCAAAGGGTTACAAATTGAGCACGCAGGTCTGTCTGACATTCGGCCCTTCTAAGCACTCATTTTTCAGTGTACCAATGCCTGTTATCAATAATGCATGTTAGGGATATGATAAAGAAATATAAATTATAAAATAATGCATACACATATCATGTGTACACAGTCGTACACACTCACACACACGTATACATACTTCTACGTTCTCATACATGCACAGTCATATACAGACATAAGATACACAAGAAGCCCCACAGAACAAGGGGCATAAAATCAATGTTCCACATATCTAATAACATAATCAACGTGATAAGATGGGACTATATCGACCAAATGGAATAGCTGTATGCAACAGTGATGCCTTTGTCAGAGAGGAAAAAAAAAACAAAGTTGATCGAGCGCCAGAACCATGTATGCAAATAAACAAAGAAACATCACAATTCATGCCGACAAGCGCAAGGAGCCAGCCATTACATTTCTTCTTACATGATCACTTAAATCACGGATCATGTCAGTTTTTTTTTAATCTGCAAAACACAAGTAGCACAAGTACAATTTTGATCAAACAGTTGGTTCTATTGGTAAACACCCTCGGCGGTCCAAACCATGTGTGACTTGTAATCAGTTTTTTTCCTTAATACCTGCACTGGAAAAAAATGTTACCCTTTTCGTCTACGTCATGCATGTGGACTTAACCATTTCCTAGCCATTTGGTTTTCAGATTTCCCTCCCAGCGCTCCCAACCAAGTGTGACTTGTCATCAGTTTTTTTTTCCTTAACAAATAAATAAATAAATAAAGAAATAAAGAAAGAATAGCAGAATGAAGGTCAGGAGTTGACAAATAACCAACACAAGTGAGAACAGTTCATTATAAAATATTGGTGGGAGTTCAGAAATGTAATATACATTCTCAACTAAGGAATTCCTGGATATTTACAGTGGCCAAACAATCGCAGTTTTCACACTGCTTGTGTACCAGACAATTTATTGTTATACCAGACAATTTAAAGTACACTCATTAATTTAAACACGGAGAAAAGATTTAAAATATTGCCTGCTGTGTTTAATATACATAATACTCGATTCTGTTTCACATGTGTGTTCACCATTTATAGTGGTCTGTTTTGAGGACAGTCATTTTCAGGTATGTACCATTTCATCTCTTTCCTGCTCTCTCTCTCATTTTTTCCTTTCTTTCCGTTCTTACCATTTTCATTCTTTTACTTTCCTTTTCTTTCTTCTTTCCTTTCTTCTCTTTCTTTCTTTCTTTCTTTTCTTTTTCTTTCTTTTCTTTCTTTCTTTCTTTCTTTCTTTCTTTCTTTCTTTCTTTCTTTCTTTCTTTCTTTCTTTCTTTCTTTCTTCCTCTCTCTCTCTCTCTCTTTCTTTCTTTCTTTCTTTCTTTCTTTCTTTCTTTCTTTCTTTCTTTCTTTCTTTCTTTCTTTCTTTCAGACCTTACT
This sequence comes from Candidula unifasciata, assembly GCA_905116865.2. Lineage (NCBI taxonomy): Eukaryota > Metazoa > Mollusca > Gastropoda > Stylommatophora > Geomitridae > Candidula > Candidula unifasciata. The sequence continues at coordinate 348,712 of CAJHNH020002013.1, forward strand.
TAATTAAAGGGATATCTATCGAGTATCCGTTCATCTATTGCCAACCCATCAATTCTGTCTTTTCAACTGTGTGCCTGTATGTCTTTCCATTGACAACCCCCTGCCTCATTTTCTCTCTCTCTCTCTCTAAAACACTCAAAACATACCCCCCCCCTCCTTTCCTCTCTCTGTCTCTCTCTCACACACACACACCTCTTTCACACACAACCATTTCTCTCACAAAACTCATATACTCTCTCTCCCTCTCTGACGTCGACAAACACGAGCGGTGATATCATCTGGCATAAGTCGGCTGCTGGAGACACCTGCTCGCCACCCTGCTTACCACAGCATTTTTCGGGCGTCTTTGACTTCGCGTACACAGTGAGGGTCGGCATAAACACAAAGTTAGGTACATGTGGTGTAATGAAATTACTGGGCTTAGGTCGAGTGTGAGACAATGGGCATCATAGATTCAGGTAGGTGTAGGGATAACGTGGTCACAGATTTAGGTGTGTGTAGGATAATGAGCGCACACACTGCAAGGGGTCACCAAAGAGTCATGTTTTGAGATGGGGTAGGTGGTGGATCATGGACTTAGAACTAGTCTTAATGACGTTCGGGTACAAAACAGTGAGGAGTGGATCGGGATAAACATCCTAGGGATAAACGGGGAGTCATAGACTTAGAATATGTGGGATGGAAAGTCATAGACTGGGCAGATCGCAGACTTTTGTGGGAGTAACGTGTCAGACTGGGTCGTAACGGGAAGGTCTGACTTGGGGTAATTGAGATGTCATAGACTTAGGGTAGGGGGGTGGCGTCAACAAAGACTTAGGCTACATGTGGTGTAATAACGGGAATCATACTTAGAGCTTATGTGGGATAACGGGAAGTCATAGAGACAATGGGCACCATGTTGGATAACGGGATTCATAGACTTAGAGCTAGGTGTGGGGATAACGTGGTCACAGATTTAGATGTGTGTAGGATAACGGGAAGTCATAGAGAGCTCATGTGGGATAACGGGAAGTCATAGACTTGTGGGATAACGGAACGTCATACACAAGGGTGGGATAACGGGATCATAGAGAGCTGATGTGGGATAACGGAGACAAAACACATAGACCTTCGAGCGGATGGGGATAACGGTGGAGGATCATAGACTTAGAAGAGCTAGTGGGATAACGGGAAGTCATGACGTGGAGATCGGCATGAGAGCAAAACGGGAAGTCATAGACAGAATCATGCGGGATAACGGGACGTCATAGACTTTGAGTGGATGTGAGATAACGGGAAGTCATAGACAGAGTGGATGTGCGATAACGGGAAGTCATAGACTTAGAGCAGATGTGGGATAACGGGAAGTCATAGAGCTGATGTGGGATAACGGAAAGTCATAGACTTAGAGCTGATGTGGGATAACGGGAAGTCATAGACTTGGAGCTGATGTGAGATAACGGGAAGTCATAGACTTAGAGCGGATATGGGATATACGGGAAAGTCGACTTAGAGCATGCTGGATAACGGGAAGTCATAGAGCTGATGTGGGATAACGGGAAGTCATAGACTTAGAGCAGATGTGGGATAACGGGAAGTCATAGACTTAGAGCAGATGTGGGATAACGGGAGGTCATAGATCTGATGTGGGATAACGGGAAGTCATAGACTTAGAGCGGATGTGGGAGAAGTCATAGATGTGAGATAACGGGAAGTCATAGACTTAGAGCTGATGTGGGATAACGGGAAGTCATAGACTTAGAGCTGATGTGGGATAACGGGAAGTCATAGACTTATGTGGGATGTGAAGTCATAGATAAGCGGGTTAGATAACGTCATAGACTTAGAGCTGATGTGGGATAACGGAAGTCAAGAGGGATGGGTAAACGGGGGGTCATAGACTTAGAGCGGATGTTAGATAACGGGAAGTCATAGACTTAGAGCGGGGGATCATAACGGAAAGTCATAGACTTAGAGCGGATGTTAGATAACGGGAAGTCATAGACTTAGAGCGGATGTTAGATAACGGGAAGTCATAGACTTAGAGCGGATGTGGGATAACGGGAAGTCATAGACTTAGAGCTGATGTGGGATAACGGGAAGTCATAGACTTAGAGCGGATGTTAGATAACGGGAAGTCATAGACTTAGAGCGGATGTTAGATAACGGAAAGTCATAGACTTAGAGCGGATGTTAGATAACGGGAAGTCATAGACTTAGAGCGGATGTTAGATAACGGGAAGTCATAGACTTAGAGCGGATGTTAGATAACGGGAAGTCATAGACTTAGAGCAGATGTGGGATAACGGGAAGTCATAGAGCTGATGTGGGATAACGGGAAGTCATAGACATAGAGCGGATGTGGGATAACGGGAAGTAATAGACTTAGAGCTGATGTGGGATAACGGGAAGTCATAGACTTAGAGCTGATGTTAGGATAACGGGAAGTCATAGACTTAGAGCGGATGTGGGATAACGGGAAGTCATAGACTTAGAGCTGATGTGGGATAACGGGAAGTCATAGACTTAGAGCTGATGTGGGATAACGGGAAGTCATAGACTTAGAGCTGATGTGGGATAACGGGAAGTCATAGACTTAGAGCGGATGTTAGATAACGGGAAGTCATAGACTTAGAGCTGATGTTAGATAACGGGAAGTCATAGACTTAGAGCGGATGTGGGATAACGGGAAGTCATAGACTTGAAGCTGATGTGAGATAACGGGAAGTCATAGACTTAGAGCAGATGTGGGATAACGGGAAGTCATAGACTTAGAGTAGATGTGGGATAACGGGGGGGTCACAGACTTAAAGTATGCCTGGCAAGAAGGGCTATTAGACTCGGAACATGTGTGGGAGAAAAGGGTCGTAGGCGAATGACCTTCAAGACACCTGGACCCAGAATCGATCTAACTACAGTCTTTCCACTCTTCTATGTTGTCGATTCATGTTGTGCATGCCTATGTACGCCTACCTCTTCGGCATTTCCCCATAAAGTTTCAAAGACGAGACCTTCGATGCGGAGATGACAGTGATGGTGGTAGCGATTAATGGTGATAACCACAACGACTAAGATGATGATAGATGATATACTTGAGGCAAATACTTAAGTATTCCTCACCATGTTGAGGTGCAGACGAAGTGCATGGGGTTTCATAGCAAAGGCGAAATGGATGTCGTCTAGTGCAGCTAAGCCTTATATATAATATCACAACGTTTAGTTTGAGAATGGAGGGAGAGGCAATCTGTGTGCCTTCTGCTGGCTTGAGAATCAGCTTTCCACATATGCCGTGATTGTAACTGACTCACAGAGCATGTTGAGAAAGGTGAAAACAGGCATGCTTCGTGCAGAGTGGCAAGCATCACTTTATAGGTCCCGAGTAGTTAGCATCCTTTGATTATATCTCCAGGTCATGCCGGTGTGTTGGGAAATGACAGATAGACTGGCTGGCTCTGCACCACTTGGTGGTGAACTGAGTTAGATATTGTGGGGGCCCTTTGGGAACGGATGAACAATGCAGAGGCTCAGATAGATCATTACGGTCCGAGGAGTTACCAGGGGATCTGGCCGACTCTCAACACTCAGGGAAAGGATAAGACGGATATACAATCAGACGGTTACTGGTACCATCGGAATTAGAACTCTTTGCTTGCTACTGAAGATGCGGACTGGGCACTTATGGAAGTGTTCCGATTGTTGTGATGTCGATTCTTAATTCAACATTTAACATTCAGGATCCTTGCCGGTACTACGAAGTATAACGGAGCACTTATGGGTTACTAACTGAACTGAACTGAATTTCTACCCCACCAGGACATCACACAAGCGATAAACACCCGATGACACAAAGTGCCACCATGTGGATGAGGATCACCGTGGAGAGGTCCCAGAAACCGCGTTCAGACATTTGGCCATATATATGGCCTGCCTATATTGCGGCCCCTGGCAAAAGCCAGAGTAGGGCTTCAAACGACAAACAATTTCATCGTATAAAGGACATGGGTTACTAACCTTGTGCCATGATGTTTTTCCATCGTCTAAAATATAACGTAATACTTGAGGCGAATCACCCGACATGTAAATGCGAAGCCAGGTTCTGTCATATACACTTGGATGACAAGAATTATGCAAATTCTTGTATATGAGTGTGCAGCGATGTGTTACATTCACATCACATTATACTTGTATATGTAAGTGCAGTGATGTGTTTCATTCACATCACAGTTTATTTTTATAAAACTAAACTGTCAGGTCAAGGCGACTTCTTGTCCTGTCGACATCATATGTTTTTGGATTCATGCTGAACATAACTTCTTCTACTTGTTGTTGGTGTTGTTGTTGTTGTTGTTGTTCTTCTTCTTTCTTCTTCTATTTCTTCTTCTTCTTCTTCTTCTTCTTCTTCTTCTGCTACTACTACTGCTAATGCTACAGCTGCTGCTACTGCTGCTGCTACTACTACTGCTGCTGCTACTACTACTACTGCTGCTGCTGCTATTACTACTACTAATCTTGTTTTCCTCTTGTGACATCAAGTCGAGTTACCATGAATATTAAATAGTTACTATACAGTAACACAAAGTTACAAAATGACTGTGAAAATCAAAAGTTGGAGTTAAGAAATTCTGCACACTGAAATCCCTTTGGATGCAGATAAAGGTAATGCCATGGAAGACACTGTCATTCCTGTGACAACTGTTCGGGTTTCATGCATGCTGTGTGCTGCACTATCATGTAGGTCAGCTAGTTTTCTTTCTGGTCGCTTTCCTTTCCAGACAGTTAATACAGCTTCGATTGGATACATCATTCTTGAACCTAGGACTAAGCGTGAGAGAAACTGACAGGGAAAAACATGGTCTTGCCACTGGTGGGAATCGAACTTGGACTCTAATTTTGGCAAATAAAAATATTTTCATCAACCTCTTCCACTACTCACTGTAATAACTCAAAGTAATAGTTTCACTTCAGCGATCATACTCGATGGGTAATTTAAACAATCATTAATCGATGGGTACTGAAACAACCATTAATTGATGGTAACCGAAACAATCATTAATCGGTGGTAACTGAAACAATCATTAATCGGTGGTAACTGAAACAATCATTAATCGGTGGTGATTGAAACAATCATTAATCGATGGGTACTGAAACAACCATTAATTGATGGTAACTGAAACAATCATTAATCGGTGGTAACTGAAACAATCATTAATCGGTGGTAACTGAAACAATCATTAATCGATGGTGATTGAAACAATTATGAATCTATGGGTAACTAAAACAATAATTAATCGATTAGTAATTGGACCAGTCATTAAGCGACGGGTAATATGAACAAACATTAATCGACGGGTAATTGAAACAATCATTGATGGGTAACTGAAACAATCATTAATCGACTGGTAACTAAAACAATCATTTATCGACTGGAAATTTAAACAATTATTATTCGATGGGTAATTGAACTAATAATTAATAGATCAATAATCGGACCAGTCATTAATCGACGGGTAATATAAACAAACAATTGACGCGTAATGCAAATAATCATTAATCTACTGGTAACTGAAACACAAATTAATCGATGGGTAAATGAAAACCAATCATTACTCGATTGGTAAACAAACCGATTCTTTAATCGACAGGTAACTGAACCACTCATTAATCGATGGCTAACTGAAACACCAATTATTCGATTGGTAAATAAATTAATTATTAATCGATGGTAAACAAACCGATCAGTAATCAACTGGTAATTGAAACAATCATCAATCGAAAGGCAATGTGGGTAATATCATATCTATACCTCGCATAACATTTCCCGGTAGCCTTGTTGGCAGCCATCTCGTCAGTGTAAAAAAAAAAAAAAATTGCCTCTACGGGAACTGAACCCAAAACTACAATGCCAGCAAGCAAGTTTGCTAGTCACTGCTCTACCCCACCTCGCACATATACAAGAGTAGACATATACTATTCAGTCAACCATTGACAGCGATATGAAGGAAGGAAGAAAATAAGTGTGCAATTAACTGACAGCAGAGCCGTTAACAGTTTTTTACCAATATGCTACCGCATACAGTCAGCGGATGGTCTGAATTATGCAATAAAGAGCAGAAAATACAATTAAATATTGCAGCTAACTGCACTTCACGCAGATAATTACACATTAGGTGCGATCTACAAAAAAAAATGACATAACGGAAGGCATTTTATTCACACAAAGTTTCAGTTACTAAGTTAATGTAATGTGTATTATTGTGACCCATCATAGAAACAAAGCATCGCGTCACGGTAAAAATTCAAGTGTGCCATAGTTGAGTTGAGTTGAGAATTGACATCACAGCACTCGGGGCATTCCCATGCATGCTCCGTTCTCATCTTCAGCAGCCAGATCAAAGTTCCAATACTGATAGTACCTGTCACAATCTGGTTATATGCCCGTCTTGCTTTTCCTCTGAGTGTAGTGAGCCGACCAGACTCTCTGGTTACACCCACGTACCTCATTCTCTCCAGGTCATAAAAATCTGGTTTCTCTTCTGATTCCGTTATTATGAGGCATAGGAGGCAGTAAGGGTTAGGGGTTGTTGGACGACGTGTATGAGGTGATTCTAAAATCATCATTGGTTTTTTTAAAATCAATATAAATATTAGTGTTGAAGTCATTTTTTATTTGTCCACTTCCAGGTTGTCTGCCTTCCTTTTAGTAATTAATTGAGTACAGGACATTTTTACGCCAGCTGCGCACCGAGCATATGGTGCTAAATTCATATGTCTCAGACTACTATACGGGTAATGTGGCAAACATCACGCCGGTCGCCTTGACCTCCGGCGACACTACGTGGTACCAATTAAAGCTGAGCCTACATGGGAACAGAACGTAATTCCCAACCCGGATGTCCATGCTTGCTTGTGTAGACAGCTCTTTTTGGGACGTTGCCTCTTTTTCGCTCTTGCAGTGTGAAAGACGGGTGTTTGGAAGGGCCGAATGTAAGACCGGACTGCGTGCCTAATTTATGACCCTTTGAATATAAAATTCGTTCGTTCGTTCATAAATGTTATTAATTGCAGGCCTCTGTTTGGTGACGAATTTAACAGGCAAAAATTGATCATCTTACACGCCTTTATGCGTACTGGGCATATAGGGCTAGACCAATCAGGATGATGAGGTCAACAGCATGCCGGTCTTCTTCTACGTACCACAACTTTCATAATTATCAAGTGTCTTGCCGAATGGCATGGGCGATCATGCCTCTCCATAATCTGCGAACCGCAACTGCGTGTATCAGTTCGTACCATGACAAAAGGCTGTCAAAATCTTCTCGCGCTGTCTTACTCTGTCTCTCTTTCCACATATATTTCCAGTGGTCACAGCATGTTCCAGATCCCCTCCTCTCACAACATGAAATTTTAAAAATAATGATGGCTGCTTCTTTCTGATGTTTGTGATAAGTTGTCTTTGAGCCCTCGCCACTTTCTGATGTTTGTGATAAGTTGTCTTTGAGCCCTCGCCTCTTTCTGATGTTTGTGATAAGTTGTCTTTGAGTCCTCGTCTCTTTCTGATGTTCGTGATAAGTTGTCTTTGAGCACTCGCCTCTTTCTGATGTTTGTGATAAGTTGTCTTTGAGCCCTCGCTTCTTTCTGATGTTTGTGATAACAAACTGTCTTTGAGCCCTCGCCTCTTTCAAAACATCCTCAAAACCAGGACTTTACCTGGTACATATTTCAGGCTGGTTCGAACTGGAAGCCAGGGGCATTTTTGAAGAGAACAAATCCGTCTTCACCAGAATCTGAACCCAGGACTTTCGGACCCGCAGACAGGCATGTTACCGTTACATAATGGCCGCTCCCAACAAATATTATACAGTGTTTTATGATATCATGATAAAAGGTAGCCCATTGGAAGTTCCTGCCGTTGATGAGTACAAGTGTAAAATCTTCACCAGTTCTAAGCCCGCAAGTTGCCAGTCCCTTCGCTGTCGCTGTTCCTTAGAGATAGTTATAAGAATTTTCTACTTTAACCCGTCTTCACATAAATATGTATCTCCTAAAGTAAGCACGTAAGATCCCTCTGTCTCTCACTCATCCCCCACCCCCACCAATCCCCTCTTTTTTTTCCACGCTCATTTTTTTTTTTTTTTTCACTTCTCTTTTGTATTCTATAAGAACAGTTGAGCCACGCGTACAGTAAATGCTTCTATGCAGGCAAACCACTTCGGCTACAGCAACCGTCTTTCCGATGCCAGACTAACAGTCAAAAACAATCACTGCACTGATTAGTCAGAAGCCACCCCAAGGCTCCGGTGGCGACCATTATCGCTAGAATCAGTTAACCAGCACAGTTAGCAAGAATAAACACACGAGCAGAAAGCAGACTCTACTACCAATGGAAGTTTATTTCTGAAGCTGAAACTCAGTTTCACAATGACAGCAGATTCTCCTCTATAAAAAGCTCACGCATGCTGGCTAATGACAAGATTTATTTTTTCAATGAAAAAATGGGAAGGGGGTGTTTTTTTTTTTTTTTTTTATTATACGCTGTGTCTATAAAGTCATGGTGCACTTTTGACCGGTCACAGGAAGGCAACAAAACAAAATAGAAATGTGAAATCTGCACCAAATAAAAGGAAAACTCTCCATGTTTCGTAGTAATAAGTGCAAGCGTGTGCGCACACAGGTGGTGACGCAACACTACGAACTGCGCTGAATAGGTAGGAAACTTGGAGAGTTTTTATTTCATTTGGTGAAGATTTCACATTTCTATCTTGTTTCGTTGATTTCCTGTGACTTTACGGACACACAGTATTATCATGTTAATTGCAAAGTCGATTCCTTTGTAGGGGTATGAAGTGGTATAAATTACACGTATGAAACTGTCGCTCACCTGCTATTCATATGCCTCAAAATTATTATCTATAACCAGGTTAAATAATATTTACTGTCTTGTACTGCAATAATTAGAGCCCAAAATAGGCTATACTAGTTGCAATGAGCTCCCTGCGGGCAAACAGCCAAAGTGGTAAATACAGAATGTAACGGCCGTGTTATGGTCATTTTAAAAAGCAAATGCCTTTACAGCTCCTCATATAAATAAACTGAACATAGTTAATAAACAAAGTTTTGGGTGATGTTCACCTTAGAAAGGAATGGGGGAACTAACTACGAAGCCCTATTGACATATGAGCAGAACAGCAACGTGATGATGCTTATGATGTCTCTCTTTGTTTAGTTCATTAATTATTGAAAATACTGAGTAAGGTTTGAGGTTTGAACAAACTGACCAATATCACAGCATACGAGTAGTAACCCATAAGTGCTCCGCTCTTTTTCTAACTCAAGTCGTCCGAAGAAGCTCAGCACAGTGCACGGGCTCTGTAGCAAAAGTGAGAAATACTTTGGATAGAGTTTTAACTCCAAATTTTGTCCGGGCAGCGCCGTTAGGCTACTCTTTTCGATCTCGAACTTCCAAAGGGATTTTTTTTTACGTGCGAAACAATGCACACGGGCGTCTGATCTCACTACCTAGCGACCAGGGGGAATTACTAGAAGTGCAAGTCCATGTGAAAAAATCCCAGCCCTTACCCGGGATTGAACCCGGAACCTGCAGCACTCGAGGCGGACACCATGCCAGGAAACCAAGCAGTCCCCATCCCCTCCCTAACATTCCGAGTGATGATTCCCTAATGCTGCAGTACATATATTCAGTATGTGCTTCGCCAGAAAGCGTAGGCCTTCATGCATGTCCACAGATGACGAGCTTTAGTGTTGGATGTCATTGTTCCATGCGCTGTCACAGACACCCAGAATAATTTATCTGCCAGCCGCCGATCTTTCCAGTCGTCATGATGTTCTCCCATGCTTCTTCTTCTAACCACCAGCCTAAAGTCTTACTATTGTTCTATGCCGCAGCAAGCACTCAACCATAACTTCTCTAAGTCCGCCTTGTCATCCACCGATATTTCCATCGTCCCGATGTTGTCAACTGCTTCTGCTAATCATTTGCCAAATTGCTTACTGATGCGGATTATTCGCTACTCGCATTAGCTTTCTCCATGCAGTCCTTGCTATTCACTCTGTGTTTCATAGGCATTCGCAATATTAGTCTCGCAAACAATATAAACATTGTCCACAGACTTTGAATTTATTCGTTTACTAATGAAAACTCCCGATTATACAACAAAACACGTTCGACATAACATTTCACCTACATAATTACTGTAATAATTCAGCTTATTCTAGACTCTTTATTATACACAATTATGAAAGGATACACTTACACAAATTGTGATCCGGATGTCTTTAATGAAACAACTTCTATATCCATATACACTGTATTTTACTTTAAAAAAGTAAGCACGCTACCAAACGGGGACCTTAGAGTAAACAGTCAGAATAAAACATCTCTATTATAATAACTGCTAAAATTAACGCAACGGTTTGAGCTACAAACACCTACCTACCTGATCGCGGCCGGCTACAGACTCAGAATAACCAAGGCGAAAAGAGGTCAGAACCACAGTCCTCAGAGGAAGAGCCAAGTCGGTACAGCAAACACAAGCAGACAAACAAACAAGGAATTGTTGGCAACAGAAACTCTCTGGCGTAACCATTTGACAGCGGAACAGTCTCGGGGTCGTAGGGATCGAGAAAACGTCTCCTGGTCCACAGCAGGTGGTTGACAGCTTCCAACCTCTGGCCTCTGTACAAAGGGGGTGAGCAACCAACGGTCGTTTGCACAAAGTACTTGACACCCAAGTTCCGCATTGTTGTAGCGGAGGTAACAGGCAGGACTGCAAACTGCCGACTGAACAAAGGGGCAATAATGCTTGCAATGCGAAGGAGATAGGACTGTTTCAAATAGGCCTCCTTCATTTGTCTGACATTAGCCTCAATAGATCATCCTTATTATCATTGTCTTGTTTGCCATTATATGTTAAATGCAGCTCACAGTCTATTCCCCCAGAATGGGCTGAATGTAGGATGGGCCTGCGAGCCCTATTCTAAAACCTTTGAAAAAAAGTCCATTTGTTCTTTCCATTCAATTCTATCCTGTGCAATCCTTCCGACAACACGAATGCACTCCGGTCTCTCTAACCAACATTCATTTTAGGGCAATCCTCCCTTCCTAAATCCCGTTATTTCCAATAGTAATGCATGTTTGGCGATCCTTTGTTCGTTTAACTTTTCCACAGGTGTCCAATAAAGCGCCATCTGGTTTGTTTTATAACTATTGTTACCTTTATAACTATTGTTACCTTTATAACTATTGTTACCCTTCTAACTATTGTCATCTTTATAACTACTGTTACCTTTGTAACTTTTGTTACCTTTATGACTATTGTTACTTTTATGACTATTGTTACTTTTATAACTATTGTTACCTTCATAACTATTGTTACTTTTATAACTATTGTTACTTTTATAGCTATTGTTAGCGGTGTTTACCCACACATTTCTGTTCTTTCTTCACCCCTCTTGAATTCTACACATTCTATCCTCCGTGTGGGTTCCGGGTTCCCCTTGTGGGGGTAAAAATAAGAACAGACCCACTGCCTACCCAGAAGCATATCGTAAAAGTCTTCTAGTGGGGAGCTTCCTTTGAAGTCAGAGTACATCTGCCTGTGAGGCAAGAACCAACCGTCTGCATACACAGTCAGCTAGATATGTAAAGTGGATGACCAGGCAACAGTCAGTTTCTAAAACAGCACTATAGTTCAGAAGTGGACGAGCTACCAGAGTTTGCCGCTAGAATTCTCAGCCGGTGAACCAAAAAGACGAAGAAGAGATCCTCAATCTGTCCGGGAAGCGATTAAACACAAAAAGGGGTTGGGGGGGGGGGGGCAGGGGGGAGGTTTGTTGGCTGCGATGGATTTCCAAAGCTCTATTCCTCGTCCTTGTTGTATACTGCCTCTCATTCTGCTGGTCATTTATCTCTAGATCAGAGGTTTTCAGCTTGGGAGGGAGGGGGGCGTCCGCTGGGAGGGCACAAGGAGGTTTCAATGGGGTGGGGTGAGGGGAAAATGTTAAGTAATTTTCAAAATGAGTATATTTGTACTTGTAATTATCCGCGATGATTACTTTTTTTGTAATTTTTCCCCCTTTCTTCCTTTCTTTCTTTTATACGACACACATTTTTAGCATGAAACCGTCTTAGCAGACTTTTGGAAGGTTTACTTTCATTAGTTTCAGTACGTAATGCACACTATAACTGGTTTAACAGAGGGTCAAAGAAATGCTAAGTAATTCCGTGATTTTCTCGTGCAAAGTCGAGCTCTTAGTGACCTGACGCCAAAATAAGACGTCGGTCAAGGTTGTTTAGTCAAAGCACATCCACAAATTAGTGTTGAGTTATTGTGTCATATGGGCTAACTTATAAAAGCTAACATAGACGTCAATTTCAAAATTTCTAACTATGCAGAAGATTGCCATTTTACTAAGAATCTAAGATGGGTCAGTTGTGATATTCATGACTCAGAGAAACGAACACTGTCGGTGCTTGGTCTGTATAGAGTATAGAGCATCATTTAACAATTGGGACTGAGAGCTCTTTTCACTTCTTTACAAACTTTCACTTACATTTACTGTCGCTGGAATTTAGGATTTAAGTTGTTTTTGTTTTAGTGAAAGAATGTTGCGTAAAGGTTGCAAAAATACGTTAATTTAGGAAGAAAAAAAAACGTGAACAGATACACATGATAACAAAGAAACGTATTTTGCATTACATATCCCTCGTTAGTGACGAAAAACAAAATATCATTTACCAATGAGGCTGATATACGTCTGAATCACTAATTATTAACACGAGTTTATTCTGTTACAACAAAATATCATTTACCAATGAGGCTGATATACGTCTGAATCACTAATTATTAACACGAGTTTATTCTGTTACAAGATTCGTATTTGAGAAGCATATTTTTTTTTTTTTTTATGAACCTTGTGCTGTTGAGCGTACTACGGGAGTGGAATAAAAAAAAAAAAACAGTCATAATTACCGCATATTTTCTAAATATTGTAATTGGTAAGGAGTAGATCGCTGTAAAAATTGGTTACACCGCTGGTGAGTGGTTATGGCAGTGAGGAATGTTTAGGGTGCTGGTGAGTGGTTATGGCAGCGAGGAATGTTTAGGGTGCTGGTGAGTGGTTATGGCAGTGAGGAATGTTTAGGGTGCTGGTGAGTGGTTATGGCGGTGAGGAATGTTTAGGGTGCTGGTGAGTGGTTATGGCAGTGAGGAATGTTTAGGGTGCTGGTGAGTGGTTATGGCAGTGAGGAATGTTTAGGGCGCTGGTGAGTGGTTATGGCGGTGAGGAATGTTTAGGGCGCTAGTGAGTGGTTGTGGCGGTGAGCAATGTTTAGAGCGCTGGTGAGTGATACAGCGTTAGTGAGTTGTAAGGCCACTGGAGTGGTTAGAGCGCTGGGCTCTGCTGCTGGTGACCTCGGTTCGACGCTCCGTTAGGGATGGAGATTTTTTTTTCTTTCTGTCAGAGCAAAATGTAGAATCATAACCTGCACAATTTGTGGCGACTGCACTAGCTATGCGGCCTGAAACCCCTAGCTAGCCATCCCCATAACCTACACTGTGGCTATGCAACGAGGTTTAATCAGGGGTCAAAATGTTGAACACGGGGATCGTCACAGACCAGAGACCCAAGCCACCGTGTAGAAAGGTAATTAATATATTACAACTGACAATGATCACGTGCCGTTTGCTAGGGCTCTGAGGGCAGGATTCGGGCCGTCAGTTGAATAGTCCTGCCCTAAACGATCTCAAAGGTGGTACATATAGGCCCGTAAAGATGCTTACAAGGTACGCCGCAGAAGTGACTCATATTTGTGGAGAAAACTTTCATTGACACTGTAACTGTCACAGCTTTTTTAAAAACGCTTGTATTTTATTAAAGTGAACTAATGACAGTAAGTCTGTCTCAAGACCCAGTGGTATTACTGCTGTCAATAACTACTAACATGAATCTGTCTCAAGACCCAGTGGTATTACTGCTGTCAATAACTACTAACATGAATGTGTCTCAAGACCCAGTGGTTTTACTGCTGTCAATACCTACTAACATGAATCTGTCTATAGACCAAGTGGTATTACCGCTGTCAATACCTACTAACATGAATCTGTCTCAAGACCCAGTGGTTTTACTGCTGTCAATACCTACTAACATGAATCTGTCTATAGACCAAGTGGTATTACCGCTGTCAATACCTACTAACATGAATCTGTCTCAAGACCCAGTGGTTTTACTGCTGTCAATACCTACTAACATGAATCTGTCTCAAGACCCAGTGGTTTTACCGCTGTCAATACCTACTAACATGAATCTGTCTCAAGACCCAGTGGTTTTACTGCTGTCAATACCTACTAACATGAATCTGTCTCAAGACCCAGTGGTTTTACTGCTGTCAATACCTACTAACATGAATCTGTCTCAAGACCCAGTGGTTTTACCGCTGTCAATACCTACTAACATGAAACTTTGTGAAACAGGGTTTGAGAGAAGGCAACAATAATAACGCCACTTATAAGAAAGATCCAGTTCCTGAAACCTCAGAAGAGGGTGAATTAAAACACCAATCTTTGAAGACGCAATAAAATATAGCTCAAAGTTAGAGATGAAAAACGGGTGATTTTTGGTAAAACCTTGTTTGGAAGAAGCTGAAGTGTCAAAGAAATCTACGCTATTTCACATTGCGCTGCAAACTTAATTTTTTTTTAAAAACTGTAAACGATCAGGAAAAGTTGCAAAAATAACAACACTTGATTATAAGAAGCTGCAATAACGAGTGCACTGGTCCCAAAGAAGTGGGAATAAACACTACTTCAGAATAAAATGTAAAGAATAAAATCCCTGCACAAACACGAAGCTACATTACGGAAATAAATATCAGCGTTGAAATGCAACACGTAGGAAAAGGGAAGTGGAGAATACAGCCACTGCCCTTTAACAAGCATATCGTCAAAGGCGACTAATTAAGGAACTGCTTTTAAGGGCGAACGCAGAAGAAGAAGAAGAAGAAGAAGAAGAAGAAGAAGAAGAAGAAGAAGAAGAAGAAGAAGAAGAAGAAGAAGAAGAAGAAGAAGAAGAAGAAGAAGAAGAAGAAAAAGAAGAAAAAGAAGAAGAAGAAGAAGAAGAAGAAGAAGAAGAAGAAGAAGAAGAACAACAACAACAACAACAACAACAACAACAATAACAACAACAAAATTAACAACAACATAATCAACAACAAGTCTGAAACAGGGTTGCAATGGACACCTACAAATATCCTTCTGCCAGACAGGACGACTGTCATTAGCCTCCTACTATCAACATCACCAGAAAACTGTCCTCTTCTTTCGCTACAATAACTGCCCAAACTGTTTCACCTCTCTCATCGCCCATCATGCAGAAGACGCTCTGCTTCCCTCCAATCAAACGTCCAGGCTGTTTAACAAACACAACAGCGGGAAGACGCCCTGTTGGCATGCCTGAGCCGTTTCTTGGCCAACCTTGAAGAGTGTGGACACTTCACACAAACCTTGCTTAGCACTCTGCAATCGGAATGTTTGCTTTGACAAGCATACAAGCAAGCACGCACCAGAAGTCTCCGTTTGGAAAGCGCTCACATTCCATGAGAACAACAGAAGAGCGATCAGAATCTGTAGTTTGTGAGCGTACAACAAAGCATCGAATCCTCTTTCGATCGACCCCGCCCTTTTCCCATGAAGTTACTGAAGAAAATGACTGACATAACAACTGAATATCTTCTTCGTTTAGCCAATCCGTCTGTCGTTATTACTGATTATGTCCACAACCTTCTGTCTCGTATAGTGTCAATAACTTCTGATACAGATAGATAGTCTTATAAACAAAGCGGATTTTGGTCCAGGACTTTCTCTCTTGGTCTGCCCCTGCCTCTTCCCCCTTGCAACTTCCCGCTGTCACAACATACTCCTTCCCCCCCCCCCCCCCCCCCCCCCCCCGACATCCCTTCCTCACCAGTGAGGAGAATGTAAACTGGCTTCTTCTGATGTGGGTAATAAGTTCTTTTTGCTTTTTAATTTCTTTCTATATCTGCTTATTAAACTTTATGTATCTGCTCACTACACTTTCTAGCTGCCCATAATATTCTCACCCTTCTCGTATAAAACCATAACTCTGCAGCTTTCACATAATGTTTCACCAATTGGCCGACTGTCCATCATATATAACATAAAAACAACCCCCTAATTAACAGCAAATGTTGAAACCACTTTGCGATAATGAGCTATAACTTTGATTTATTAATCCTTAACTCTTCTTGCAATAAGCAGGTATTACTTTTAACTCATTATGTTATAAAGTTGTAACTTTAGATGACCAACACACCACGTGGTGTTAAAGTAATAGCACTAGAGGACAGGAGGAGTGATCAATAATTAGTAAGGATAATCATCACAGTTCAGCGAAGTAAACCATTTCAGTTTAACCCAACAAAAGCATAGTAAGCTTCTTGATTCTGAATATGAGACTGTCTAACATAACATTTCTCAGTGCACATCTGCAATATATGTCAGGGAGTGGCTTCTTCTTCTTCTTCTTCTTCGTCGTCGTCTTCTTCTTCTTCTTCTTCTTCTTCTTCTTCTTCTTCTTCTTCTTCTTCTTCTTCTTCTTCTTCTTCTTCTTCTTCTTCTTCTTCTTCTTCTTCTTCTTCTTCTTCTTCTTCTTCTTCTTCCCTTTCTCTTTTACCGCTTCGGATGTCGCTTCTTGCTCTACTGGCCGACTGGACCACAGACACATCGTGTTGATCTCGATATCTCCACTGTTCGTTTCTTCTTTGCTCATACCATTCCCTATTTTTTTTTATTCCACAAACACGCATACACACACATGCGCGCACACAATACATATTTGAGTGTGTGTTTGTGCGTGCGTATGGTGATTATCGCTGAAGGATACCCCCATGAAAGAAGCTTTCAAATAAAATTGAAAACCATTTCTCAAAGAGACAAAGAGATACGTGCTATTATCTGCAACAACAGCAGCACAAAGACAAGAAAAATACAGGCGCGCACACATGTGAGTGGGCGTGAAGGCGCGTGTGTATGCGCGCGGGAAATTTCAACAATTTAGATGAGAAATTAGATGAGATGGAGATTAAACAACTGTAATATTTCTGTTATCAAGCATGATATAATTATCTTCTGATAAATATGATGCTAAAGAGGCAATCTGGCAAATTATGTTTCAGTTGTGCAGAGGGGGATAATGCTTAACACACGTTTCTTCTTCTTCGCGTTCACCAGCTGTAAACTTTGGCGGAAGTATCTGGTTGCTCGTCCACTACTGAACTGCAGTCCTGCTCCAGAAGCTGAGTGTTGCGTGTGCATCAGTTTTACAGATCTCATTCTCTTGAATACAGACTGTTGGTTCCTTGCCTCTCAGGCAGATGCACTCCGACTTCAAATGAAGCTCCCCAATTAGTCGACTCTTACGACATGCTTTTGGGGAGGCAGTGGGTCTATTCTTGTATTCCCCACAATTGGGCCCCGGAACCCACACGGGGGAACACACTTTTGATAAATATGACGCTAGAGAGACAAACTGGCAAACCTCTTAAAGGATAACAATTGCTCATATAGAAAGTTTCTATAAAACCTGTCGAAAAGTTTTAAGACTTTATCGTTACGGGAACAGCCGTGGTGTAGTGGCTAATCGAATGTAGAAACCAGAAGTTAGACTGTCTCAACAGGCAGAGAAACAGATTGTGGAAACTAGAAGTTAAAGACTGTATTCAACGGGTAGAGACAGATAATGTCACATATTTATATCAATCTATTTGTTTTCATAGGAAGAGGGCGGAGGGGAGGGGGAACCGTAGCAAGCATGTCACAGAGGCCATTAATGAAGGTTTTGGCGAAATCAGATGTGTTGAGCTGAAAAGTGCAGAAATCACATCCTAGCGGTAAACCACAAGATAAAGCAGATTAAAACATGAACGCTCCATCTTCTTAGTGTTATCAATAACGTAAATAAGAATCCATCTTCACATAATACTATTTTTATATAAACACGAATCGATCTTTACATAATACTTTTTAAACATAAACATGAATCCATCTTCACATAATACTATTTTTTTATAAACACGAATCGATCTTTACATAATACTTTTTAAACATAAACATGAATCCATCTTCACATAATACTTTTTTTATATAAACACGAATCGATCTTTACATAATACTTTTTAAACATAAACATAAACTTATCTTGACAGAATACTATTTAAACATAAACATGAATCAATCTTCACATAATACTATTTCAACATAAACATGAATCGATCTTTACATAATACTTTTTAAACATAAACTTATCTTGACAGAATACTATTTAAACATAAACATGAATCAATCTTCACATAATACTATTTCAACATAAACACGAATCGATCTTTACATAATACTTTTTAAACATAAACATAAATTTATCTTGACAGAATACTATTTAAACATGAACATGAATCAATCTTCACATAATACTATTTCAACATAAACATGAATCAAATCTTCACATAATACTATTTAAACATAAACATGAATCCACCTTCACATAACACTATTTAAACATAAACATGAATTCACCTTCACATAATACTATTGAAACATAATAAACATGAATCTATCTTGACATAATACTATTTAAACATAAAAATGAATCCATCTTCACATAATATTATTTAAACATAAACAAGAATCCATCTTCATAATATACTATTTATACACAACACTGGAATCCATCTTTACATAATGTTATAAAAAAACTGCATGTTCATACTTGATCTGTTATTTATATATCACCGCACGCATTCAGGTTGGCATTATGCTATGTATACCGTAAACCTGAATCCATCTTAACACAGTACTATCAATAGATAACTACTTAATCCCTCTCAAAATCAAAATAGTAAACCTGAATTCATCTTCACAAAATACTGTCTAAATATTAACCCTGGAGTGGTTTTAGCGTTGAACCTAAATCTACTCACACATGACTAAATAAAATCCATACTCTAAGTGTTTATACTCATAATCTGCATTGCAATGATTAAGTAGACGCGAAACTTAGAAATTCCTAATGGATTTCAACTTTTCCTCTTCAACATGACAAGATAAGCCTAATTCTGAAAAATGAGAGATTCAGCAGACGATAGGATCAAGAACGTAACAGCATAGGTACTCATTTCGGAATTGTCTACGGTCCGACCGATAACTGATTATTATACGTATTCAACACATTAGCGTCCATGTGAGTGAAAACAAGGCATAGAATACAAAACACGTCTTACCTTAGCAAAGGTATGTATTAAATCCCGACACACAACCGTAAAAAGGCGGAATCAATTTACCAAGAATAAGACAACTATATAAGGGTACTTCCACCACTACGTCCTTCTTAGGACGTTATTTTTTGTTATTTGAAGCCCCACTCTGGCTTTTGCCGGGGGCCGCAATATAGGCAGGTCATCATTATGGCCAAATGTCTGAACGCGGTTTCTGGGGCCTCTCCACGGTGATCCTCACCCGCATGGTGGCACTTTGTGTCATCGGGTGTTTATCGCTTGTGTGATGTCCTGGTGGGGTAAAAAGCCATTCCATTCCATACCTAAACAACGAAATCGCTCACGCTGCTACCGGAATGTTCCATCGATTTTTTTTCCCTCCCAACTCTAAAAATAGATCGCCTAAGCTCGCAGGGGACAAAATCAGTGTAAAATAGAAAATGCCAAAGTTACTGGTCTTGCGTCATTTGCTTTGTCTCGAGCGATGCCATGGCGGGGACCTCAAGTTTGAGACAGAAAACAACATTACTTGTTGCCGGAACCAAGGTCGGCACTGACGTAATATCCCCAGCGCAAATAACAACAAAAGGGGCAATTATGAAGTCCTGTGCAGAGCAGGCGACTAGAAGTAGATTGTGAACTGGGTAGATGGGTCGTGGAAAAATATAGACGATCAGGTAAACATGGGAACTTTGAAATTTAAATTTGTGATTTCCAATGTTGAGTGCAAACCTTACAATTCCGTAAGGTAGTTAACGGCGTTGGTCGATTCTCGGTTAGAAGTCACAATTTTTTTTCCCACGGTGATGTTCATATGCATAGCACTCTCATTATACTTTCAAATTTTGCTCTTACTATATCTTTATACATAAATCCGACTGTGCTCTCTGTACCTCTTTATACACAGATCCAACTGTGGTGTCGCTTTATCTTTATACATAGATCCGACTGTGCTCTCTATATCAGTATGTTTAGATCCGACTGTGCTCTCGCTTTATCTCCGAGCTTAGATCCGACTGTGCTTTCACAATATCCCCTAACATAGATCCGACTGTGCTCTCTATATCAGTATGTTTAGATTCGACTGTGCTCTCGCTATATCTCCGAGCTTAGATCCGACTGTGCTCTTGCTGGATCTCCGAGCTTACATCTGACTGTGCTCTCATTATATCTCCGAGCTTAGATTCGACTGTGCTCTTGCTGGATCTCCGAGCTTACATCTGACTGTGCTCTTACTATATCTCCAAGCTTAAAATCCGACTGTGCTCTCTCTGCATCTCCGAGCTTTGATCCGACTGTGCTCTCACTATATCTCCGAGCTTAGATCCGACTGTGCTCTCACTATATCTCCGAGCTTAGATCCGACTGTGCTCTCACTATATCTCCGAGCTTAGATCCGACTGTGCTCTCACTATATCTCCGAACTTAGATCCGACTGTGCTCTCACTATATCTCCAAGCTTAAAATCCGACTGTGCTCTCTCTGCATCTCCGAGCTTAGATCCGACTGTGCTCTCACTATATCTCCGAACTTAGACCCGACTCTGCTCTCACTATATCTCCGAGCTTAGATCCGACTGTGCTCTCACTATATCTCCGAGCTTAGACCACCCGACTCTGCTCTCACTATATCTCCGAGCTTAGATTCGACTGTGCTCTCACTATATCTCCGAGCTTAGATTCGACTGAGCTCTCACTATATCTCCGAGCTGAGATCCGACTGTGCTCTCACGTGACTGTGTGTATATCTTCGTTTGTGTCTGTGTGTGTCCCCGTATGTGTTTGTCTTCATGTTTGCCTGTGTATGTTTATGTTTTTTGTCTACGGGTGTGTCTATGAGGCTGTATGTATGTATCTCTGGGTGTGGGTGTCTGTATGACTGTCTGCGTTAGTGTATGTGTCAGCATGTGTCTGTCTGTCTGTGCATGTCTATGTGTGTTTCTCTGTGTGTATTGTGTGTGCCCCTTTATTGTCAGTATGTGTCAGAGTATATTGTTGTCTGTATGTTGTCTGTATGTGTCAGAGTATATGTCTGTGCGTGCTAAATATATGTGTCTGCGTGTGTATTTCTGCGTGTTTGTTTGTGTATGCATTTCTGCGTGTTTGTATGTGGGTGTCAGCCTGTTTGTCTGCCTGTTTGTGTGTGTGTGTGTGTGTGTGTGTGTTTGACTGCGTGTGTGTCTATGTGGCTATTTGTATGTGTCTGCATGTTTGTCTGCGTATGTGTGTGTGTGTGTGTGTGTGGTGTGTGTCAGTGTGTGAGCACGAATGTAAATATGTGTGGTGTGTGTTTCCCTGTGTGTGTGTCTGTATTTTTGTCTGAGTGTGTGTGTCTCTGTGGGAGTGTCCGTGTGTGCATGTGTGTGTCTCAATGCATGACTGTATTTATGACTGTATGTTTGTATGTGTGTATGCCTGTATTACGTATGTATGTATGAATGTATGTATGTATGCCTGTATGTTTGTATCTATGTATGTATGTTTGTGTGTATGTATGTATGTATGTATGCATGTGTGTATGTGTGTATGCCTGTATGCATGTTTGTTTGTATGTATGTGTGTATGTATGTATGCCTGTATGTATGTATGTATGTATGTAATGTATGCATGCATGTATGTGTGTGCAAGTGAGTGGGTGAGCGTGTGTATGTGGGTGTATGTATGCACGCGCAAGTTTTTGCATGCACTTTACAACTCATGCTTTTGTGTTCTTTTATAATATTCATAATATGCATAACATCATATGATCATAACATGCTTTATTAGTAAAATACAACTGCTGCGCGAAAGATGGTTGACTGGAAGGGCCGAATGTAAGTCGGGCCTGCGTGCCCAATTTGAGACCCTTTGAAAATAAAGTTCGTTCGTTCGTTCACTATATCTCCGAGCTTAGATCCGACTGTGCTTTCACTATATCTCCGAGCTTAGATCCGACTGTGCTCTCGCTGCACCTGCAAGCTAAGATCTGACTGTGCTCTCGCTGTACATGCAACCTTAGATCTGACTGTGCTCTCGCTGTATCTGCAACCTTAGATCCGACTGTGCTCTCGCTATATCTCCGAGCTTAGATCCGACTGTGCTCTTGCTGGATCTCCGAGCTTACATCCGACTGTGCTCTCGCTGTACCTCCGAGCTAAGATCTGACTGTGCTCTCGCTGTACCTGCAAGCTAAGATCTGACTGTGCTCTCGCTGTATCTGCAAGCTTTGATCAAACTGTGCTCTCGCTGTACCTGCAAGCTTAGATCTGACTGTGCTCTCACTGTTTTCTCAAAGCTTAGATCTGACTGTGCTTTCACTGTGTCTGCAAGCTTAGATCTGACTGTGCTCTCACTGTCTTCTCAAGGTTAGATCTGACTGTGCTTTCACTGTGTCTGCAAGCTTAGATCTGACTGTGCTCTCAGTGTCTGCAAGCTTAGATCTGACTGTGCTCTCACTGTCTTCTCAAGGTTAGATCTGACTGTGCTCTCAAGGTTAGATCTGACAGCTCTCACTGTGTTCTCAAGGTTAGATCTGACTGTGCTCTCACTGTGTTCTCGAGCTTAAATCTGACTGTGCTCTCACTGTGTTCTCAAGCTTAAATCTGACTGTGATTTCACTGTGTTCTCAAGCTTAAATCTGACTGTGCTCTCATTGTGTTCTCAAGGTAAGATCCAACTGGTCTCTCACTGTGTCTGCAAGCTTAGATCCGACTTTGCTCTCACTGTGTTCTCAAGGTTAGATCTGACTGTGCTCTCATTGTGTTCTTAAGGTTGGATCTGACTGTTCTCTCACTGTGTCTGCAAGCTTAGATCCTACTGTGCTCTCACTGTGTCTGCAAGCTTAGATCTGACTGTGCTCTCACTGTGTCTGCAAGCCTAAATCTGACTATGCTATCAAGGTTAGATCAGACTGTACTCCAGCTGCAAGCTTAGATCCAACAATTCACTCGCTGTACCGACAAGCTAAGATCCGACAGTGGTCGATTCTCAAATACATCAGAATAGGCGAGATTGCGCGTCACTCGCTGGCTCGATGCGTAAGTGCTATTTTGAATTGCTGTCTGTTGCAGAAATAAAACAATTTTCGCTCCATATAGACTGTCGTTTAACTGGAAAACACCTTCCACTTTACACAGATCAGAAAATTTACAGGAAAACTTTCCACTTCACATCGATCAAAGTAAACATTAAAACTTTCCACTTCGCATACATACAAATGTATCAGGAAAAAACAACACACACACACACACACACACACACACACACACACACATATATATATATATGTTTACACACACACCCATATATAAATGTGTATATTTGTGTGCGTGCGTGCGCGTGTATGTGTGTGCATGTGAATACAAGCAGCAACAACAAATCAGTTTCCGGATGTGTTGTTTATGACATTCATCAGGGCTCAATTGTCAGAGCATATGTTTATTGTTTTCTTATCCGTGCTGCTATGCAATCATTGTGAGACTCCACCGAACATTTCACACACATCTTTGTGACACGATTACCCTGTTCTTTTGCAGGAAGACAACTAAAAGACCACAATAGTCACACGCGGAATATTTTCAAATTTCAGATCTATCCAAACCTAAAAACTGTTTTCATTACTTTTTGGCAAAGTAAAATTCTCAAAATTTTAAAACTATAAATGGTGGCCCAAAGGACGTTATGTTGAGAAGCTCGCTCTCCTACGATAAACGACAGGCCAAATCAGAAGGAGCTGAAACCAAGAAGGAAACATCAGAAGTGAACGGCTAAGAAGAACACAGTTGACAACAGGATAATGAATCAGCGGTCTGACTTGGAGGGAAGAGGCATTAAGCCCAGAGACGGCTCTAATACCATAACTTTAGCCACGAAAGTGACGCAAATAAACAAGACCACAAATATAGCCGGAGACTGTTGGCAGCTTCGGCTAGCTAGCAGCAGGTTGAACGTGGTTGAAGGAATTGGAATTGTAAATTCACCAGCAGTAAGACTTGGATACTGAAAGCCAAATTTACAGCACCCTTGTGTTTAGACTGCTTTCAGGAAAACACAATAGACCACATCCTGTTAACATGTACCCTATAAAAACTGGACAGAAAACCCCTGGAAGACTATTTTCAAAAACTAAATAAGTCGTTGACATCTAAAGATTGTTTACATGTTAACAGCAATGAAAACATACAATAACAAATAAAGAAATTATTTGCAGGCTACGTAAAAATATTTACGTCTCTACAGTTAAAGATATGATAAGACAGAGACGGTGAGATGAGAAAAAGGAACTGAGGAATGAGAGTAGTAAAGGAGAAGAAGTTAAATTGTGTGAAACACCCTCAACTGGCCAAGATTGTCTAACTATCCCCATTTTTTTTTTAAACGTATCCAGAAACCATGAGTTGTAAACCCTTTGGCTAGGTACTATGGATATCGCAACCCTTCGGCATTGATTCCATTATGGGGGGTACCGTTAATCTGAGAGAAATGTGGCTTTTCTGCCTACCCCCGGGAGTGAACCCGGACCACAAGGAGTTCGTCACCCGGCCGCCGCGAAAGTCAGGTTTAACCAACTTCGCTAGAGAGCCGGGCAAAACTATCCCCATAAAGTAGAGATATTAAGAAGGTGTCATTTATACAAGCCAAAAGACCCAAACTAAAGACTGGTTACGTCAGGGTCTGAACCCAAGGCCTTCTGATAGACAGGCGAGCGTCTGGCCACTGCACGACGGCGTCTGACTTGAGTGTATGTGTACATGCATATGTATGTGTGTAAGCAAACACGTGTGCATGAATTCTCGCGTGGGCGTGTGAGAGCATGTGTCTACGAGCAGCCCCCTCCCCAACAGCCCTCAGTAGGCACTAGAGTAACTCTCGAAGCCACTAGTTTTGGTGCAAATTAACATTTCTTAGCCAACATAACTGGCACAAAGAAACCAGACTACAATTATAACCGACACTGCTCGCAGTAGGTTGAACGTAGTCGATATTTTTATTTTTTATTTTACATAAATGGATGGATTGATCACCAGCAGTAAACTCCGGCGAACAGTTTGAGTCGTTCCCCAGTTTTGGACTTTGGGCTTTGTTCTAGAACTCGAGTTTTTAAAGACGGAACAAGGCCGGAGAGCTCTGCCGATGTGAATGCTTTACTTCAGTACAGAGTCAGGGAGAATTTCTCTATTCCAGACTTATTCAGAAAGCTGAAAAGTCACTTTGCTTTCCATGCGCCCTGAACGCCAATGCATTTGGGCTTCAGGGTAGAAAATAAATCTTTTAAAGAATCCACAACCAATAATTCAACCAGTCAGGGAAAAAAGCAAGCAAGAATCCATCCAACAAACCAACCAGCTGTCAGTCAACCATCCCTCCTATTAGCATATAAGCATCAATTCAGCCAACCTACGATGCACCATTCAAGCCAGCAAAGCAACAAGCCAACCAGAATCCGGCGCTTTAAACACATTCCACATCAAGATCAACTTCACCAAACCTCGGTTCTACTATTTTCCAATGCCCATCATGATAACTGTCTTTGGTACTTTAAAAGCATTCAGTTCCACAGCTTTAGCCGCACTGTGTTCATGAAATAACTTTACAGCCATTTTCAAACGGCAAATGTTATAGCGTCATGCACAACACTCCTCCAGTCCTGGCATTTTAACGTCGCTATCCGCGCCTTTCTTCCCTACTTCCGCTTCTTTATATCCATTTACCCGATCAACCATTTTTTTTTCTCAGGATGAATGTCTGCTTTCCATCCATTCCCCCTTCACGTCCTTTTCATGCGCATGTCTATGATGTCAGCGGCGCATTAACGGAGACGTTGCCAGAAACACTGCGGCTCTAATCTTCAATACATAAGGCAACGACAACAGCAAGGGCATCACACAGAACAGAAGAGATACACAGAAGAACTGTCAGTCATACAATTAATAAATGGGTTATTACTGACTGGCACTAATACAATCATATCGACAGATAAAGAACAAACGAACGACGAACTTTATTTTTAAAGAGTTGAGACAGACAGACAGATAGATAGACAGACAGACAGACAGACAGACAGTCAGATGGGTAAAGTGCACATATGCGACGAACACTAAAAATACAGACAGAACGAACGAACGACGAACTTTATTTTTAAAGGGTTAGGACAGACAGACAGATAGATAGGCAGACAGGCAGGCATATGGGTAAAGTGCACATATGCGTCGAACACTAAAAAGACAGACAGAACAAACGAACGATGAACTTTACTTTCAAAGGGTTCAGACAGACAGGCAGGAAGACAGACAGATCGGACGGATGGGTAGACAGACAGATAGACGGACGGGCAGACAGATAGATAGACAAATAGATGGGTAAAGTGTGTAGTGGGCGTAGAGTGTGAGTGAGTGGGTGTAAGAGGGTTCTTCACTGAAGGATGCGTAGTTTTAATGTAAACATATATCAGTCTAACAACAAAGTCTAGGTAACGGTTAGGGGGTGATTTTCACAGTAAACGGTGCGAAGGTCCGCAACAGTAAATAACCACTTCAAGGAGTCTCAACAATAATCAAGGTCATAAGGCTTTGTGTTCTTGTTAATGACAATGGTGTATTTAACGAATTTCCCAATGCTGACGAAAATGTGCAAACACGATAGGTGGGAAATGAACTCACCATAATTAAATACAAGCGAATCACTCATATCGTCCTCACTCTCGCTCTCGACGAAGACTATACTCCATATCTAATCACAGCTAAGTTGACATCAAATTACCTCTATAGGTCATCGCCTCGACCTTAGAAAACAGTAACGGTTTTTAACAGGCGGCCGAAAAACTGATGAGCCAGAATAGGTCGTCATTCACAACATTCAGCAGCAACGATGCTTCCAGTTCTTTTGCAGTCTCTTGAGAACGACGGTTTACGTCCCAGGATATAAGCTGATCTTTACTGTGGGAAACCCGGGGGTGAATCCTCCACTGGAAATCCGCCATATTCGGACATAGACGTCCCCCTTCTGTGACTTCTTGTCTGCAACTGCCTGGAGCTCTATCTGCTAACAACGAAACGTAACAACTTCTGACGTCTTATTTGCGCTATTCAGTATTGGTGTACTTGAGTGCGTGACTTGCAAGCAATAAAGTGCACATATGGGTCAGACATTACCCAAAAAAAAAAAAAAAAAGCTTAGATCCCACATTTGATGGTTCATACGATTGATAAAACTGATCAGTTATGCAGCTTATCAAGAGGAAGCATTATGCTCAGGGGATTAAACCTTGTTTAAGTGGGCAACAATAATAAATATTATGTGATGGGTATGAAGTTAAAAAAACCACCATGTAAAATGTATTAGGAAATACTTAAAAGGATCACGGTTGCGCATGGTTACGGGGACCACTTAGATCGCTTAAAAAGTTAACTATGGGTGAGATCTCAGCCACTCGAGCATTGCTTTAATTCTATATGGCTGTTTAAAAGCAGACTGCCTCCAACTGTGGCCTAGCCAGCTTGCCAAATTTTGGTTATTTTCTCGTGTGTCGATGAGATTCCTAAGTAAAGTACCCTTTCTCAAGCCTATGCAGCCGGTATATGGTGCTGGATCCATATTTTGTACAGACAAATCGGCAAGCGATGGGTGATGTGGTCAAAACAGATCTGACTGCCATCACTTCCAAGAACTTGTGTTGATACCCATTAGAGTCTGAGTCCATATGGTGATTGTTCGTTAATTATGAAAATTCATCCGAATACGGAATCAAACTGGCCTTCAGGCCAGAAAAGAAACAGTTGCTTCCAGAGCACTCGCAGCGGTAGCAGAACAAGCGATCACCATGCGGTAATCGTTTCAGACTCTACGAACGTGATTCAGAAAATTCCCACAGGTAGTCTACGCTCCAATAGGTAAAAAGCATTTGAAAGTCGCAGCGACCGCCATTATCTGGATCTACACACCTGGGCACGCAGGAGTAAATGGCAAAGAAAGAGCTGACCAGGTGGCAAGTAATGCACTAATGCAAATGGGAAGATGCATGAACAGAGCTGATATTATTATTAACGTCGCGGGATAATGGCTAATCTATGACACTAACACGACTGCATGACAGGGGAGATGAGCTTGGTGAAGCACGACTATGCCGTCATTTAGGTAAAGACAGGAGCTATTATAACCAATTCCTCATGGGAACAATCAGTAGAGTACCTTGGAGTGGCTGCTGCATTGCAGGACTGAGAAGGCATGTGCAAAGACGTCAGGTGTGATTACATAATATAACATAACATAACATTCTCTCTCTCTCTCTCTCTCTCTCTCTCTCTCTCTCTCTCTCTCTCTCTCTCTCTCTGAGTGTGTGTGTGTGTGTGTGTGTGTGTATACAGGCGAAGAAGCGAGTTTTGAGAGAGTTTGATGTGTGTATCCAGTCACTTTTCTTAGAAACTAGATTGTATTAATATCTTGTCCTTCCTTGTGTGCCTCTTAACAATAATCTAGTCCAGTAAATCTAGAAATATATTTAAATGTAGGTGTCTGTGCCGTCTCCATAATGAAGGTTGGCTACTGTGCACCACTGTTGTCCTTTGGGATATTACGTGGTGAGGCCCTAATCTCTCTCATGGTGTACCGTTGTCTGAAAACCACAGGAACAAATTTGTTAACGTCCACCGCAGGGAACAAGCTTTAGTACTCAAGGATCATGAACATACCCACATATCCAACTCAGTATCCTGACATAAGGCCAGTGTATACGTCAGAGCTATTTCCCTGGCGGCTTGAGGGCCAAATGTGCCTTGCCCAGGCATAGCAAGTCACCATCCGATCACTGCTTGTTGTACTATGTTAATGATGTTCCTATGTTAGAGCATAGATAAGGCCCTCACAACACCTTAGCTTGTCATACATTGATTCACCACTTAGTGGTTCAGAACCGCCTAGTCTATCTGCCTGTTCGTTTCCCAACACACCGATATACCTTGATAAAAAATATCCTTGCCTTGTTAAAATGCATTTCAATGCATCCCCATTTTTAAAATGTTGACCCCTGAGTAAACTTAGCTGAATAGCCCTGGTATACTTACTACATTGCTCGCCTGTCTGTCTGTCTGTCTGTCTGTCTGTCTGTCTGTCTGTCTGTCTGTCTGTCTGTCTGTCTGTCTGTCTGTCTGTCTGTCTGTCTGTCTGTCTGTCTGTCTGTCTGTCTGTCTGTCTGTCTGTCTGTCTCCATGTCTGTCTGTCTGTCTCCATGTCTGTCTGTCTGTCTCCATGTCTGTCTGTCTGTCTGTCTCCATGTCTGTCTGTCTGTCTGTCTGTCTGTCTGTCTGTCTGTCTGTCTGTCTGTCTGTCTGTCTGTCTGTTTGTCTGTATGTTTGTCTGTATGTTTGTCTGTATGTCTGCCTTCCTGCCTGCCTGCCTGTCTGCCTGCCTCCTTGGCTATCTGTCTGCCTGCTTCTGTACCAGTGATTTTTAAACCAGGTTAAAAATACAAGGCAATGACGACAATTATAGTTGTCAATTATATACCACGTGTTCAATTTCATTCGTGCAGATGAAGTCACGTGGTGACATCACATGCGTTATTGACAAAGCTGTACAATTAGCAGAGGCGAATCTTAAACTCCTATAGACACTCAGTATGCTGAAAACTGGGGGTAGTTCTTGGTGCTACCCCACCTGAGAAATGATATGAGCGTGGATGCTGTCTGAAAGCGAATTACGCTGCAGCTTGTACTGCTAGGAAACCTCCAGGGTAAAAGTTTAAGAAGTAAACAGCGATGCAAATGGGAAAGCAACATAAAGAGATGGACGAATAAAATACACAATCATACATTTTACTAGGCTTCTAGAATTAGAAGCCACAGTTGCGTTGTGGCTAATTGGTCATCTGCCAGCATAAAAGTCTTGAGATCTACATATCAAGTGGTGTCAAGTCAATTATATTTATTTGCTTTTCAAGCACATAACAGTATTAATAATAGGCATTTTTTTTGTCATGCACTTAAACAAGGTAATGATATTTTCTCAAAATGAAGCCGGTGTGTTGGGAGAAGAGCAAGCAGACAGACTGGCCGGTTCTACGCCATTTGGTGGTGAACAGACGTATGACATGCTAGATGTTGTGGAGGGCCTTTGGGAGCGAGTGAACAGTGCAGAGGCACAAATAAATCATTACGGTTTGAGGAGAATGGTGCTGCAAGGAGTTACCAGGAAATATGGCCCGATGCTCAACACTCATGGGAAAGGCGAAACTGTTATACAGATAGTTAGTAACTGGTGCCATCAGAATTAGAACTCTTCGTTTGTTGCTAAAGATGGGAAACATGGGCGCGTACGGAAGTGTCTCGAGTGCTGTCATGTCGATTCTTAATTCAGTATTCAAAGCTTAAGCTCCTTGATGGGCCTCCAAAGAATATGCCAGTCTCCCCCCCCCCCCCCCCCCCCATCCACGCCCCTAATCAAGAACCTCTTATTAAGGCAGACCTCCAACCCTAATCGAGAATTAAACCCAAAATATGAACTGCAGCATCATTTTGGATTCCAATACAATGCTCAGGTTCGGTCTAGGGTAGCCTTTCTCAACCTGTGGGTCGCGACCCTTTTTGTGGTCGAAGGACCCTTTTATATGGATCGCCAAAAACATATATGTTTTGAGGTTAAGAAGAAGTAACAAACAAACAAAACTGTATGTTTTGGATCGCCACAATATAAGGAACTGAGTGAATGGGTCGCCACAACACGAGGAACTGTATGAAAAGGTCGCCACAACATGAGCAACTGTATGAAAGGGTCGATACAACATGAGAAACTGTATGAAAGGGTCTATACAACATGAGGAGCTGTATGAAAAGGTCGCCACAACACGAGCAACTGTATGAAAGGGTCGCCACAACATGAGGAACTATATGAAAGGGTCGCCACAGCATTAGGAACTGTAAGGAGGGTTAAAAACCACTGCTCTAGGGGTCAAACTAACCCTGCAGATTACTCACATATAGTCTTAAACTTTGTTTTCTTGCAGGCGGGAGGGAAGGACAGAGGGCAGCTGAACAGAATGAAAGGTTGTGTGGAAGGAAATCAATCACCCCATGATACTATGTAGTGATCTAGAACGGTGTTAGGTGCCCCTCTGCTCGGTTATACTAAATTTTGCTGTGCCTATTTTATTCGGGCACTACACGTCTGCACATTCGTAATCCCGGGGTTCCGGGTTCGATCTCAGCTGCAGGCCTCGCGTCTTGCGTTGGTTTCGACAGTGGTATCGAAATGCCGACCGCCCAGAAGGCAATAGACAACTAAAGGTTGTTGCGTATCCTTTACATGACGTTGCAGAACCAACCCCGACTGTCCCTGGCTGTTGTGTGGTTTTTTTAGGCAAATTTACGTCCAGTAGTTTGCCATTGCTTTCTGGACGGTCGGCTTTCTTGATACCACTGTCGAAACCAACGCAAGGTGCATGGCCCGCAGCTGGGATCAAACCCGGCATCCCGGCATTATGAAGCGTTCGCATCGACTTAGCCACAGAGCCGACCGATGGACAACTACTGGATGTAAATTTGCTTAGAGAAAACCACACAACAGCCAGTGGCTGCTGTGGTTGGTTCTGCAACGTCCTGTAAAGGATACGCAACTAACATGCCTGTATGACTGTATGCCAGAAGTATACCAGAGTTCTAGGCAGCAGTAAATACAGTTCTAGTCGATTCCCATGTAGGTTCTAGAGCCCCACCTTTTTCTGTGAGCAGCAAAAATACATCTCCTGCTTGCGTAGCAAGCATGTCGTAAAAGTAAACTAACTAGGGGTATTTTTTTTTGTCAGTCAGAGTGCATCTGCATGAGAGACAAGGAACCAACAGTCTGCTGATAAATAGACCAGATCTGGAAAACGGATGTGCACGCAATATTCACATGCTGGAAAAGACTAAAGTCTAGAACTTATCGTCAGAAGCCAGTGAACACAAAGAAGAAGAAGAAGAAGCTATAGCTGACTATTGTAGTTTTGTGACAATTGGATTCAAGAAACAAATTGTTATCTTTATTTGCTTTTGTAGTTGGAAAGCTGTATGGGAGCCACCGTGGTGTAGTGGTTAGATTCTCGTGGATCCTAAGGTCATGGGTTCAAATCCGCATGGTACCGGATTATGGCTCTCACGTCAAACCAGCCTTTAATTAGAACCAAGTAGCGTCATGAGAGTCTAGAGAGAACAATAATGGAGGGGTATATGCCTGGGAGGAGAGGAAGAGGAAGGCCAAGGAGAAGATGGGTGCAGGATGTGGCAGATGATCTCCAGATGGGTGTATCAGACGCAGGACATCTTGCTCAGGATAGGAAGGTTTTCCGGAGGGTTGTTATGGCAGCGAGGTTCCGCGAGGGACATGCTACTGAATGAATGAATGAGCGTCATGTGAAGTAAAGGCAGCCGGCGTGATGCTTACCACATCATCCATCGAGGGTCAATTGCCATATGCAATTATGAATCTAGCCTCATAAGCCCGATGCGCCACTGGCATGTAAAAGACATTTTTTTTCCCCTGTTTTGCTGGTCCATTTGTGTAGAAAATGTTGAAGAACACTTATCTGGTAGACACGAAGATCTAACTTTACACTCCTCCTATATGATTAGCTATACTTTCATTCTAAAACACATCACTTTGTACTGACACCCTGGTTTCGCCATTAACAGACAATACACGCTACAGTGCACATTTACTTTCATCGTGAGGAAACAACCAACCACCCACTGGTGGAATGTCCTGTTACTTTTTATACACACAGGGGGAAACCCTAGGACCACCTGCACTAACCACCGACTGACTCTACGGCGCTGTAGAGTAGAACGACACACCCACTGCCATGATCAAACTGAAAGTTGAACTGCCAACAGTAGACCAACCCAACAGCCCTTAGATTAGAGAACTCAGTGTAAACACATAGAACACATCCAGAATATTCCACTATTCAACGAGAAAAATGAACATACGAGACATGTGTTAGCGAAGAATGTATAAAAGTGACAACACAACAAATTCCTAAATACGCCCATTCACTCCGCAGAATGTAAATCTACACCCCCGATCTCTTATTAAAGATATCCCAAATAATGGCCTTCGCCAGGGTTGGTAATTTCCGCGCACCATTCTTCTTGTCAGAAGCCACAGTATTAAAATTATACACAAATTAAAAACGACTAATCCCAGGCTTTCACCACATTGTATGACGCTATTTTTATAGTCTGTTAGTAGGGAAGAAGTCCTGATCCTGCACCCGCAGAGCTACACTGAATGGAAGCATCAATGTGCGTGTACAAAGTAATTAACTGTTTCACTAACGCCGACTCCATGCTGCTGTTAAACTGCTCAGAAACTAGTAAGTAATCAGCGACATAAGTAAATAATTTGTGCGATTTGCCAAAGCAAACAAGTGACGTTGGCAACCGGGCAGTCCTGTAGAAATTGCCCACTACCCACGTAGAAGATAATAAGGTTTCGTACTGAAAATGCCCCACTATAACTGTTTTAAATAGTTGCACAGGATAGCAGCTGCCGTGTTGTAGCGGCTAGACACTCCCCTGAGGATCAAAACGTGATGGGTTCAAATCCGTACGAAACCGGATTTTGTTTTTCAAAACTGAAACTGGCTTCCAGGTCGACCCAACCTTAGAACCTGAACGCCAGTGCATCGTTCGTTAAGAGTTAATACCAAGTCTCCCGAAGGATTAACCAACCGACTAACTAACCATACTCATTTCAACAACGCTGTAAAAGAAAAGATCAACAATAACTTGAAAATTAAAATGATCTCGTGTATTATCAAATCTAATACATAGCGAATTTCGGATAACGAGCAATTAGAAAATCGATTAGATGTCATACAAACGGGGATGTACAGAAGAATAGGTCGCATCTCATGGAAAGAAAGGTAGAGGTCCTCGATAATCTAGGTGTAAAAAGAGAACTAATGCAAGGAGTAAACAAAGGAAAGAATAAAATATATAAGTCACTTCAAAAGTCAAGGCAATCTTTTTAAAAGAACATAGATGGGAATCGTCAAAGGCAGGCGAACAACAGGTAACAAGAAGGAAATGTCGAATACAAGCGAACAATAGGTAACTAGAGGGAAGTGTTGAAAACATGCAAATTAAAGGTAACTGGAGGGAAGCTTCGAGAAAAGGCGAGCTATATGTAACTAGCAGGAGGTTTGAAGACAGTCGAACAACAGGCAACTAGTGGAAGTTGTCAAAGACAGGTGAACAATTGGTAACTAGAGGGAAGTGTCGAAGACAGGTGAATAATAGATAACTAGAAGGAATGCAGCGAAATTTCCCCCTTGGATACGTTATTGGACTGACTGGCTTTTGTCTTATTTTCTAAGGGTACATAAACAAGCTCCTAAAGTGCTTAACAACACACAGTGCTATCAGACAGACAAGAGGAACGCCGAGAAAAAAGAACAATGTGAAACAAGCAGTCAAAGTTAAAAAGGAGAAATACAAGAAATGGCTGAGATTCCGCACATATAAATATATCGCGTCTAGAGTAGCAAGGCGACAATCTGTAAGAGAAATCAAACAAGCCAAGAAAACATCCTGGATCATGTATGGGGAAAATCTACTAATTCTAGTAGACAGTTTTACAAAACCATTGCAAAAATGAAATGACCCATTCCAACCATCAGACTATGTCAATAACGGTTAAGATGGACCCATACACGGAGAGGGTAAGATCAAAGAAAGATGGAAAGAATATTTCCAAACTCTTCTGAACTTAACAGAAAATGAAAGAACAGTACCATTCACACCCAGGTATGCACACGAGGAACAGCGTGGAATAACTGAACAAGAAGTCAGAGAAGCAATTAGGTGCAGTCCAAAAAATAAGGTCTCTGGTGCGGACAGAAAGCGCAATCAGAACAAGAGCTGGCCTCACAGACTGGTTCCCAGTAACATCAAGAGTAAGGCAAGGCTTTGTTCTTTCACCTTTACTTTTTATAATATGCATGACAATAATAATAAAAGAGACATAACACCACCGGATGTCGATATACAGGAGGACTTCAATGATCTGCTCTTTGTCGACGATCAGAGCATATTCGACCGTGAAAGTGAACAGCTGCAGGACTACATAAACCAATTATAAGACAGTTGCCTTAAACATCACACGAAGATCAATATTGAAATTTAAAAAAAAAAAAATTAAAAAAACAGAAGTCATGAGAATAAGTAGAGAGCAACAAACCATCCACATAAGATCAAAGTCTGAAAAAAGTGCAAGAATTGTAATTCGTGGGAAGCATCTTAAAATACAATGGTAAAAAAGAAGGAGGGTTGGTAACGAGAATCCAACAAGTCAACAATAGCATTTACCAACCTGCTCCAATGTTAAAACACTGTGCTATCCCAACAGAGACAAAAAGACAAATTAGAAACACAATATTATACCGACTTTAGGTTACCAGTACCAAACTTGGACATTGGCAAAGGAACACCAGAGAATACTAACCCCTATCAGATGAGATGTTTGAGAATGGCTGTGAATAAAACCAGAAGAGATCCAGTAAGAAACGACGTGATCACAAATACTGTTGGAACAACATATATCGTCAAATTTATTGAGAAACAAAGAATGAAATGGTCTGCCCATCTAATGAAAATGAACCAACGATGCCAGTAGGAAGAGAGTACAACCTGAAAATCAAAACACCAAGAGGCCGGGGAAGACCGAGAAATATGTGGATTAAAGAAGTCACTGACATCTTGAGATTGCATAACATCACGGCATATCAAGCGACCCAGCGCGCCCTAGCTCGGCTGCCGATCGTGTAATGATCTGCAACGCTTAGCGGTATATACAGATGTTGAAAAAAAAAAAAAAAGACCTAGACAATAAATATGTTCCCGGAGATACGTGGTCTCTTTTTTAATATAACCCAGTGTAAAACAAATTTCGAATCCAGACAAATTTGCAACTGTGCTATCGCTAAGCCTAGTCAATAATGTATCAGTGCCCAACTGAAGGTGGATACCGAACTGATTTCATTTGAGGCAATGTGACTTTTTCTTTTAACCTAGCTTATCATCAAGGTTATTCTTCTGTCATATGGTGCAGGATAAATCTTTAACAAACACATGACAAGTCCTTCTATGCCTCACTATCTACGGTTGTCCATACCGCTTCATATCATTTTCTCCTTTTTAAAATAATTTTCTTCCTATTCTTTTAATTAAACAATCTCTGGTAATTTCATTTGCCATGTGACATTTTATTATACTACAAACAGATGTTTTAAAGTATGTCCATTCAGTACTAGCGTCGTATCTATGCTTAGCTCTTCACTTACCGTAGTTTTTCTTAGTCGCAAAATATCAACGTAATCGCTCTTACAGAAGTACCGATGTTGACGTGCGAGACAGAATAGAAAAGGCGATAAGAAAGGTAACTGACTGCCTTCCAACTTAAACAGCATTGACTAACTAAATCAAAGTTCGTGTAATAAAAGGACAATTTAATCAGGCCAGACTTTCCTAACACTGTCTTGAAGTAAGGTCCAAAACAACGTCAATAGAAATAGAAAATAGTAAAAATAGACGTGCAAGAGAAGTCAAGGAGCGGACGAAAGTTATCACCTCTACGCATGAGCCCGTGCATAACTGCCTTCCCTAAAGCAAATCTAACGATATAATGACTTGAATCAAATCTAGCCACAGCGGAAACCGGGTATTAGAGCAGCGGTGACGTCAGCGGATCAGCGGCGATACCGGCAGATCACTTATCAAAACCGTTGTTCTGAACTACCGCGACCTCGCTGACGTCAGGAGAAAAACCATCTTTAATGATCAATCTGGGCAAATTTATTGTTCTAATGAGCCAATAACAAGAATGAAGAATTACCAACAGCCAGTTACTTGTTATAACTTTCACCCGTAATCATCATCATCACCACTAAGCACGTCTTATCATAGGAGCCGCGTTAGCGCAGTCGATAGGAGGCTCGCTTTCAAATCCAGCTGTTGACACTCTGGGGTGAATGGAGGAACGTCGCTGTAGCATAAAGGGCTAGACCTTTGTTTTATAGACCAACCGGTACTTGGTGGGTGATCTAGTCAGCAACTCACCGGTCGCCTTTTATTTCCCAGGACTGTGCCTGGTACCCACTCAAGATTGGGTCAACCTGGGAGCCAAAGTCCCCTTTTTTTTTTAAAGTCTAGCTCCTTCACAACCCGAACCCACGGGCCTTCCGATCTGCAGGCGAGTGTCTAGCTGTTACACCAAGGGAGCCCCCTTGCCAGTGTACAGTCTGAAGTAAGAACAAGCAGCTACCAAACAAAACCTGCCGCTCTGCTCACCTTCAGGCACTAGGTCAGATAACGGTGTGCGTGGCTTTCTGAAGGAGGTGTAAGCGCATGCGTCAAAGGTCAAGCATACCTTTTTTATTTCCAGAAGGCAGCATACCATTTATTCACGAACGTCATCAGTTTATACCACATCTACACTCAAATCAATACCACTTTTTAAAAAAAAACTACTTGGGAACATTTAAGTCCACGTAATCAGGAACGCGTAGAACAGTTTTCGTATTTGACATTTGGGTGACACAAATAAGAAGTTGATTTACGGATGACCTAGTGGTCTACAAAAGATATTTTGAGACATACACACATAGACATAAGGAAAGGACAAAATAAAGAAATAAAGAAAGAACATGAAGAGAGAGACAAAGACAGTGAGAGAGAGAGAGAGAGAGAGAGAGAGAGAGAGAGAGACCAAGCCCAAACACGCACGTAAGGAATACTACGTTATCTCCCTCCCTGGCTGTGAATATTGGATGAAATGCCTGCCAACGTCACTTCCGCGTGGGCAGTATCCGACCTGGCGCTATTGATTTATTGATCGATTGACTGCTCCAGCCCGCCCAGGCAGGCTGTTCTCCCTTGATTCCCTGCCGGAACGTGACTACGTGTACAACAATGCACTGATTTCATCAACTGATTAGCCCGTTCGTACGTTACAGTCGTCGCATCGCAACCAGCCAGCTTTTAGCTGGGTCTCTTCAATGTCCCCAGCGTCTGCCAATGGTAAACTGCCGTTGACCCCACAGTTGTGACTTCAATCCACTTCACATAGAAGAATCTGATAGTTTTTCGTATAGTTAAAATCATGATGTAATCGCATGTACGAGTAATAAATGTGTTAAAACCGTCGTCTTGGAATAGATGGTAAGTAGGTAGTTGTACCCCACCAGGACATAACACAAGCGATAAACATCAGGTGACACAAAGTGCCACCATGCGGATGAGGATGACCCGTGGAGAGGTCCTAGAAACCCCTTTCAGCCGTTTAGGTCATATCTAGGGCTATGCCATATTTATGTCCAGGCTATATTAATGGACCCTTGCAAAATCCAGAGAGATGTTTCAAAAAAAAATAAAAAATTACAACCACGGGGTGACTACTTCCTTTATATATTGTCTTGGAATAGAAAGCTGAAAATACATTGAAAAATCTAATTATCGTGACAGATTTTAAGACACACAAAAACCTGACTTCTGACTCATGTCAGAAAGAAGAAATCAATATAGTTAGCTGCATCCTGAGAACAGAAAACTTGAATAAACATTAACAACTGACCCCTCCCCCCTTTCCACACACACACACACACACACACACACACACACACACACACACACACACACACACACAGGGATATACACACACTGCATCCAGAGAATAATAAAACAGGCATTGAAATGGAAAAATCTGGACTAAGGAAACGAGGACAGTGAAGAGAAACTCCAAGACGAACGTTGCTAAGACAGGCCAAAAGTTCAGGACTAGATTCCGTCCATGATATCAAATGGACTGCACAGGACAGGACCGAATGGAAGAAGAAACTAAGAACCATTTGTGGCGTATAATGGCATAAGACGATAACTATGACGTCCCAGAAAGACATCTTTTACGAACTGGTGGGTTCTCATCTTGGAGAAGAATGTGTCCTGTCTGCATCCGTGAAGATTGTATTTTGGTGAAGGGTCGGATAATTTCTCTACACA
Organism: Candidula unifasciata; assembly: GCA_905116865.2. Classification (NCBI taxonomy): domain Eukaryota; kingdom Metazoa; phylum Mollusca; class Gastropoda; order Stylommatophora; family Geomitridae; genus Candidula; species Candidula unifasciata. The sequence continues at coordinate 387,996 of CAJHNH020002013.1, forward strand.
CCAAACTCGATCCACAGGATGCAATCTCATTACAGAACGCCCAGGACCTGAATGTCAGTACATATCACTTGTGAGTTCTTCCAGAAGACTGGCATGAAACCAACTACTGCTGACCACAGCACTCAGCTGACGATTAGTCTATAACAATATACATCTATCTCTTCTTTCAGAGGATCCACATTCACTGCCCCGTGACGTTTTCCAAGGGGTCACAGTGGCGAAGTTGTTAAGCTGTTTGCCTCGTGCTTTGATGGTCGTGATTTCGTTTCGTGGCTGCGTCGTTCAGTTTAAGCCTGCAATTTTCATACAGACCTCCAAGGATCATCACCGGAGCAATCGAGTTCGTGCTTTGTGCTACTCTTGCTTTCGGCAGGCAGGTGCAATGAGGTCAATTCTCTAAGATTCAGTTTCAACTTTAACCAATCTCTCTCACCCCCTGCCTCTCCACTCTCTCTTTTTCTTTCTCTCTCTCTTAGCATGCGGCATCTTCGCCCATGAGAGGGTTATAACACCATATACCCAATGCGCAATAGAGTTAAAAGACTTCTTTACCTTACAACATTTCTTTGTTAATGTTCTCCTCCTATCATAGTATCCCCTCCCTTCACCTTTTACTATAGAATAACTACCGCTGCAAACAGCGACCACATCCTATTGCAATATCATAATTGCACAAATTCTATTAACACCCCCTGCAACATAATAACCGAATTGGTAATCAAGCACGCATTCTGACAAAAGGACAAAGTGGCGACAATAAACAAGGTAATAGAACCAACACTATGCGACGGAACTGTTCTGGCATAATTTTTTTATATACACTTGACGACTGTGACGAAGGCACGAAGCGATGACGTTATACCCAATCGATCGCAGCGCCATTTAGCGTGGTTATGGCTTATTATCCAAGCACACCCGCCATACCAGCTAGGAAGTGACAGTCGCACATAATGGCAGAGATAAGCAAAGCTGCAGAGAAGAAACAGAAAAAGGGAAACAGATATGTTGCGGTAAGGGTCTGGGTATTGATAATCTTGTAAGGAAAATTTTCTTATTACTACTTCAATGGGAGGGAACCAGCATTGGGATAATAACTATTTTTTGAAAGTACACTTGAAAATATACTGAACTTGACAATCTATACGCTTATAATCTTAAATAATTGATGCATACGCTAATGCAAAATTGAATAACCAAACATACTTGATAGGCATAAACATTCATCACTGAAACAGAAATTATCTCCCTCGACACCCGAATAAGAAGACGAAGAAGAAGAAAAGAAATAATAATAATAATAATATTAATAATAATAAAGAAGAAGAAGAAGAAGAAGAAGAAGAAGAAGAAGAAGAAGAAGAAGAAGAAGAAGAAGAAGAAGAAGAAGAAGAAGAAGAAGAAGAAGAAGAAGAAGAAGAAGAAAAAGAAGAAGAAGAAGAAGAAGAAGAAGAAGAAGAAGAAGAAGAAGAAGAAGAAGAAGAACAAGAACAAGAACAAGAACAAGAAGAAAAAAGGGGGTGGATGTGGAGACGGAGGAGGAGGAGAAGGATTAGGAGGATGAGAAGGAGGAGACCAAAAAAAAAAAAAAAAAAAAGAAAAAGAAAAAGACTCTGCCACAGTCAGTAGAATACAACCCTGAAACCAATAAAAGAAGCGACAATCTGACTTTACCACAATCAATACAATGCTACTCTGAAACAAGCAACAACGGAAATGAAAGGACGTCACTGTTTGCAAGGCAGTAAGACATCAATTCCAGGCAGTCCTGGCATTTGCAGCAATTAATGTTTCCGCAGCTCTCGGGACTGCTGACAGACACTACAGTACTCTTAAGGATCGATTTTCCTCACTATGGTTGCGAGCCTACTCTCCGCCTAACACCACGGGAAACCCACAATCTTTGCAAGTAACTCGCCGCCCCCTATTTTACAACTTATTTTCGTATCTCCTGTGTGTACGTACCATGTTTAACCTGCTATGTGTATGTACCACGTTGATTCTGCTGTGTGTATCTGCCACGTTTATCTATCTGTGTGTATGTGCCTGGTTGGTCCATCTGTGTGTATGTGCCATGCCGATCATTCCGTGTGTATGTGCCACACTGATTCTCATGTGTGTATGTAGAACACGCTGATCCATCTGTGTTTATGTGCTACGCTGATCCTCCTGTGTGTTTGTCACGTCAATCATTCTAAGGATTTATGTCAAGCTAACCATTATACGGTTGGGCGTCACGTTGATCGTTGTTCTACGTCTGTCACGTTGGTCACTCTAAGGACGGGTTTCACGATAATCTCGTGTAATTGGGCCACGTTGATAATTCGGTGTGTGTATGCGAAGAATATGTCAATCAACCAGGTGCTGCCACCACTATGAAGGTTGGTTGCAATGGATCTCAAATACTCTCTGCCCTCCTGTACTGGTCAGAGACCCACAGTGACTGCTGTTCGTCAAATGCTGGATCTTATCAAGGCACTGGTATAACTGCCTACCTTCCTCATCTGCCTGCATCTGTTTCCACCAGCATGGCTTTTATAACATTGAAATATCTTTCATTTGTCTGTCTTGCAACAAAACTTTTTTCCAATCCGCTTCTCTTGAATTAGTTGTTTCCAGATGTTGGAGATTTGAAGATCATTTTTAAGTTGTTGACAATACTCTCAGTCTTCCCTATTCACTCCCTGGGTAGGTTCGACCCCTCTCCCCCCTCCCCCCCATTTTGTGTGTGTGTGCGCGACGTGTGTGTGTGTGTGAGAGAGAGAGAGAGAGAGAGAGAGAGAGAGAGAGAGAGAGAGAGAGAGCGAGAGCGCGCGCGCGAAAGAGGGCGTAGCAGGAAATAAAACTAGACAACAAAACAGTTGTCTTCTTCAAAGATAGTCTGCATTTAAATCTGGAAAACCGATGTGCAACCAAAACTTTAGAACAAGGCCAAAGTCTAGAAGTGGAAGAACAACCTGAACCTTTAACCAGAGTTTGCAGCCAGTGAACGCAATAAAGAAGATTTTATTCAAGTGTGTTATTCTAACTGACCACCCAGTGTGATGTGTGTTTGTGCGTGCAAGCAACTTAACGCACATACCACCCCTGTACGTTGTCTTCTTTTTCGCCTGTTTTCGCTCTTATAAACGAGAATTTGGCAGGCTGTGTTTAGGGTTTACAGTCAGGCTAGGATATATGCGCCTATCGGCTCAACACCTCCGATTTCAGCAAAAGCTGACGCAGTTGGTATAATTCCCCACCCCCCCCCCCCCCCCAATTCCTTTTTAATCGGGTCCTGGAACCAACACGGGGAAGCTGCGCTTCTATGGCTTTGAATCTATACCCAGGTTAACTTTTCCCCAAACCCCTACCACGCCTAGTACGTTCCTTCTAAAGCTACTCAAACGTCCTCCCAGAACCTATAATGTTCCCTCTAAGGTTCCTCAACCCCCTCCCACACCTAGTATATTCTCTCTAAAGTTCTTCAACCCACTCCCCCCACCTAGTATATTCTTTCTAAAGACAATCTTCATCGAACTCCAATTATCGACACTCTAACCGGCCTACCGCGGCCTTAGATTTCCCCTTTTCTTGAGTAAAGTTTGCCTGCCTTTTCTTTACCTCAAAAAATGCTATAATTACCCTATTTTTTCAACCTAGCTAATGTTTCCACTCTATGTTATCCCGGCCTCTGTAACGCCTCTCTGTAACCTTCCTAATTTTTACCAATGGCCCATGTTTCTAAGGTCAATACTCTAGAGCGTTTTGGTCAATAGTGAGCTATGAAGTAGACCGCGCGCACAGGAATGGAAATAACAGCACAGCCAACTCACGCGTCAACACTCAATCACATCCCAACATCTAAAATAAATACAGAAGCATCCAGTTAGGATGCTGCCAGGAAGTAAACATGATTATTAGAGCCCCGGCGTTTAGAGATGGATATTCTAGCAGCGGAATTCTGAAACCCAACAGTTCCACAAAAGCACAGCCTGCGAGAACGCTTCAACACGACCGAATTCTCCCTGGTAACCGGATCTAAAACTATGGGAGATCTGATCGTTTGTCTCGGACTACACGTCTGAAGGAGGCAATCAAGCAAAGAAAGAACAGATGCATCATGCAGGGTAGTATGAGTATGTAAAGGTCTTACATTTGTTTAGTGTACAGGTTTGTGGATGAACCACCTGAAAGACTGCTTCAACCCATAAGGCAAATGTACTGGCGTTCAGGTCTTCTGATTCCTGGAAAATGATTTATCTAATCCTCTTGAAAATTAACATCACAGTAGCTAATTACAGTACATATAACAATATATACTCCTGGTTGTATCGGAGAGAGGTTGTCGTACTGACGTTTCTTCCACGCCGGGTACTAAAGTAATATCTCCAAGGGAACTTTGCTATAGAGCTCTTACTGTCCCCCTTCTGTCTCAGAATTAATGGGATATTCTCTGGTATTTCCTAACTGTGTAGGTGAATGTTAAAATATAATAAGATTAGAATTCAACACAAACATGCACGTCGCCACGACAAAAAATTGCGGGGGGGGGGGGGGGGGGGGGTGGGGAAATACAGGTCCACATGCTCCTAACAGGCATGTGGTAAAGAATTACAAAATTAAGAGTTTGCTACAATCGGGCGTGTGAGACCGAAAGGCACAGCAACCCTAGCCTGTAAGTCAGGGCTATTCAACTAAGTATAATCAGGGGCCAACATTTTCAAAATGGGCATCGTCACAGGCGAAGCCCCAACCCCAGCATAGAAAGATTAGTACACAATACAACTGGCAATGACCAGTGGGCCAATTGCTAGGCCTCCGCGGGCCAGATGTGGCCCGCGAGCCGCCAGTTGAATAGCCCTGTAATATAAGTCAATCGCAACACATCCGTTTTTACGAGCGAATGCCGAAGCTGAAGCACAAGAAGCAGAAGTAGTAGTAGTAGTAGTAGTAGTAGTAGTAGTAGTAGTAGTAGTAGTAGTAGTAGTAGTAGTAGTAGTAGTAGTAGTAGTAGTAGTAGTAGTAGTAGTAGTAGTAGTAGTAGTAGTAGTAGTAGTAGTAGTAGTAGTAGTAGTAGTAGTAGGAGGAGAAGATGTAGAAGAAAAGCAGCAAAAGAAGAACTGTTAACACTGCCGCAACTACAACTCAATGTATGAGTAAAACTGCTACAAGAAAACGCAACGACACATTAACAAGCAAATAAATAACACATCCTTCTCTTCTACTCGACTTTCACTCAACTGGGAAGCAAGATCCATCTGTGTCATGTCTGAAAGAAGATATAAACATGGCTTGTGGGCCACATCTGTCTTGTCACTTACACGGAGCCTGTTGTCTGGTCTTCCTCATGTGTGCCACTAGTACCCCCGCTGTGCCCCACGAGTCACGTCCCGCTGTATCTACAGGGTTACGATGACAAGGAAAAGCTATATAATACCACAGGAGACAAGTCACTACTGTTGCCGGGTCAGCTGCTCTTCCCGATTCCACTAATGCTATATAGTCTGTTTCAAAAGTCCTACCCCACTTGAAAAATGTGTAACTGTTTTTGTTTTTTTAGCGTTTTCTGTATGCTCTTTATTTATTAACATTTTTGTTCAGTATAGTTGGCAGTTGAATATAAAACTATGTACACATACTGTGATATTTCATATTTAAAAAAAAAAAAATCATGTGTCACCAGTGATATCAATTGCTTTCTACTTGACCCATTCATGATATTAAACACGGTAACTGTTCGGTGCAAATTACTTCTTCTTCTTCTGCCTTTCTATCCCCCAATGGAGCACAGGCCCTCAACCAACTCTCGCCAAGTCGTTCTATCCTTCGCCATTGCATGGAGCTCTCCCCATGTCCTCCCCATCTTTCTAACTTCATTCTCCAGCTCTCTTCTCCATGTGTTTATTGGCCTTCCTTTATTCCTATGCCCCTGTGGGTTCCAATGCAAAGACATTCTAGTTATGCTGTTCTCCTGTTTTCTCAGTGTGTTTCCTATCCAACGCTAGCGTCTTTTCCTCACAACTTGGTCCACCGGAGCCTCCAATTACAACTAACTGAGCACATAATAGACCAGTTTGAGTTAGCACCGGTAAAAGCAAGAAAATGCATTAGTAATTTTATTATGAGTCAGTAAAGTGGCATGATTTGTTAATGGACGATTCTTTTTTAAACCTATTAATTTGTATATGCCAAGAAATTGTATTAATAACTTATTACTTATACGAGCTTATCAAATTAAATATTTTAAAAAAAAAACGGTTCTTTGTTTTAAGAAAATGTAATGAGATGTTTAAAAAAAAAAACTGACGAAAGTCTATTGTGAGTACATATCTTTAATAATCGTGTGCTATGCTGTATCCAGAATCTAGTTTGTATGCTAAAGAAGTGAATTTCTTGACCATGAACACATATCACTGGAAAATTACATACCAAGATAATTATTAATTCAATAGTTATGCACAACCCTCTGAGTTTCACCATCATCATCAATCAGCAAGTCATTTACAGAACGTCGCTCTCTTCACGGCACGCCTGAAAGTATCCATTTCCCTTGCCAGCTCTTCAACCCCATGTGCTTTCATTTCCAATGCATTTTCAATGTCCTGTATCCATCTTCGCGGTGGTCGACCCCTGCCTCGCCTTCCACAAACTGCACTCTCCATCACCGTCTTTTTCAAGCCAACATGACGTTTGATGTGGCTAAAATACTTCAACTTTCGAGACAGGATGCTGTTTACGAGCCAGTTCTCCTGGATGTTGACTCGTGTAGAATGTCGATAGTTTTTAGTTTACACTGCACAAATTACACACGTTTACAGTATACACCCAGACAATTTTAGTATCCTTTAAATTTTACTTGCAAATCAATTAAACAGATTTTCTAATTAGGCACTATAATATTTTTTACAAGTAGCCCAAAATTCAACAATGGCTAATGCAAATGAAAAAAAAAAAAAAAAATAATCCCTTACCTACTGGACGTAAATTTGCCAAGAAAAACCACACAACAGCAAGGGGCTGTTGGGGTTAGTTCTGCAACGTCCTGTAAAGGATACGCAACAAAACTAAGTTTGTAATTGATTTCAAGGCGGTAGGCTTCTCGATACCACTGACGAAACCGACGCAAGGCGCGAGGCCCGCAGCTGGGACCGAACCCGTCACCAGGAAATTACGAAGCTTGTTCGCAACGCATAAGCCACAGACGTCAGAAAAGTTCTGCATTACACACGCTTTCAAGTCGTTAGATTAAATCCTTGTAATTTACATGGCCGTTACTAAAAACTAAATATTGTGAACAAAAGCATATGACACTGATGTAAGCAAGAACAACAAAAATTATGGTATGTTGCTTGATGTCGAACGAGTTACAAATATTTGCAAGTACAGTATGAAAACAAACAAGTAAACCCCTATCTACATTTTTGCTGCTCAAAGTCGTAAAAATACAAACCCTATCAGTGCACAAAGTTTTTAACTCAAATGTTATTTCAATTGTAGCATCAGGTTAGTTGCGTATCCTTTACAGGACGTTGCAGAACCAACCCCAATAGCGCCTGGTCGTTGTGTGGTTTTTCTAGGCAAATTTACGTCCAGTAGTTTGCCATTGTTTCTGGACGGTCGGCTTTCTTTATACCACTGTCGAAACCAACGCAAGGCGCGTGGCCTTCAGCTGGGATCGAACCCGGCATCCCGGCATTACGAAGCGTTCGCATCGACTTAGCCACAGAGCCGACAATTTTAGCATACGACACTGAAATTAGGAGAACCACTACGGGGTCTATAGACATAGAACAAAAGTTAAAGGAATTCGAAAACAAATTCATGAGGAAACTGATGAACATTAAATGGGATGAATCGTAGGCAGGCAAAGTAATAATCTCTCTACAACTGCTTCTGTTATCAACTACACGACACAGAAGATGGCAATATACTGGGTAAGTCATGAGGGGAAACGGACAGACTCACCCAACAAGCAATGAGCTGTGAAGCATGTAGATTAAGGAAAGGAGTGCCTTCAAGAGAAACTTTGAGACGAACGTTGTTGAGAGAGGCCAAGGGCGGGCGCTAGACTGGATTATATCCACGATGTCGTGAGGATCGAACAGGATAGAATGGAATGGAGGACTAGACGGAGAGCCCTATGTGCAGTATAAGGGCACAACAGAATGATGGTGCTGATAAATGCACAAACACCCGCAACACTGAAGACACCACTGTTATTACTCTGAAAGCTACGAATACCATGAAAAGTGCTCTCCCACTGCAAAGATTAACAAACACATTGCTCACAGCCAATTGGTGGCTGATCTAAGTTTGGTGCTTCAGTCAGTAATTATGCATGCGTTTGGTCAAAGCTATTTCTGGTTTGTGGACTCGATTCTTTGTGTCTTGAAATTTCACTTGACACAGCTCGTAAGCAAACAGACTGCACAACAAACAATCGGACTTTTATTGCTAGTCAGGTTCTAACAACTGCAAAGAAATAATCAAGTAATAATTCGCTGCAGATATAGAACGGATTAACTCTTTTTGTACTATGCGACTCATCATATGTTCTTTAACAAGACCAAAGATAGAATATTTTTTCTGATGGCTTCTATGTCAGACAATTGCTTCATTAACTCATTATATTCGAATTCTTAGTTCACTTCCCTCTGTCTCATAGTTATTATTTTAACTTCCTTGAGTTTGAGCGTTAGTTTCATTTAACTAAACGCTCAAGGAGGTTAGTTGCGTATCCTTTACAGGACGTTGTAGAACCAACCCCAACAACCCCTGGCTGTTGTGTGGTTTATCTAGGCATATTTACGCCTAGTAGTTTACTACTGCTTTCTGGACGGACGGATTTCTTGATATCACTATCAAAACCAACGCAAGGCGCATGGTCTGCAGCTGGGATCGAACCTGACATCCCGGCATTACGAAGCGTTCGCATCCACTTAGCCACAGAGCCGACAAATGCTCGAGGAAGTATGAGTTAAATTAACTAAGTACCAAGCACCACACCATGAGTGAACAGCTTACTTCTTACAGTGTGACGATTAAATAAAGAGACTGATTTTATTATGGACAAAACAAAAACGCCACCCACGAAGAGAAGCATGTCATCTAAAAAGGCACCATTCATTCTATGATCTGGCAAAACCGTCAGCAGACGACAGGTAGCCCGCCATTTTGTTAAGCTAGTGAAAGTTAAGTCGCTAAGTATGAAGCGTGGAGCCATGGGTGAACATTAATTCTGTTTCAAACTCGGAAAAGTGCTCTGGAGACAGCTAAATTTATTAAATATTGTTATTATCTTGTTAAGCCTTGTGGGGAGGGACAGTTTGCGATCCATTGCTTGATGGGCAGCACTGGCTACTGTCATTCCGTGTCGATGTAGAAGCTCTTTAATGTCATCAATCCATATATTCCTAGGGTGGCCTCTTGTTTTTACTTCAAATATGTGCATGTGTAGCGTCTGTGTTGGTAACTTTTCTGGCTGCAAACCATTTCATCTTCTGTTCATAATCTGTTTCTTGGGGCACATACTTATGTTTGGATGTCTTAACAGTGTCAGTTCGCATATAAGTGGACTTGGTCTTTGGTATCTTGTTCCTATTTCCTGATCTATTTACACGTCCTTCGAGAATATACTTCCTAGATATTTAAATTCTTTAACTTGCTTCAGACGAGCACCATTCAACCTGATATGTAGCGGACTAGGAATTCTGCTGACCTGCATTGCTTCAGTTTTCAGTAGAATTTATTTTCATGTCATATCTTCTGCATGATGAACTTAGCCTGTTCAGATGTTCTTGCAGTCTACTCTCCTCATTGTAGAACAGGCACGGATCGTCTGCAAAAAGTACCTCGTTTATTGTGTGTGGGTCTAACTCTTCCTCTCGAAAGTAAAGTTCCTCATCTTCTGTGTCGACTGCTTTAAAGCTGGCTCCTTGTGAAATTCTTCTATGTATATACATTAGTAAATAAGAGAGGAGAGGAGAGAGCACACGTCCCTGCCTTACCCCTGTATTGATTGTAAACATTTCAGATATGCCGTCCTGTGTTCTCACTGCGCTTTTGTTCGGTACCAGTCTATATTTACTTTAACTCCTTATATTTGAACAAGTTTTTGTTCAGAGTAACCACTCTTTGGGTATAAAAACGTTAAAATAATAATATATTATTTAGCGTGAGTAAACTAAATAATTCAGAATAATAGGTCAGTGTAACACGTTTTATCTACGATAAAAGAAGAGCCAGAAATGTGCATTTTTGTTGGACTAACTAATGAACGACTTAAGATACAGAAAGAACTAGGCGTCTTTTAGACAGCACCACTCACCCGTTATCTCTGCTCACAAAGGTGACATGGTTCCTAGTACAGGACATCGGCACCCAAGCATCTGTTATGAGCAGCACGCTGTAACTACCAAAATACACTTGTGTTTTTTTTTTTTTTTTTTTTATATAGTAAGTCGCGAAAATCGGCAATGAACGAAAACGGAGAACACACAGAGACAAATCTTTCAGAAATTAACCACTGGCAGTTACTATATATAACCCAAAGACGTCTTTGAAGTTTAAAACACAAGCTGGCGCCATGGGAATGGAGGATTTTCAAGAACTGGGAAGTATCGGCCCAAGAATGAGATTTATTCTTATCAGCACAAGAACTAAAGGAAGGGGAACCTCAAAGCAACATAAGCAAATCCTTAGTATTCCTCAAATCTCCCGTGTTCATCGGAACCAACGTAAAATCTGGTGAAGTGCGTTCAAGAGGGTCTAAAGTGTGCTACGGCATTAGGGACAACTGGTTTTAGAGGGTACTTCCCTTGCCTCTTTGATTATCCCACTATCAGGACCGGTCATGCACACGAGGAATAAACAAGGAGGAATAATACTACCACGACACATAAAACGATGGTTCGGTAAAAGTGTGTGAATGCACGGCGTGCTATATTGACTACATGAGTTTAATTCAATCAGATTTAACCCATTCTTCTTATTCTTCGTTAATCCGAAGATGTGAATGGGCTTCTGCCTGATTACAACATGGCAGCGATATTTCCATCTTTCGGCCGACACATCTGACTTGTGCAGGATTTGTTGGCCAGGCTAGTCTTTCTGGTTTGTTTTCTTTTTAAACCAGTTCAGTACTAAACGAATCACCATGCATTTGTTTGTCTCTACTTACTTCATAAAATATTCTTAACGCTTTCGTGTATATATACAGTAGTACTTCGGTACATGTCAGCAGTGATATAAGTCAAACTTGGTTTAAGTCCTGTTTAGACAAGGAAAGTTTTACCTGGAATACTTGTCAGTCTCAACCAGGTCCAAGTACTGCCTGAGCTACTGGGTTTAGTACTTGATGTAGTACTGTTAGTTTTTTTAAATGCCTTTAATTTGTGCAGCGGTTGAGTCGTATTCAATATGAACGGAAGCCAGTTTACGTAGGCCTATGGGCTGGTGAAATATGGCCTTGTGAAACTTGTCGTGCCCGACTATTTCCATGAATTAATCAAGTAACAGAAAGTGTATTGATCCGCACTCATAGAAAGAAGTAGATAGATAGAAGACTACTTCCATCAACGACAGTGAGGTCCAGTGAGGAACACTTCATTTGATTTTCACTTGCACAGAAATGGAGCAAGAATGGGGTGCCCGACTGCAGTGAAGCTGAAACCTCGACTACGATTAAGAGTAAAGAGACAGAAAATACATCTGAATTTCAGATTCCTGAAGTTCTATTGGAAAGAAACGGTCCTTCCAAGCAATAATTTCTCCTTCTCTCTTCTCAGCAACATCACAGATTGCAATCAAGGCTGTTGAAAATTAGTACTTTGATACACATTTGGTACTATCTGCCCCTTGCAGAGCAAAACTGTAGTTTTAGTACTACGCCTAATGTTTTGGTATGTTTCACAAATTTTAGATCAATATTTTAAATTTTGGCGTTGTGTTGAACCTTTGTTTTCCCTGTAAAAGTGATTGCGAATGCACTGACAAGAAGCGTGATGCAACTGTTGAAACAAGTGTACCGCTTGATGTGATTGGTCAAATTCCCTGTTTCAGTTTCTGTCCGTCAGCACAACTGGCAGATGGTTCTCTCATGTTTTTGTCGTAGTTTAACACTCCAGTTTATTTGTTGCTCAAGCATCCATGTCTTCACCTTTCTCAGCATGCTTTCAGAGTCTGTCACAATCACCAGATGCATTCACATGTCGTGATTGTGACAGACTCTGAAAGCATGCTGGAAAAGGTGAAGACAGGGATGTTTCGAGCAGAGTGGCAAGCTTCGCTGGAAAGGTCACGGGTAGTCAGCATACTTTGGATCTTTTCTCCAGGCTATGCTGGCGTGGTGGGTAATGAACAGGCAGACAGATTGGCTGTATCTGCACCACTGGGTGGTGAATTGATACATGACAGGGCAGATGTGGTCAAGGCCCTTTGGGAACAAGCAACGAAATCAGAAGAGAAAGAAGATTATTATGGCCTGGGGAGAATGAGGCACATCAAAATTCAGCATTATAAAGTGTGAACAAATGCAATAAAAGTAAAAAAAAAATATAATGCAATATATTTGCCAAATATTTAATGGATTATCAGTTTTTCTCTACACTGACTACACTCAGAAGAAAGGCAAGACGGACATTTAACCAGATTGTGACCGGTACCATCAGTATTGGAAGATAAGGACGTAGCATGCATAAGAATGCCCCAAGTGCTGTGATGTTAATTCTGGACTCAACTCAAGCTTGTCTTAGTCTGTTGTATTTAGAAAATATATAAAATATGTATTTCTTACATACTTTAATAGCCTTATAATTGTTCCTGTCGTTTTTTAAATTGGTATTTTGAGTATAAGCTTCCAATATAAGTGAGCATTAAAAAAAAAAAACGTGAATGTTAGCTCAGATAGTGATGATAATGATAATACTCTTATGGGAAAAAAAAGCAAACATTAGCTTACAAAATAAAAGTTACATTAAAGTTGCTTACATTTGAAAAATAGAAAAAGTACAGATGTTTTTTTTTAAACAGCTTTTTTTTTAAATTAAAAATTAAAAATTGTATATCTTGTTGTATCCTTTCTCCCAAAATCTGGTAGTATTCCCTATAAAATTTCGCCAGCCCTGGACTCTCTTCAGCAAGGTAAAATGTGGTTACATTTTCATTTACTTCATCTTATTGCTTTTATGTGTTTCTGTATAAAGCAGTGCTCACATTATTGTGTAAACCCCATCCATCAATGTATAACATGCCAAAAACAGTAATTTGTTTGGAGAAAGAATTAATCTTTCGCCTATTATTTTTTTATGGAAAAATTGGATTGGTATACGTCCTGTTTGGTGTAAGTAGATGGTTCTAAAACGAATTAGGGACGTATACATGTGTGTATGTGTGGATTTGTTTGTGTGTGTAGTTAGGTAGGTAGGTAGGTATGTCACTGTATAGCAGTTCCTTTACATAACGCCACGCCACGCCACATTACACCAGAAAACAAACCCACTCCCTAACCAACTCTCACTGTTTCAGCAATTTTCTAGCTATGGTGTAGTTTTACTCCTACGTCCTGTGCCACAACCTTCATGGTCGGCATGTGCCTCTTCTCCCCCCGTACCATGTCCTCTGTTCATGTGTGTATGTGCATGCACTTGTGTGTGTGTGTAAGAGAGAGAGAGAGAGAGAGAGAGAGAGAGAGAGAGAGAGAGAGAGAGAGAGAGAGAGAGAGAGGACACACACAAAAACAAATATAACATCAAAATGCAGCATTATAAAATGTGAACAAATGCAATAAAAGTAAAACAATATAAGGAAATATATTTGTCAAATATTTAATGGATGATCAGTTGTTCTCTACAAAGCCAACACAAAACAGTGATCTGTTTCATACAAATTATGTCAAGACATGAATTCAACAATCAAATAACTTGTTTTATATAGGCTGCCTCTGTATGCGTTTTCTTCAATCAAGTTGGTTGTCGTACGTACACACACACATATATATATATATATACACACACACACACACACATACCTTATAAGTAAACACATATGCATCCATACACACACACGAGATAAACTCACAAAAAAGCACACACACAAAGTATGAGACACACAAACAAACCCTACAGAGGAGAAATAGACATGTATTCATGAAGAATAAATACACAAACAAATATACATACAGATAAACATATGCATAAACACAAAGTTAACAGTCAAACGATGAACACACAAAGTTTAAACACACAAAAATACACTTATAAAGTAAACAAACTCAACCATACACACATAGTAAACACACAAACACATAAGCAGATGAAGAACACATTCAAACTCATAGAGTAAAAACACATTCATTCATACACACAGAGTAAAAACATATTCATCCATACACACAGAGTAAAAACACATTCATCCATACACACAGAGTAAAAACATACCCATTGATATAGTTAGTTGCGTATCCTTTACAGGACGTTGCAGAACCAACCCTACAGCCCCTGGCTGTTGTGTGGTTTTTCTTGGCAAATTTACGTCCAGTAGTTTGCCATTGCTTTCTGGGCGGTCGGCTTTCTTAATACCACTGTCGAAACCAACGCAAGGAGCATTGCCTGCAACTGGGATCGAACCAGGCATCCCGGCTTTTCGAAGCGAAGCGTTCGTATCGACTTAGCCACAGAGCCGACTCATTGATATAGACAGAGTAAAAATATGCCTGCCGATACACACAGAGTTAAAAACATACCCATCGATACACACAGAGTAAAAACATACCCATCGATACACACAGAGTAAAAACATACCCATCGATACACACAGAGTAAAAACATACCCATCAATACACAGAGTACAAACATACCCATCGATACACACAGAGTACAAACATACCCATCGATACACACAGAGTAAAAACATACCCATCAATACACAGAGTACAAACATACCCAGTACAAACATACCATACCATCGATACACACACACCCATCAATACACAGAGTACACAAGAGTAAAAACATACCCATCGATACACACAGAGTAAAAACATATCCACTGATACACACAGAGTAAAAACATACCTATTGATACACACAGAGTATAAAAATACACGTCGATACACACAGAGTACAAACATACCCATCGATACACACAGAGTACAAACATACCCATCGATACACACAGAGTACAAACATACCCGCAGATACACACAGAGTAAAAACATACCCATTGGTACAAAAAGATTAAAAACATATCCGCTGATACACAGAGTAGAAACATACCCACTGATACACACAGAGTAAAACCATACCTACAGATACACACAGAGTATAACCATACCCGCAGATACATACAGAGTATAACCATACCTGCAGATACACACAGAGTATAACCATACCTGCAGATACACACAGAGTAAAACCATACCTACAGATACACACAGAGTAAAACCATACCTGCAGATACACACAGAGTAAAACCATACCTGCAGATACACACAGAGTAAAAACACACATCCAAATGCACAGAATAAACACAAAAAATCACAAATACAACCACACAGAACAAACTAGCATACACAAAGAGTGAACATACGCATGTGTGTGCACACATACAGGGACCTGCACACACACACACACACACACACACACACGGAGGAAATTGCACACAAGTCCAGAGCTGAGAGTTTGAATAACAACATGTGGAAATCTTTTATAGACAGCAATGGTCCTGCAACCCCATGTACTTATTGTGCATGATTTGTCTCAACACAATCAGATCTTGCTAGTCACAATCACTACTGCCATAGGCTGTGATTCCCTGGCCTGCCTACAGCACAACAGAATACTGACATCTAGAAGACGGAAAGCTGTCAACAAAAAAAAAAAAACACACGCATGTACACACAAACATGCGCGCACGCGCACACGCACACACATACACAGACACACATGTATTTATGTACAGAGTGTAGACACACACACACAAATATATAAATGCACACACATACACACACAGAAACACGCAAACGCATACACCCAGAGTAAATATACATACATATATACACACACAGAGTTAACACACACATGTATACCAGCAGAGTAAAATACACACCCACACATATGTATACAAAGACATATATACACACAGAGAGTAAACACACAAGCATATACTCACGCACAGAGTAAACACACAAGCATACACTCACACACAGAGTAAACACACAAGCATACACTCACACACATAGTAAACACACAAGCATACACTAACACACAGAGTAAACACACAAGCATACACTCACACACAGAGTAAACACACAAGCATACACTCACACACAGAGTAAACACACAAGCATACACTCACACACATAGTAAACACACAAGCATACACTCACACACAGAGTAAACACACAAGCATACACTCACACACAGAGGAAACACACAAGCATATACTCACGTACAGAGTAAACACACAAGCATACACTCACACACAGAGGAAACACACAAGCATATACTCACGTACAGAGTAAACACACAAGCATACACTCACACACAGAGTGAACACACAAGCATACACTCACACACAAAGTAAACACACATACTTCAGTGTACCTGCTCAATACTGCTAGTTATCACTTGCACTGAACACTTATTCAGCCGCCAAAAACACACTCAATCCAATTGTCACACTATGGAGGATTTAACAATTTAAACATAGAAAGAAACTTGAAGTGGATAATTGGTAGGCGCTAAACTCTTTCAGCACCAGTCTGTGATCACTTTTACTCCTACTATCCTAAGAAGTTCTGTGTTATAGTATTTCAAATACTATCATAATGGAAGCAAAAACCAAAAACTGTAAAACAGATTAATGAATTCAATGTAACAGCTATCTCTGACAAGTGGTGAAGAAATTTAGAGAAATGCCTAGGCAACTACTGGTAACAGCAGTTTTAAGACAAAGAAGATAGGGTTATATTGGACACATCTTGAGAAGAAACAAGCACAGAATCACAAAACAGACACTAAAATGGAAAATAAAGAGACTGAGGAAGCAATGATGCCCAAAGCAAACTATAAAACGAAGCCCTGGTTGTAACCATTAACCCTACCAGACCGCTGGCCCGATTTCCCGGGAATTTCCTAACCAGCTGCTAAACCGCTTGTCCACTTTTCCAGGAATTTACATAGTACGTGACAAATATGTGTCAAAGACTAAAAATAACCAACCAATCGCCATCAGACTTTGTTTTTAGTCATTGCGAATGACTTCCGACGTGCGTTGAGATTTCTTTGTGTGGTTGGATGTGAAAAAAAATTCGGAAAATTCTCAATGAAACCAGCGGCTTCGACAAGAAAGTGACGTAGGTCTAGGCATATCACAATCCAACAGTTGATCGATATTTTTGTTAATTCAGACTGTAAATACGTTAATAAAGAATATGTTCCCAGTTGAAGTGACACAGTCAGTTAGAGCTAGAGTGAGGAGGAGAATTATGAAAATTATAGATTTAAAACTAGATCAGATCGATAGTAAGAGAAAGGGGCTTGTCCCTCAAACAGCAACATCTGGTGCTTACTTTGCGAATCAAGGCTGATCCTACTAGGTAGATTGGCACACAAAGGGGAAAGATTTGTGCTAGATGAAAGGTAAACCTATTTTCTACAATGTCTCCAAGTGTTATCTTGTTCTAACCACTTGTTTGCATGTAACTAATTTTTGTGTACATCATGTTGGTTTTTTGCGTGTTAGTGCCCAGGAGCTCAGGTTATAGGGACAGTTAGGTTTAGGCCGTCAGGTCTGGTAGGGTTAAGTGCAATGCAATGACATTCACATCAGCTGAGCTCCAAAAAAAGATTGTTTGCATCTATCAGATGAGGTTGGGACAAAGACAGTTCTCGTGACCAGGTACCATTTTCATAAGTTTGTGCAGTTTTCTCCATCTCTTGATCAGGCGAGGCACAAGTGGGGTCTGCAAGACTGGTATTTCAACTTCACAACTTGGAAAGGATTATTAGGAAGTAAACACCAAACATTCTGGCCTTCTTTTTCTGTATTTGCTCTTCTAAGGGAAGTAGGTACACTGTGCTGTGTTTTACAGATAGGGTGTGGAATCTTTGCCTTTTGGCCCAATACATTCAAGCCCTTAATTGGTTGCTTTTTTAAGACATGCTTGCTAAGTGGCAAGAAAATAAGCCACTGAATGTCACCAAGACACTTAAGGGAGGGGTCAAAGGG
This sequence comes from Candidula unifasciata, assembly GCA_905116865.2. Classification (NCBI taxonomy): domain Eukaryota; kingdom Metazoa; phylum Mollusca; class Gastropoda; order Stylommatophora; family Geomitridae; genus Candidula; species Candidula unifasciata. Next base: position 406,203 of record CAJHNH020002013.1, read on the forward strand.
AAAAAACACACACATACACACATAAACACACACAAGAATAACTGGTTTATTTCTACAAGAGCCTTTATTGACAAAACCACACTAAGAACAACAAAGGGCCACCAGTCCACACACTGAGGGGGACAAGAAAAAAAAAAGGGGGGGGGGGGCCACATGAATAACCATAAAATATAGGAAGTGGAAAAGATGAACCTTTATGTTAACAATACTATAATCAAACAAGTGTGAGAATTAAAAAATCTAGGGTGCATATTTACAGAAGATGGCAGACTCAATAGAGACAGAAGTCAGAGTAAAGAAGGCAAATGCTGTCACCTACCAGTTAGCCCAACTGCTTAAACACCCAAATGTCTCCCTTCCAAGAAAACAGCAAATGATAAACAGCATCTTTATCCCTACTATATGCTATCAGTGCCAAACATGGATAATGAATAGGGCACAAGAACAGACAATAACTACAAGAGAAATGTGCTGTCTCCGCACGGTCACTAACATCACAAGAAGAGAGAGGGTTACGAATACTAGCTTTAGAGAGAAAGTTGGAATATGGCCAAGTCTGGATTATATCGACAGACAGAATGAAATGGTTTGGCCATCTAGTTAGAATGCAGCCAGACCAAAATGCATATGAGCCTTTTCACAGCAGAACATGTAGGAGGAAGGCGAGGGGAAGACGAAAAAAGAATGGATAAATGGTTTAGCTGAAACCTGCAAAAAAGATCCATCACTCAAACTACCCAAGAAGCACAAGACAAATACAGAAAACCACAACACTGTGCTATAACCTGGTATCAGTGAGACAATGAAAGAAGATCAGAGAATGCAGAATGAATCAAATAAATTACACAATAACAATAATAATAGTAACAATAAAATTGGAGTATTGATCGTAGTGATAGTGGAAATAATAGTAACAATAATGTCAATGGTGATAATAATAGTAATAAGAATTTAAAATATTAACAATAAATAAATAGTGACAATAACAGATTAAAAAAAAACTTAAGTAAGACTAATAATTTTGTTTAGATCAAGGTATGCTGAACATTGATACCTGCTAGGCTCAGAGCACCTAAACTATGTATAAAGTGATTTTCCACACAGATATGTGTGGTTTGATCACTAGGGCAAGATTTTACTGCAGTAACAGAGATATTGTCTTCCTCACTGTGGTCAGAACTATTGAAATGGAGACAGAACAGTCTATATAGTAGTATGATATAGTAGCTCACCTCTAAGTGCAGCTGTGAATCCAGTCAGCAAGTTCACACAATGATTAAGTTACCTCCTGAAACGAACGAGTCAGCAAATGGAAATCTGCTTGATCTTTAGACTCTTTTCTGGTTGTGGCTGACAGCGATTTCTGCACACACAAAAAAAGGAAGTGAATTTATGACACATTACTACTATATTCACAATTTATGTTCATAAAACCAAGCCTTCATGCCTAACACTAGTTTTGTGCTACAGAAACACGGCTTACTTCCATAGTTAAGCAGGCAAGCTGGAAACACAGTGACAACCATTACTACTTAATAAGCCATAAATCTGCTGCTATAAGTTAGGTGGATGTGAAGTGGCAAGGAATTAGCAGTCTACCTCATAAAACTTGTGACATGTTAAGTTGAACAGGTTGTATACGTAACCTAATATATGTTAAGTGTCAAAGTGGAGCGGATATACTTTAACTCTTTCACTCCCTAGCAATGTGTGATCTTATATGAAAGCAAATAACTATAATAAACAATAAAGTACTTTTTTAAAAATCTGATCAGAACATACTATAGAAATCTGGCTTCCCTAGTATTTGGCGTAGCTTCAGTGAAAATCGAACAATTTTTCATAGAGGTTATTTATGCTCTAGGCATCTCCCATAAAACCTTCTGGGTTGGCAAGAGTTAATACATGATCAAAAAGCAGGATACACAGCATAATATATGATAATTAGATAAGTTGAACAGCCAGCATAGTATTTCACCCCTTGGAGAAGACATTTATAACCAGTACTACTGTGTAGCCAGATACCAATGGGGCTGTGAGCTGCTACAGAGTTTGCAGTGCTGAAACAACCGTCCTGAAATACCATGCTATAATTGTGGAAGACTTTTCTTAACATGGGCAGGTCTTGCTAGTCACACTTGCTATCGCTGTGGGTTGCGAGTCCCATGCCTCCTCACAGTATAATAAAACACTATCATCTGGGAAGACGGAAAGGTGCCTACAAAAAATGAGTAACACAGTTAATGATGAGCTTGTTTACTTAAACCTTTTCTTAGCTCTAATATATACTACTAAACAACATACCTTCATTAACTGATGCCTGCGCAGAATAGAGGGAATTAAATTGTATGACACAATCACTAATATAGAGCTTCAGGAGAAAATTAGAATTCCAGTTAAACAAGAGATGAAGGAAAGATGCTGGCATTGGACAGGAGACACATTGAGAACACCTCAGAACAATATAACTAGAATATCATTGCACGGGAACCCACAGGGGTATAGGAAGAAAGGGAGATCCACACACACAAAACATGGCGAAGGCAGCTAGGGAGTGAAGTTAAAAAGATGGAGAGAGCTGCATGCAATAGCAAAGGAGAGAAGGACAGCATGAGCTGGTTAAAGGGTCTATGCCCGCTAGGAGTTGAAGGCAAAAGAAGAATTCAGAGATAACTCAGGTATTTGATCATGCCAAGAGTTGAAGACAATAATTACAACAGCCAGAGAAGTCTTATCTCTCTTCTCGTTTAGATAAACAGACAGGCTAAGTCAATAAAAGTCCCTTTTCATGACAGAAGTTATGTTAGTTATGTTATCACAATTGACGTCACTGCACACTGGGCATTCCCATCAGTGCTCAGTCCTCCGATGCAGCAAACACTCTAAGGTACTTCTACTAACTGTTCTCATGAGAAGCTGATTTTATTGTCTCCTATCTTGGCCTCAAAGATGGCATAGACGTGCTTCACCATGCTTTACTCCCATGTCACGCAGTCATGTTAGTGTCATTCCTCATTATCCACTAGCCCAGTCTGTACAGCGATGATGATATCTACTCTGTCCAGTATACTGGGAACATCATGCTAGTCTGACACTTGTACAAACCAATCAACGCTTGATGGCTGAAGTGATCAACATTATGCCAGCCGCATTTACTTCTCAGGACTTCATCTGATACCCCTTTCAGGCTGGGTCAACCTCTAATTCCAGAGGTGCTCAGTTTCTCCAGAAAATACATTTAAAGGTAAGGCAGTCTCACAGCAACTATTGATATTGATGCAGAGCCTAACAGCCATATGCGCACTAGGAAAATCAGTGTGCTGGGGCCAATCTAACAACAATTAAAAAAATTAAATGTAAATAGTCCATAATATTAAACATATTTATTTTTTCTAGCACTTCACAAAACTGGTGTTAAACATAAACAAACACAAATCAGACAGCAAAGGATAAAAGCACTATTAATTTTTTTATATGGCAAGTCACTTAACATACACAGATTAGCATGGTAGTCAAAGCCCTTTGGGAACAAGCAACGGAGTCAGAAAAGAAACAAGATTATTATGGCCTTGAGAGAGACACCTGGGTGTAACATGAGAGTCTGGTCGGCTCACTACACTCAGAGGAAAGGCAAGACGGACATATAACCAGATGATAACCGTACTATTTGTACTGGAACACTGCACTGGCTGCTGAAGATGGGGATGGAGCACGCATGAGAATGCCCTGAGTGCTGTGATGTCAGTTCTTGACTCAACTCAGGTTGGCCTGGGGCCCTGATGCTCATAGAGCTCATGCATTAGGTTGGCACTGAGCTGGGGTTCACTCAGCATCATAAACAAGGGTACTAGATAGTTTATAGCAGGGCTGTTCAGCTAAGTTTACTCATGAGCAAACTTTCTGAAAAATGGAACTGTCAGCGCCGGAGACTCAAGCCCCAGCACAGAGAGAATATTAATACAAGACAACTGGCAATAATCTGTGGGCCACTTACTAGGCCTCTGGGGGCCACTAGTTGAATAGCCCTGGTTTGTAGAATTGTATGGACAAATGTTTGGTAAATGAGGGCAAAGAGTAAGGGGACTGGCAGCTTCATGTTGTAGCCTAAAATGCTTAAAGGCCCAACAATTCACACAACCAACACATTGCCGTCTTAGCAGATGAGCCCGCCGGGCACTTGCCTAGCCCCCCCCCCCCCCCACCCACGAGCCTAGAGGCCCCACGCTTATATGTGTATGTTAAGTGACTTGCCTGTGAGTGGTTGTAGCTCTGCCACAACACAGCACAATGTGAGAAATAAATCCTGATTATAAGTAGTAGTAGCAATTTTGAGAAAACAAATATGCTGTTCAACTTTCTGTGGCTGTGTACACCTGAGTAACACCATCTTCTGTGTGTTATTTTTGCTCAGCACATATGGAGTCTAATTCAGCTGTCAGGAAGGAGCTTGATATAAAAATCAGCTCGTTTTCGCTCAAGAACCAACTATTTTTTTCAGGCAAATACTAATACTTCCCCAGTATTCTAACTGATGCCTTCATTCACAGGTAAGTTCGTTACCTTCCCTCTCTGATTGCCATTTTGACTGACCACTAGTAGTGGGCTCGTCCTTGAAAGTTGCTGAAAGCAAACCACCGAATAAAAAAAATTCGAAAATAAATCTTAACAATAACAGATAAACAACTAACGTGTTTATGTTTCATTTTTCCGATTTATCACACAAAGAAGTCACACACAAAACCGAGCAGTAGGTACGACTAGAAAAACAACATTAGAATGCTGGAAAAATCCGCAAGTTTCAGAAGTGAGCGGCGGTCTGGAAGCCTATGGTGTACTTATAGACAGCGCCAAGAATTTAAGTAAAACTGGTCCTTCATTATCAAAAATGTAGTTAATACAAATATAGCAGCCAGAATGGAAATCGTCTCACCCGCATAAATCCATGAATTGAACGAAAATAACTTCAGTTTCTATTTTTGCTGACAAGCCAGCCGTTTTGAGGTGAACTTCTGCAACTGGTTCTATTTTCGGAGAAGGAAAATAGACACTACTCAAGTATAAATAAGTTGGATGTAACAGGTTTATTCCTCCGCTTTGTTATTGCTTGTTATAGACACTAATAGTTTGTTTATATCAACATAAACCTGCAAAATTGTATAGTATTTGATAGTTTACATATTTTTGAATATATAAAATAATTTATTATTTAAAATCAAAATTTTAACCTACTATTTTTATGTAGCGGAGGAGGCAGAGACGCGTTTCTATGTGCGGCGGTGTATTTGCGTCATTGCTGACCTAGTTGTTGGGGAGAGCAGGCTGACAGACTTGCAATAAGAAACATCTTTTTTTTCTCTCTCTTTACGAGCCTGGAACTCAGGCATCGGTCTGCGCCTTCATCGATCATCGCGGAATCGATCAGATCAGCGCTAGAATGGTGGAGGAGTGTCCAGCAGAGGGAATGTAAAGATTATTACTAGGTTTGTGGCGTGTTGTGCATGCCATGCAGGCGTTTTTCTTGTGCTAGGGTAGTATAGTACTATGTTCGATGGTCAGTTTTTGGCAGGCAATTAACCAGAATGTCATCTGGTTTCATTAGTAATTGATGACTGTTCTCAGCAGTCTTCATGCAGTTACCTGCTGTTTTGTGCTGTAGTTTTCCTGTGTGCTAGATGGAGTTAATAGCTACATACTAAAGCAGTTTATTACAAATGGAGATATAAAGAAGACGATGCATACTCAGACTTTGAAATAAGTCTTCATCTTCTTCTTTCACAAGCTGTAAACGCTGGTTGAAAGTTCTGGTTGTTCATCCACTTCTGAACTGCAGTCCTGTTCCAGAACCTTTTTTTATTTAACACTTTCAGCTCCAGTTAGTTTTCACTCTGACTGTAAAGCAATTTATTGCACAACTAACTAGCAAACAGTTATGTCCAAAGCTCTTCAAACTATAACTCCACGGAACAGAAGAACTTAGGATAACAATTACAATAGAGCTAGTCCAGACCGGATTTAGATTTGACGAAGTCCTAAGCTGTATAAAGCCCCGAGGCCCCACTGTTTTAATTTATGCCAGTTAATCTTAAAAGAATTTTCAAAAATATGAATACTGGAAATATGTTGTCGTTTAATTTTTATTAAAAAAAAAATAATAAAGAATTTATTTTCAAAGTCACATAAATTATATTAAATAATCCTCAAAAAGTACTATACGTTACAACTAATCACATGTTTGATTTATTTCCCAGTCATCGATTATTCATCACAGGATATGCTATTTAAGATGTCACTTCCTGTACACATAATGCTAAGTGCAAACATTTTTTCTTGAGCCATAGTATGCCCAATAAGCCTAGAGACGTGGAAAAAGGTCCTTTACTTTAATTTACATCGTTGCTCTCAGTTCATATTTTTTTTTTTAATTCATTTTAGCTGTGAAAATTATCTTTCTCTTGAACAATGTGTTACCATTAGACTGACCATGGGCTCCCAAAAATAATCTTCTATGGTGAGATACATGAAGGTCGACGTTCTCATGGGGGCCAGAAAAAGCGCTTCAATGACACACTAAAGGCATCACTGAAAGCCTTCAGGATAAACCCTGACACCTGGGAGGCTGCAACACAAGTCCGGACTTTATGGCGCATATATATCCGAGAAGGTGCAAAGATCTACGGGGCATCTAGAACAAGGGCAGCTGAACAGCGAAGACAGGCCAGAAAGAAGCGTCAAACAGGCCTTCTGTCTAAAGACACTGTGCCCTGCCCTCATTGTCCTAGACTCTTCCTGGCACGTACTGGACATATGTCACCTCCGGACTCACAAACATTCAACTGCTTTTTCATGACGAACGAACCATTAGACGTAAGAATCGTCGTAATATTGCTTCAACATTAGGCAAAAAATCCCGAGTCTTTTCTTCAAAGATGATTTAATACAGAATGAGAATTTGTTCCGCTTGTTTATTTTAAAGGATAATTCTGCTAGATGTAATGAAGGCCGTGCCTCAGTTCACTCGCGTGGTTAACAACAGCGTGTGAATACTCTTTTCTTAAGGTATTTACTGATTTATGTAGCTGTCCCTCTAAAACTTATAATTTCCCTTAAGACCCTGCTGATTTTGAGGTCCTAATGTGTAGTTTTTTTTTTTTTTTTTTTTGCATATACCCAAAGCCAGCAATATGTGAGTCTGCGTCACTACTGTGTGAAAGAATGTGCTTAGAAAAGTTTTATTATGAAAGGAATTACAGTTAAACACATGGTGAGTTACTTGGTACCGAATGAGTTAAATAGAAGATAGTGTAATAATCTCTCTCTCTCTCTCTCTCTCTCTCTCTCTCTCTCTCTCTCTCTCACTCTCTCTCTCTCTCTCTCTCTGTTTCTTTCTCTGATGTCAAATGCATTTTTACAAATGTTCACACCACATGCATTTATATTAACAATAATATTGTTAAATAAAAATCTCGGAACTAAGGCATTTGTAGACTTCGCTAACTGTTTAAATAAGTAAATTATAGAAGTTAACGACACAGTTAAGTTTATTCTGCATCTCGACCTTTTATTTATACCGATTTCTTACCGATACATCATAATAACGAAAGCTAATAACAGACTCCTCCATTAGGTTGTTCCGTGAATGTATGGATTTGATGACCTTCTCAAGCAGACGCTCTCATTATCGTATGTCTTTCACAAAAGAACCCACAAATTGCAATGGGCTTTCATGTCTTCGGTCGGACCACTTACAGAAGTCTGGCATTGTTTTTCAATACGATGTAAGTAAAGTCAACAAGTAAAGGGCTGTTTTTACACAAATGGCGCACGGGCAGAGCATATGATGCTGGGCTCATATTTGTGAACAGTCGGCACTCGATGGGTGATGTGATCTGCGCCACACCGGCCGCCTTTACTTTCCATGACATTTTAGGTTGTGTAAGCTAGGATCCAAGGTCAATTTTAGAAACGAGATCGATGCAGATTCGAATCTAAGACCTTCGGACCCGTAAGCGATCGTCTAGTCCATGGCTATTAAACTGGCGGCCCGCGGGATAGCTAGTGGCCCGTGGATGGTTGCCAGTTGTTGTATTAATGATCTTCCTACTCTGCGGCTCAGGGCCTCTGTCCAACGACGATCCTAATGATCACCATTTTGGCCCCTGAGTGAACTTAGCTGCATCTGACTAGTCTGGCCTGTACTATAGCAAGGTTCCCCAGAGTCGATGATTAAAACATACATTTCTCTGATGCGCATTTCCCCTCTCCAAACATCGCAGCAAAAACGTTGCTATCTCAGTATTCGCAACTGCATGTAACCCCCCCCCCCCACCCCTTTTCCCCCCTCTGTGTGTGTTTGTGTGTGTGTATGTGTGCATATATTGGCAAATTAGGAAATCTTGATTCTGAATTCAGTATGTGTGTGTATGTATGAATGTCCGAGAACAGGCTGTATGTATCCTTTCCTGCCAGTGTGGCGTCCAGTTTCAGTAATTGTTTCCACCAACGTGTTATGTGTGCGCCCACTGTGTAGCAGGTGAGTGTCTGTAAGCTGCCCCTGGTGTAATTGTCTGTCTGTCTGTTTCTGTCTGTCTGTCTGTTCTGAATGTGTCTGTCTGTTGTCTGTATGTCTGTCTGTCTGTATGTCTGTATGTATGTGTGTGTGTGTGTGTGTGTGTTCTGTCTGTCTTCTGTATGTCTGTCTGTCCTGTCTGTCTGTCTGTCTGTCTGTCTGTCTGTCTGTCTGTCTGTCTGTCTGTCTGTCTGTGTGTGTCTGGATGGATGGATGGATGGATGGATGTATGGATGTCTGTATGTCTGTATGTCTGGATGTCTGATGTGTGGATGTGTGTGTGTGGTGTGTGTGTGTGTGTGTGTGTGTGTGTCCTGTCTGTGTGTCTGCCTGCCTGTGTGTGCGTCTGTCGTGTGTGTCTGTCTGCGTGTCGTGCTGTGTGTCTGTCCTGTGCGTGTGTGTCTGTGTGTGTGTGTGTGTGTATGGGGGTATGTGGGCAGGCAGGCAGGTGGGTAAGTAGGAAAGTATAAACGCTTCAGGTGCAAGTATACTGAAATAAAGTCATCCCATAAGGTCACTAGACACACGCACACAACAGGAAACATTTTTAACTGTAACAGACAAATGAGTGTAGGCGCAACACTGACAGAAATCTCAGCGATGCAGAATGGCGTTATTATCTGTCTCCCGTATCCTGCTTTGAAAATGTGCACGCTTGTCGTGGAAATGTTTCCAGTCTGGGCAGTGTTAATGGTCCTTGCAATTGTGTGTGTGCAGAATTTTCATTTATTATTTATTATATACACAAACGCGCAGGCACATGACATTAACACAGGCACACGGCAAAAACACAGACACGCGACATTAACACAGGCACACGGCATTAACACAGACACACGGCAAAAAAAAAAAAAAAAACCTGACACACGACATTAACACAGGCACCCGACATTAACACAGGCACGCGACATTAACACAGGCACACGGCATTAACACAGGCACACGGCATAAACACAGGCACACGGCATAAACACAGGCACATGGCAAAAAACACAGGCACACAACATTAACACAGGCACACGGGATAAACACAGGCACACGGCCTAAACACAGGCACATGGCCCCCCAAAAAAAAACACACACACACTGACACATGAAATTAACACAGGCACGCGACATTAACACAGGCACACGACATAAACACACGCACACGGCATAAACACAGGCACATGGCAAAAAACACAGGCACACAACATTAACACAGGCACACAGCACGAACACACTTTACCAGATTTACACAAGTGGTTTCCTCATTTGAAAACAAAAGTATCTAGGACGAAGGGACCATCAAGTTGTGAATGTCTGTGAGCGCGTGCGTCTTTGTGTGTGTACGCGCGCTTGTTTGAGCGTGCGTATTGCATACTTCAATAGGGCCTTTATTTTTCCCTCTTCACGATTGCAGCCCTAAAGATGAACACCTAGTGGCTCACGGAGCCTCTATTCGGGTGATAATGCAACAAACAGGTTCAACCCCCCCCCCCCCCCCCCACCCCCCCCCCCCCCCCCCCCCCCCCCCCCAAAAAAAAAAAAAAAAAAAAAACATACAACTGTTGTATTAGCGATCCAAAAAATTACCAAGTAACCAGCAGTCTAATGTAAGAGGGTTGCAGACTGTAGTTATTTTGTTGGTGTTTATGTTGTCACGTCTTCTACAGTTATTCTACAACCGATCATTTACCTTTATGAAGCAGACTACTAAACGACGTCGAATGTTGAATGGTGAATTAGGAATCGACATCACGGCACTCGGGACACTTCTGTAAGTGCTCAGTTCCCATCTTCAGCAGCAAGCGAAAAGTTCCAGTTCTGATGGTACCAGTAACCGTCGGATTGTATATCCGCCTCATCCTTCCCCTGAGTGTTAAGCGACGGCCAGATCCCCTGGTAGCTCCTCGCAGCGAGATTATCATTAGTCCTTAATGATATATATGCGCCTCCCCACTGTTCACTTGCTCCCAAAGGGCCCTCAAAATATCTAACGTCAAATAGATATTAACTTCATGCCCTCATTATCATGTGGTAGGTCCTTTGCAAAACCTCGCTCTCATCACGGTCTACCTGATAGAAACCACGTCTCTCACCAACTCTGCCACTTCATGCTCTTTCACACTCAAATTGTCACTTATATCCTGTGCCCATCTTTGTATTGGTCGTCCTAGGTCCCTCTTTCCTGATACCATACCTTCTGCTGTTATTCTGTTCAGTCCACCATGGCGCTTGATATGACCAAAATATTCCAGTTTCCAGACAAGCTCCTTTTTACTAGCCAATCTTCCTAGATGTTCAGATTTTGTTTAGAATGTCGGTATTTGCTTTTCTTCGGTATGCAACATTGAACTTACCTACATTTGGTTGTTGTTAAGTAAAGTAAAGAACCTTTTTCCACGCTTTCATTCCACGCCTATATTTTCTTTTACATCAATCGGCACTGGGTGGATGATGTGGTTAGCATCACGCCGGCCGCCTTTACTTCCCAGGACTGTACCTCGATCCACTCAAGCCTGGGTCGACCTGGGAGCCAATGTCATTTTTGAGTAAAAGGTCCCGCTTCGTCAGGACCCGAACCCAAGACCTTCCGATCCGCAGTCGAGCATCAAACCGCTACATCACAGCGACTCACACGATTTTCTAGGCATTACATTTTTCACTACTGCAATCAAAGACACTAGTCCTTGACTAGACACTTTGGGCTGAGCAGAGGAACTTTTAGATCTAAAAAGAGAGGAAGAAAAAATATTGAAAATAACGTTTTCCCTTCGGGAACTAAAGTAAAGAGGTCACAATCAACAATACGTTGCACAATTTCTTGACTAGCACTTGCCTGTGTATTGTGTGTGTGTCTATGTGTGTCTGTATGTTGTATATATATATATATATATATATATATATATATATATATATATATATATATATATATAGAGAGAGAGAGAGAGAGAGAGAGAGAGAGAGAGAAAAGGGGGGGGGGAGAGAGAGATTCATTTGAAACATGTTTCGCTGGCTTTATTACAAATACATAAAACACCAACAGGTGGGGCCGAATTGACAAAAAAAAAAAAAAAGAAGTTTATTTTGAATGAATTATGCACCATATGTTTGTCAGAAACAGTCACCGTAGACATTCAGGCAAGCATCCAGTTGTGTATCCATGCAATGAATGCCGTCCGCAACAAAAAAAATCCGGCTGCTCATGGGGCCAAGTGTTTACCGACTTAATGGCAGGTAAAGGTAAAGATCCCTTTTCCACGCCTTTAGTCGTATTGGGCATATAGGGCTAGACCTATATTTTATAGACCAATCGGCACTTGGTGGGTGATGTGGTCAGCATCACGCCGGCCTCTATTACTTCACAGGACTGCACCTGGTACCCACTCAAGGCTGGGTCGACCTGGGAGTCAAGGTCATTTTGTTTAGAAAAAAAGTCTGGCTCCGTTAAGAATCAAACCCACGACCTTCTTATCCGCAGGCTGGTGTCTAACCGCCAACGCCACGGCGACTCCACTTAATTATAGGTACTCTCTGTAAATAGCCATCCGTTTTCAATTTATTACGAACAAACTTTTGAACTGTGGAACAATCCGGCCATTTTATCAACGGTCAGAAACAGAATCTATGCACCATGGAACGATAAACACTTGCTCTTTTATCCATTGGTAAGTTGTTCGTTTATCAGGAGCAATAAAGACCACTTTCATTCAAAGTAGTAATGATCAATGATTATTATGATAACGAAGGTGGCTGATTAGTCCAATATGAGCCCTGCAAGTTCTTGAGCAGTGCAGACAACAGGTGGAAGCCGCAATAAGTGTAGGATTAGCGACATGTTTCTTTGTAGTCTACCTGCGCCTCTCTTGCCTGTGCAACCTCCACTGCCTGACAGGCTGATGCACCATGTCTGAGGGATGCGCGCCATCCAGAACGGCCCTGTATAGCAGCCTCCAATTTCGCTGTGTTGATGCCAAAAGAATTGAGAGGTGTCCTCATAGTGCCTTTTTCTGTCACCCCTGGTACCTCTTCCCTTCCTGGAGCTCGCCATCAAATACTCCTTTTTGGGAGGCGATAGTCTGGCAAGCTAGCTAGGTGACCAGACCAACGCAGCAGATAATTCGTCAGTATCGTGTGGATGCTAGGCAGGTTTGCCTTATTGGTAAGTACGTTTCACATGACTTTGACATGAAACTGTTCAGCGCATGCAGTTATGCACTGTGCTGATCAAACGCGTTTAAATGAATGCGGCGGTTTTATACACACACACATTCATAATACATACATATATATATATATATATATATATATATATATATATATATATATATATATATATAAACATAAACACGCATACATATATATATATATATATATATATATATATATATATATATATATATATATATATTTATATATATATATACACACACATACATACGTACATACATACGAACATACATACATACATACACACGCATATGAATAGAAGAAGATGTCGCTATGATATTAAGATGTGTTAGCGAGACATGAGTGATACACGGTTTGAGGTGGATTACTGGGAACATAAACCGTGTTGCATGTTTTAAAAAAAGGGCGTAGGGTGGGGGGGGAGGGGTCAGGAGGAGAACAGGGATAAAGGAAAGCATAATTGCAGGCAGGTTAAGAGCTGGACGTCTGAGAAAGAAAAAAAAAAAAAGCACGGTCACGAGGACGTCAGTTGTCTTGAAATCCCGTGCTTTAATTGTTAGGGAATGTTCTCAATGCAAGCTTGCCTTGCCTCTTCATAGCCCATAATAACTCTATCGTCTGGAAAGATGAAAAGATGCCAACTATAATTAAAAATCCCTGAGGTTTTTGAGGTTCTGAGATTTTGAACAACGGATCAACATCATGGCACACGGGTGTAACCCATAAGTGCTCCGTTCTTCTTCTAACTCAAGTCGAGTCCGAAGAAGCTCAGCACAGTGCACAGGCTCTGTAGCACTGGCGAGGATCCTGAAATACTTTGGGTAGATTTTTCACTCCAAATTTTACCGGGGCAGCGCTGTTAGGCTACTCTTTTCGATTTCCAACTACCAAGGGATTTTGCTACGTGCGCATCTATGCACGCGGGGTTCTAACCTCACTACCAAGGAGACCAGGGGGAAATTACTAGAAGGTCAAGTCCACGTGAAAAAAAATCCCATCCTTTACAGGGGATTGAACCCGAAACCTCTAGCACTCGAGGCGGACGCCATGCCTCGAGACCACGCAGCTCCCTAAAATTCATTGAGAACGTTCATAATGTTTTAAGTCGAGAGGATGAACTTCGCACATGTATTATCCTATATGACTCGGTCTCTCTCCACAGAACCCCAGCCGCCTGCCAGCTGCGTAACTCTGACGACGATCCTCATCGCCATTCTTTAAAAAAAAAAAAAAAAAAGCACTCGAGAACCGAAAGACGCTTTAGAACGTTAGGCAAACAGCGTGGTAACTTCCCCATGTTCGTAACAAGTGCAAACCGATTATCTTTATAAACAAAAACAAGTTGCTGGACAAAATGTCAGCGAACTCCGAAAAAGGAATAGAAACTAAAAATACGATCCAGCATGCTAAAAGAAAATTCTTGCCCTCTAAGCATCGAGCGCTATTAAAACCACGCGCAAGCAAGACAGACGCACTCACATTTAGCACTGACGAAACGAGCTCAGACGCCCGCGCAAGAACGCATTGTTGTGCTGATTTGACAAAGAAAAATGAACAAGAAAACACATTCTCTAGAATCACGTTGTAAGAGCTGAGGTGTTCGTTATTGATGAGTTGGGAGAAAAGCGAGTTTGTGGAGAATCTGTGTAGAGATATGGTGCCAAACAGGGAGCTGAGGTAAAAGCTGTTGTTCGTTTCCAACCGAATGTCGCAGGAACTGTGACGTAGTCGCGTCACCATTGGAGACACTGGCATTCCAGCCGGACTGGCGACAATTAGCCAGTTTGTGACGTCTTGGAGAATAATAAATCACAGGTACATGATGGGTTCGCTATCTGTCTGTCTATCTATCTATCTATCTATCTATCTATCTATCTATCTATCTATCTATCTATCTATCTATCTATCTATCTATCTATCTATCTATCTATCTATCTATCTATCTATCTATCTATCTATCTATCTATCTATCTATCTATCTATCTATCTATCTATCTATCTATCTATCTATCTATCTATCTATCTATCTATCTATCTATCTATCTATCTATCTATCTATCTATCTATCTATCTATCTATCTATCTCTATCTATCTATCTATCTGTCTGTCTGTCTATCTATCTGTCTATTTTTCTGTCTGTCTATCCGTCTATTTGTATGTATGTCTGTCTGTCTGTCGATACGTTATCAAAAGTCGGCACTCCTCACAAGGAGAATGAAGTCACCTGCATAGACAACGATAACCAGCAAGAATCTGTGGGACCCGTTCACCTTCGCTGCCTATTGAGCGAACACCTTCTGAAAATCTAAGTGGCGTGCACTTGAACAACAGATTTCAGGCTCTAAGTAAGGGAAATTGAAATTCAGGACGTGTTTTCCGTAACTACTGCCACTATAGACCAACAGCCGTCTCCGATATCTTCCACAGATAACAGACCAAAACACAAATGACGGTCATCAGTGGCAGCAGCAGCGATATAGATGGACACGACAACTGTATTTATTCAATACTGACTCTAGCGTTTCTCATATCATTGTTGGTGATTCCATGATGAAAGAAATTTATTGTAACAGAGGAATTTATTGTGACCGCATGGCATCCTCAGCTGTTAGACAGTGGGAGTCCATCCATTACCGGGTGTTGACATCAACAGACTCATAGCAACACTACCCCTAGTAAACAACAGCTCCAATGCATTGAGAACCACAGTTCATATTATAATTAATGACATTTTGAACAATCAAATTATGAGCAATTCAAAATTGTCTGCGTTGTTGACGGTATACATGTTAAGATCTTTATCATCTTTGTTTATGTCAACTATAATGCCTCCATACTATGGCGTTGCCAGACGCATGGCCTTGGCAGGTTATCTTACATTTAAAAAAATGTTGCTCAGAGAATAATGTTAATTTTATAAACAATACCCCTCACTTTACTTTGCCATCCGGTGCTCCCAAGAAAAAAAATGTATAGAGACTAAACACATACTGCTTAACATTGGAACCGTGACAATGAGAATCTCATGCAGTTCCATCCTGCAGCTTTATATCAGGCTTTTGTGATGACGCAACAGCAGAAAAGGTATCCTACCCTATCACATGCCAGTGCTACCCAGTGAGTTAATCCGACAAAAGTCAGTACCAATAAATAATATCTCTTTATATAAACCATTATGTTACCCATTCGTAAGCAGTGGCTAAACAAAGGTGAAATCCAAATAGGTCATCTACATATTTATCATTTATTTGGCAAACTACCTGAGCTGTCACTTAGGCTTAACAATCAATTTCATATTTTTTGGAATGATTGAAAGTCAGCTAAACAATAAAATTATTAATAACAAAATTAAAATTAGGCGATTCAATATTTTTCGCAAAGACACATTAAGAAAACTAGAAACAGGTATAAATGTGTACATTTCTAATTATCTCAATTATTCCCATAGAAAGTTTATAGAAACCTCAGAGGCAAAGTGTGTCTGACTGGAAGTAAAGCCATCAAACCAGCAATCACTTTTGATTGGTCACCTGTATCAAAATCCTTGTGCAGTTAACAGTAGGTATGATGACTTCACTTCTATGCTGGATAGAGTTTTTAGCCTTGAAAAAGAAATTATTTTCTAGATTTCAAAATTGATGCAAAGAAGCCAAATGGGACATGGCATGATAGTATCCTCTACTATTACTTTGTTTTTAGTATCAAGAAAACATGAGTTGTTAACCCTTAGGCTCGGTATTATGGATATCGCAACCTTTCGGCCTTGATTACATTGTAAATACCGTAAATCTGGGAGAAAATATGGCTTTCCTGCCTACCGCCGGGATTGAACCCGGACCACAAGGAGTTCGTCACCCGGTCTCCGCGCAATCTGGTTTAGCCAACTACGCTAGAGAGCCGGGCCTACTATTACTTTAAACAACTAATTACCCTTCCTTAAAGAGTGATAGAAACCTTGTCAACCATACTCAGTCACATTTATGTACCTTGTCCAACAAGTATGATTGAATGTATTGTCCCTGCTAGTTCAGTCAGTGAGCACAATCCTGTTTGCATTACCTGGTCAAAAAAGAACTACTTTCTATCAGCATTTAAAATTGCTAAAGTTTATCATCTGCTTAAACCTGGCTCAGTGGACAACAGTTCTCTTGGAAATTATAAACCTATTTTTCTACTATCCTCACTATCCAAACCATTAGAGAAACACACATAAAATAATGTTTCAACATTTAAATAACAGCAATATGATAGTTGATAGCCAATCAGGGTTCAGACCTAAACACTCTTGTCATCCTGCAA
Organism: Candidula unifasciata; assembly: GCA_905116865.2. Lineage (NCBI taxonomy): Eukaryota > Metazoa > Mollusca > Gastropoda > Stylommatophora > Geomitridae > Candidula > Candidula unifasciata. Next base: position 423,242 of record CAJHNH020002013.1, read on the forward strand.
TTGACAAAAATGACAGACAACTGGCACTTCAGCATTAAAAAAGGTAAAATTTGCAGTGCAGTTTTTCTGGGCTTTAAGAGTGCCTTCGATATGGTTGATCATGATATTCAAATTAACAAATTAAAAACTTTGAAACCCAGCGATAATTTAGTGAAATTACTATTGTGATTTTTGTCCGATAGACAGCAAGTAGTATCTTTCATAAACCATCTGTTAAAATCCACTTAGTTGAATATAGGCGTGCCCCAGGGATTGATTCTAGGTCCACTAATTTTTGCAACGTTCATTAATGACCTTCCAGCATATCTCAATATACCATGCGATCTATACAATAAATACTAATGAAAACTGAAATGAGTTGGGAAGTTCCTTACAGAAAGAAATAGATATTCTTTTAAAATGGAGCAAAAGCAGTCGCATGCAAGTCAACATAAACAAAACTAAATCTATTCTTATAACAACCAGACAAAAGTTACAATTGAACAAGCCAACACTTGAACTCTACATTCATAAATTACCGATTGTTAATGTAACAGAACACAGAACATTAGGCCTTACAATTGACAATCATTTAACTTGGAATTCTCATGTTTGTGTAGCACAAAACCTTTAACAGCTTGCCCAAATTCAGCACTTTCTGGATGAAAATACAAAAAAAGTATTTTACGTGTCCTACATTCAAATACATGTTGACTATTGTCCCACTGTTTGGGATGGTGGTGCCAAATTTAGTGTTAAAAAAATTAAGTTCCCTTCAATATTTACACCTGGCTTTAGATATAAAACATACTGATAATAATCATCTAAGACTACTGCCATTTAGTAAACGTTTAATTTTTAACAAGGCCAAATTTATTCATAAAATGTTATCTAAAAATACTCCAAACTACCTTTTTCAGTTGATTAAATTCAGTCCTATGAACAGCAAGCAACATGTGCCTAAAGCTAGAATATTTTTATTTAAGCAAATTTAGTATATTCTGCTGCTCATTTATGGAAACTTCTTCCACTTGATCTAAAAAATACAAAGAGTTCCTATTTATTTAATCACCATTTTTTTTTTCAATTTTATGATTACAAGTGATTATATGCCACCTTAAATCTAGTTAATAATCCATATTGCATTATTAGTTTATTATTAAATAAGGTGTGTATGATATGTGTGTATGCGGGTATGTGCCACAGGTATATGCATGATATGTGTGTGTCTGCATATGTATGTGTGTCTGTGTATGTGTTTGTGCATGTCTGTTTGTATATGCCTGTATGTGTGCGTCTATGAGTGTCTCTCTATGTCTGTGTGTATGTGTGGCTAGGTGTATGTTTCGGTGTGTGTTTGTGTGTATGCCTCTGTTTGTGTGTCTGTATGTCTTTATGTGTCTCTGTGTGCGTGTCTGTGTATATGTTTTCCTGTGTGTGGGTCTGCATGTGTGGGTGTCTGCATGTATATGTCTGTGAATATGTGTTTGTTTCTGTGTGTTTGCATATGTGTCTTTTTGTGTGTCTGTGTGTGTGCCTTTATGTGTCTCTGTTTGAGTATCTGTGTGTGTCTGCGTGTTTGTCTGTGTATATGTTTTTCTGTGTGTGTGTGTCTGAATGTGTGGGGTGTCTGTGAATATGTGTATGTCTGTGTGTGTCGGCGTCTGTGGCTTCGACATTTTGAACGTGCTTTGTAATGCCTGGGTGCCAGGTTTGATTCCAGCTGTGGGCCTTGCGTTGGTTTCAACAGTGGTATCCTGAAGCCAACTGTCTAGAAAACCAACAGCCACAAAAAATGCTGGGGTTGATTCTGCAACCTCCTGTAAAGAATACGCAGCCAACTTTTAACTGTGTGTGTGTGTCTCTGTGTGTTTGTCTGCCTGTGTGTAAATCTGGGTGTTCCTGTGTCTGTGTGTTTGTGTGCGGGTGCATCTACATGTATGTGTCAGTCTGAGTGTGTGTGCGCGTCTGTGTATAGGTATGTCTGGTGTATATGCCTGTTTGTTTGTCTGTGTATATGTGCCTGTGTGTGCGTGGGTATCTGTGTGTGTATGTGTGTCTGTCTGTGTATATGTGCCTGTGTGTGCGTGGGTGTCTGTGTGTGTATGTGTGTCTGTGTATATTTGTCTCTGTTTGTGTGTCTATATGTTTGGCTGCATGTGTCTGTGTGCGTCTTTGCCTGCATGTGTCTGAGTGTGCAGGATAGTGTCTGTTTGTGCATGTCTGTGCGTGTGTGTATGTATGAATCTATGTATGTATCAATGCATGTCTGTCTGTGTATGTGTATGTATGCATCCATGTATGTATGTGCATGTATGTGTGTGGGTATGTATGTGTATATTATATATGTATGTGTCTGTAAATGAGTGTGTTTGCACTAGCGAGTGTGTGCATGCATTTTACAACCCATGCTTTTGTTTTTTCTTGGTATTCATAATATACATTTTCTTATATGAACATAACATGCTTTACAGTTACTGATAAATACAACTGCTGTGTGAAAGACGGGTGTTTGGAAGGGCCGAATGTAAGATGGGTCTGCGTGCCCAATGTGTGACCCTTTGAAAATAAAGTTTGTTCGTTCTTCTGCCTGTCTACCTATCTATGTGCCTGCTGTTACTGTATGTGCTTTTGCACCGGCCCTTTTTGTTTGTAATAAAAAAAAAAAAAGAATAACAGCGAACACAAAAAAGATTGTTAGTACATGGTCTTGCGGTAGGCACACAATGGCCTATGCCACATAATTTATTTTTATTTTAAAAACACATTTTCCCTCTTTTCACAACTCCTCCTCCATTTCATCTCCACTTTGCCTTACAATTATTATTACTGCACACAGCAAACAATGTTGAAGGAGAAATTACAGTCTACTGCATTATGGAGCCTATTTAGCGCATATACTAGCCCACCTGCATGCAGGTCCTGTGACAATGCATTTCCCCTTTTAAAGTTTAACTTACCACTCTAATGTGACACTGCTTACACACCCAAATTTCTCCCTTCCAGCAAAACAGCAAATTATTAATGGCATCTTCATCCCTACTTTATGCTATCAGTGCCAAACATGGACACTAAATAGGGCACTAGAACAACAACAAAAATTACACATGAAATGTGCCGTCTCAGTATGGTCACTAAAAACACAAGAAGGAACAGAACAGAGTTACAAATACCAGCATTAAAGAGAAAGTTGGAATAAGACCATTTCCGGATTATACGGACAAACAAATAAAATAGTTCAGCCATCCAGTCAGAATGCAGCCAGACCAAACTGCATATGAGACTTTTTTTTTTTTTTAAAGCATAACATCTGGGAGGTTTCTTTTGTAATATCCTACCCTAGATGACATCATAGGACAGTCCAACATTTTAGAAGAGAGTGGTAAGACTGCATTTTCCGGCTTTCTGATGCTTTAAACGACCCCAAAACATCTAGAACTGGCCCTAACCCTAACCCACCTACAGCCCACAAAAGAGTGCAGCCTAGTTCCCACGACTGCGTGGAGCCTATCTACCAGCCCCTGAAATATTAGACTGTCCTGTGACCTGTGGATTTCTCGTTGGGGGTAGGATATTAAGAAAGCACCTCTGGGAGGAAGGTGAGGGGAAGACCAAGAAACATAGGCATAAATGGTAGCTAAAAACTGCAAACAGAAGAAAAATTCATCACCCTAGTCACCCAAGAAGTGCAAGATAAATTCAGAAAACCATGACTCTGGGATACAGCCTGGTATCAGTCACAGAAAAGAAAAAGAAAATCCAGATTTCCCAATGTCACAAACACAATCCTGCAGTTTATATTCTAATTTTTTTCATCCCTAATTGAGACCCAATGTTATTCTTCTGATTTTCTTTCTTAATGACAGTGCCATTTAAGATATAAAAGAATAGCACTCTGCCATTGTACGCCTACCAACCAACTTTTCAACACCATAATTTTAAACTTCTACAAGTATCAAAGAGACTCAAAAAGAAAAAGTTCAGTTGATATAAAACACGTTTATTTTTGAAATCTACACTCTAGTGATAATAATAGTAATAATCAATAGAATGATAATATGGTAACAACTGACATAATCTTCATACAGTAATAATAACTTTGCATCAATGGATATGTACAATGTTAAAAAAAAAAACATAACATGAATTAAGGAGCACACTAAGAAAGCATACATTCACTGTTTTATGCATGACTGTTAAACATGATTCTATAGGTATTCCATAAAAAAGTTAGTTGGGTATCCTTTATTAGACGTTGCAGAACCAACCCCAGCATTTTTTGGCTGTTGTGGTTTTTCTAGGCACATTTTACGTTCAGTAGTTTGCCACTGCTTCCTGAACGGTCAGCTCTCGGTAACACTGTCAAAATCAACGCAAGACAAACCATCCGCAGCTGGGATCGAACCCGGCATTACGAAGTGTGTTCGCAACACTTAAGCCACAGACGCCGACAGGTATTCCATAGTTACCTACAAAAGCCATGAGTTGAAAGTATCAATGAAATAACTACTGAGGCACTCAATAACAAAATGCCTGCCTTACAGTTATGTGATGCAAAATGTCTCATGTAATTAATAGCATACTTATTATCTTTATAAAGAATTCATGCTTGAAAGGAACCACTAATTCATTTGCGACATTCAATAACTGGTGAAAAGCGTAGATCATCAGTACCTAGTGTTGTGGTTATTATCAGAAGACACACAATTGATCATTACTACTTTGGATGAAAGTTGTCTTAATCACTCGTGATAGATGAACAACAAAAACACAAGAGAAACACAGCTGACTTACCACATGAGGTTCAGGGATCATATTATACTTTTAAAAAAGTACAGTAAAATTAAAACTGATCAGTTAGAAGAATTGAATTATGTATGCTGGAAATTGTGGCCTTTTTTATGTCACTTTACAAGTTATACACATTTTGTAAGATGGAAAATGGAATAAGGAAGTCCAAGGGAAACACCCTGTAATGAACATCGGTGAGAGAGAGAGCAAAAGTGCTGGAATGGATTCCTTCCTGAAAATAGAAAGACTACACAGGACAGAACAGAATGGGTGAATAGACTGGGAGTTATATGACAAATAATGCCACAATAGGATGATGATAATGATCAAGGATTTACCAGTTAAAAAGTTGTCAGATGATTAAGACTGTTAAATGACACACAGAATCTGTACTAGCGTATGTTTGTGGAGTATGTCTTCTTCTTCTTTGAATTCACCAGCTGTAAACTCTGGCGGAAAGTTCTGGTTGTTCGTCCACTTCTGGACTGCAGTCCTGTTCCAGAATCTGAGTGTCGCGTGTGCATCCGTTTGACAGATCTGACTAATTTGCATGCAGACTGTTGGTTCCTTGCCTCTCAGGCAGATACAATCCAACTTCGAAGGAAGCTCCTAATTAGCCGACTCTTACAACATGCTTTTGGGAAGGCAGTGGGTCTGTTCTTGTTTTGCCTATAATAGGGCCCCGGAACCCACACGGGGAAGTGGAGTATGTATAACGGGCAGTCAGGCTGAGAATCATCCAGTGGCGGTAGACAGGTGGTTTCTGAAGAAAAATACAAAGAACATCAAAGACGGACAGAAAGGAAACAATAAAGAGGCAAGCTGTCAAGAAAAAAATTCAAACCGTAAATTCGTTTGAAAAACTAGATGTAAACGGTCCAGATTTTGCAGGCTTGCAATGAGAAGAAACACTTGAAAATGTCGTGACAACTGGTAAACTCGATGGGGAAAAGTGCAAGGGCAAGAGAAGCCACATGACAAAAGCAAGATAAGGAGACAAACTAGATTTTGTGAGATGCAAACCATGATCTCCCATGTTTGCTGGCACGGTACATAGGGATGAGGAAGCCGGTGTGAGCTGTGGGGAAAACAAAACTAGACCCACTGCATCTCCAACAAGCATGTTGTAGGAGTCGACTAACTGGGGGCTTCCTTTGAAGCCAGAGTGCACTTGCGCGAGTGGCAAGGAACAAGAAACTGCACACAGATAAGCCTGTAAATTGGATGTACACGCAAAACTCAGACCCTGGCACAAAGCCAAAGTCTAAATGGACGAACAACCAGGACTTTCTGCCGGAGCTTACAGCTGGTGAACAAAGAAAGAAGATGATGATGATGAAAATGTGAAATTAGCATATCAAGTATTCTTTACTTGCAAAGGTTTCTAAGGACCTTTTTTGAGAGAGAGAGAGAGGGGGGGGGGGGGTGAGGAGGGGGGGGGGGACACCAGACCCTCTGGCTCTTAATAAGCAGCTTGTAAATGGTGACTAATTAAGGACTTCTGTAACTGGATATGTTGGGCTGAAAGGCAGAGACATCACAGCCTAGCTGTAAACTACAACATGCCTTTTCAAACTGTGCTTGTACAGTGTACAACAAATTTAAGTAAAACATGCACAAAAGAGTTAAGAAGAGATCCATAACATGACATACAATATGAGTCATAGATAACCAACCTGAAGCAAACTGAACTGCTTAAGATGTCGTCCACACAGGTATTCGGAAATTTCAAAACATAATTCTATCTTTAACAAATTACTAGATATTTGTGTGCAGTAAATAGACAATGACATATCAAGAGGTAGAGGTGTGACAGTCTGTCACAGTACCACTAGAATGAAAAGAAGACTGTACTGAAGATCAGATGCACAAGTGGAAAGACACAGCAAGAGACAGTATAAGGGTAATCTTTGCCAGAATGAAAGGCAGACTGTACTGAAGATCCAATGTACAAGTGGGAAGATACATCAAGAGACAGAAAACTGTATTATCAGCACTGAAGTTCCACTAGCCAATATTTGTTGTGGATACTGGAAAAATGACAGGCACAATGAAGCAATCATTTCTGTTTACTGATGCCTGCAATTATGGTTGTCTCTCTATGGTACTGAAACCTCTCCTATGTTTGAAGACTGAAATTAAAGCTGCTATATGTTTCCAAGGTACAGAATAGTTCCTTTATGTACTTCTGTAGCACTTCAGAGTTCACATCCACTTGACGAATCTCAGTGAACTTAACAGATCACAGACAATGTGTGTGAAATTATTGCAAAAATAATAACAATACATTGCAATTCTACACTAAAAATGGATCAGGAACAGAACTGATTAAAATATTACAATATTACGATGCTGATAATGGGGAGAATGTTAAACTAGTGTGTGTATTAAAACGCTTTCATACAAAGTTTAACTTTAACACCAGCTATTATTTCAGAGGGGTCAAATGCCTTCAGGCAATTTATATTTTATTACTTCAATCAATCAGGTGTCTTCTCCACAATAAAGGTTGGTTGAAATAAATCTCCAACATGCTCTGTCCCTTACCTTAAATGTACACTTTTCAGACTGCTGTCCGTGCATCTCTTGATTTATCTTCCTGCTAGTATCACTGTTTGCCTTTTGCTCACTTTCCTTTAAACCCCCAACCCCCCGTATGTTTTTTAAAAAGGTGTTATATTTTTTAATATGGCAGAAATATTTAACTTGCCTCTTTTAATTTCTATCAGAAACACTTTCCATTCCCGCATTTTCAGAACCTCTGCATTTTGTTATTAGGAGCACGACCTATTCCTCTCTATATCTACAGAGAATCAAACTGAGTTTTGACGATGGGGTTTCAAATAAAAACTTTTAAAGCATAACAAAAATTATAATAACAATGCCACTCTTGTAACCTGTCAATAATGTTGTTAAGGATGTCAAGAATATTAAGCATATGACATCACTGTGCAGGCAAATATGGTGTCATTATAATGACAGTTTAGAGAAGTTTCCAAATGGCATGACTCATGTGAGAGACTGTTCATGACAGGCAGACACAGAGAGTAGTGAGCTCAGAGCCACGCCGTTCTGAAACTTCCCACTCCAAACATACACTCACTCAACTGAGAGGCATGCATGCATCATTATTCTGTACCTCCATTTGCTGATGAATTTTTAAAGATTTAACCTTTTCACTAATTAAAAAAAAAAAGTTGTTTAAGAGAATTTAAAAAAAAAAACGGACAAGAGAATGCTGCTACTCTGTGTGCATGTCAAATGTGGGGCGGCCATCTTTAAACTGTCATTATGACCCCATCGTGTTCACCTGCACTGTGATGTCACATGCTAAACATCCTTAACAAACCGACAAGTTACAAGACAATTGCAGTTACTATAATTTATAACACACTTTCACGGTTTTAATTTGAAGCCCCTTTGGTAAACTGCTTGTTTACTGCACCATACAGCAGAACTGAGTATATAAAACATCTGACAATTCTCATTTTCAATGTACTGTTTATCTTTTCAGATGTCAATAATATTCATATCTTACTGAAGATATTTTTAGATATTCCTATTGTCGTTTTAAATTCTGTTGCACTTTTGTGTTATAATCTGATAATACACATCCAAGGTAGGAGAAATTTGTTACTTATTCTAACATCTCTCTATTTACTGTGATGTTGATTTCTAACCACTCTTTTGCATTGTTAATTATAATTTATTTTTAGAACAGCACTGTCCAAACTGTACTCTGTGGAGACTCCACCTGTTTACTTGCTCCCAGTAACTAAAGGGTCTGCTGAAATCGGATGTGATCAGCCAAAAAGTGCAGACATCTCAGCCCTAGCTGTAAATCATGACACCGCATGCTGATCACTCTTTTAAGGGTGAAAGCAGCAGAAGAGGCAAAGAACAAATTAAGGACCTGATAATTTGCTTATATAAGTGAATATCCAAGAAACAGCAAAGTTTAGATATACGCAGCCCTGTGGAATAATAGCCCATGCTTCTATGTAAAAGCCGGTTTACATATACTGTAGAAAATGATTCATCTTTAATGTGATAACAAGAAAACAAGCAAGTCTAGACATACACACTGAGCCCTATTTAGGGTGTATCATGGTCTTGTGAAGTCATTTATTCCCCCCCCCCCCCACCAAAGTTCAGTGTTTAATGCTAGAACACTTTTTAATCTATGGGGAATCCCCCTGGTGAAGCAGTCAAGCCATTTGCCACACACTCTGAAGGTTGTGGATTCATTTCGCAGCTGCACAATTCAGTTCACTGGGGTAATTTTTAACTAAGATATGGGGGTAATCGCTGGAGCTATGGTGTTTTTGCTGTGTGCGATGATCTCTGCAGGTGGCTAGCTTTTGTGTGGAGAGAGACCGAGCTCACAGGGTATAAAACTCAGTGCAATGAAGTCGATCTCAACTCTAACCTCTAATCTTAATTAAGTGAGTTAAAGCAATACCAATATAAGTTTATCACATCTAGGTAAACTTTGCCACCCTCTGCAGCGGCACATGACTAAATACTGCCCTACATATAGAGTAATTAATTATTACCTTATTATCATTTCCATAGTTATGCTTATGATTCCTTCTGCACCACTCACACAAAACAAGTCACAATAACCAGTAAGAACATGTATGAAACATCAACATGATATAATTTATACATACACAGTATGCAGGAAATATGCAAATTTGAATGTATATCAAAATAGTCAATTTTTATTGTACTAATATTTTGTCAACCGTATAAGAATGTCATGCTAACATGAAAGAACACAGAAAAGAAATTCAGTGTATAATACTCCAACACTCAGGTGATCTCAAAGCAAATATATGTTGAATAACAGACTTTTCTTCTTCTTCTTTAGTCCTCTTCTGCTTTCAGCATCAGATTTTGGTTGTGAGCCTTGGTATGTGCTATGTGGATGCTGGTGACTAGGGCCTGGGATATTCCATCTATTCACTGCTGATGCTAGACACACTTTTATAGACCCATCGGCACTTGATGGGTGATCTGGTCAGGCTGGGTGGTTCTGGGAGCCAACATCAATTTTAAAAAAAAAAAAGATCCTTTAAAGGTGAACAGATATGACAGCCTCACAGCACAGCAGGATAACTGCCCCTTTAAGGGCGAACAGATACCGCAGCCTCACAGCACAGCAGGATAACTGCCCTTTTAAGGGCGAACAGATACCGCAGCCTCACAGCACAGCAGGCTAACTGCCCTTTAAAGGGCGAACAGATACCGCAGCCTCACAGCACAGTAGGATAACTGCCCTTTTAAGGGCGAACAGATACCGCAGCCTCACAGCACAGCAGGCTAACTGCCCTTTAAAGGGCGAACAGATACCGCAGCCTCACAGCACAGCAGGCTAACTGCCCCTTTAAGGGCAAACAGATACCGCAGCCTCACAGCACAGCAGGCTAACTGTCCCTTTTGTGGACTCAGAAGAATTATAAGTTGCCCAGAATAGGACGCCCACATTCTTACACTACTGACTGGGCAATGGTGGGACATTAAAATGTGATAGTGTAGGCAGGGGCCACAGATAAGCAAACACACAAAGGCCACAATGTAAACAATGAAAAGTAAATGATACATTTATTACCTGATAATTTGCATAATACAATAGAGGACGTGAGAGACAAATGGCATACAGAAGATATGTTTATAGTTCGCACAAATTTAGATTTTTTGCCCAATATTTTATATAAATCAATGTTTTGACCTGCCATGGAAAACACACATTGAGGCAAATGATTGAAGGGAATCGAAATAGTGCAGGAGGTGGCATTCTTGTCTACTGGCTCAGTAGGGAAGTGTTCAAACAACCCCCCAGGCAGATACTAACATGTTTGGGGTGTCAAGTGTTAGAGCTTCACACATTCTAGGCCACAATATATGAAACTGGGTGGCCAGTTCACTTTCACACTGCGTTCCTTTCCAGACAATAGAAAATTATGGGAATTATCTGATATTCATTTTTGTGATGTTGGGTCAATGAAGACCACCACTGGCATAAAGACAATCCTGCCACCACTATGGATGGGTGTTTTAACGGAGAAAAAGCACTAATAACTTTATCACCACAGCTCACAATACTTAGTAATAGCAGCATAAGTAGCAGTAGTATAAGTAGTAGCAGCAGCAGGGAAAGCAGAAGTAAAAGTAATATGAGCAGCAGAAGTAGTATTATTAATAGCAGTAGTAGTAGTATTAGCAGCAGCAGGAAAAGCAGAAGTAAAAGTAATATGAGCAGCAGAAGTAGTATTATTAATAGCAGTAGTAGTAGTATTAGCAGCAGCAGAAGTATTAGTAACAGCACTAGTAGTAGAAGTAGCAGCAGTGGTATATTCTGAATTAAAATGTTATCAATCTTCAAATATAAACACTTCATCACCCATGTCCACCGTTATACTCATCACTTAACTCATTCAGCACCAAAATAGACATCATGTGGTTTTTTTAAAATAAATTACCCCATATAAGATAGACAGTTTTCAATATGCTTTATATCTCATCCAATTGTTACACTAACCCATAAATCCCTGTTTCTGGGCTTCCTTTTGGGAGAAAAACAAGTTTGGACCCCCCCCCCCCTTAAAAGTTGACAAATTGGGGGTGTATTCTTTAGGTCAGAGTGCATCTGCCAGAGAGGCAAGGAACAAACAGATCATACAAATAAGCTGTAAAATGGATCTGCAACCAAAACCCAAGTTCTGAAAAGAGACCAAAGTCCAAAAGCGGATGAAGAATCATAACTTTTTGGCCGGAGTTAACAGCTGGTAAACGCTAAGAAGAAGTAACCTTCTTTCACAAAGAACTATTAGCTGAACTCTTTCACGCCCAAGCAATGGGGGTACCTGTTGACTGAAAAGTTCCGATTTGCCAAAACCACACAGCAGCGCCAATCATGTGTCTCACATATATTGATTTGCATGATGTTCCATATTAGATTTTATGTTAGAAACTACCATTGAAAAAGTCAGGGAAGGTTACTCTAACATTTTTCCTTTGTTTAGATTACAAGTCTTTGTTCATCTAGGCACAAATTTATCCAATTCATTACAAGCATCATTTTCAGACTGAATTTTCTAATTTTTTCTTTGACTGATCATAGACAATAATGTTTCAAACACAATTACAGGTTGCAAAATGTGCCTTTCTGAGGCTAAAGCTCTGAAACTGTTTCAATCAGATGTTTTAAATTATGATTATGATAATGAAAACTTAAATTTGTCGGAAAATGATATGGATGATAAATTTACATCAACGACAGCTAAGCGGTCAGCTGTTAGGGAATCTAGCAGTTCTGATGAGCTAAACTAGGAGGATCCACTTTATGTGTGAAGGACGTGATAGTCATCCACATTTGCATCCAAAGGACTGTATCAAACAGTAACATACTATGGCTAAGCTGCATTGAAATCACTGCAGCAACAGTTTGTGTATAACACAGAAGTAAATGTTATGTGTGGAATGGTCCATTTTCTGCCATTTTGTTCTTTGAAATTGTGTTCAGCACTTTACAAGAATCATTTTTAGGTCAAACTTTGTCTTCGTAAACACAACACCTGTTTAATTCTTTTTTCCCTTACTAACTATAACAGCATTTAATATATGCATAAGATTAAAAAAATGTACATTTATTCCTCTTTTAAAATATACATAATTTTACAGCAATTAGAAATATATTCAATTCTCTATTGCATTTTATTTTACATCAACACCTGCTATTTTTGTAAACAGAAATTAAGTTAATGCCTGTAGCCTCTGCAATAAACCACCCCTTGTTAACAAAGAACAGGTAACAGCTAGAAATAAAAGTGCTCATCTGTGGCCACAAGCAAGTGCTACTGTAATGGACCCAGTCAGGTGTATTTGATGGACCCAGTCAGGTGTTTTTTGATGGACCCAGTCAGGTGTATTTGATGGACCAAGTCAGGTGTATTTGATGGACCCAGTCAGGTGTATTTGATAGCTAGACCCAGTCAGGTGTATTTGATGGACCCAGTCAGGTGTATTTGATGGACCCAGTCAGGTGTATTTGATGGACACAGTCAGGTGTATTTGATGGACCCAGTCAGGTGTATTTGATGGACCCAGTCAGGTGTATTTGATGGACCCAGTCAGGTGTATTTGATGGACCCAGTCAGGTGTATTTGATGGACCCAGTCAGGTTTATTTGATACAGAATGATAAAATAAAATAACTTATTGTAACGTATAAAACATACACTGTGATCACTGTGTTTACCATGGACCAAAAAAGAAGAAATACAGACATCCTAAAGGATATGAAAATTAAAGAAGACTGGCTAGTTAACAACATTTTGTCTTGGAAAATGAAACATTCTAGTCATATCAAGCGCCACAACAGACTGGAAAGAATAGTAGCAGAAGGTATGGTGCCAGGAAAGAGGGGCAGGGATTGATCAACATGAAGATGGACACAGAATATGACACCCTGGGTGGGAAAGTTAAGTAGGCGGAAGAGTTGGCAACAGACTGAGTTTCTTTCAGGCAGACTGTGGCGAGAGGGATGCCTGCACACGACCTGCTAATCAGAGATAATGATGTGCTTATCAGACAAATTTAGGACTTGAAAATGGCCAGATTTTATACTCCTCTTTCCAACAACTCTAAACTTCCGATATTTATATCTCAATGGAGCATAAGTTCTTAACTCTCTGAGTCCCAGGGGGTTTAGCATCAGAGGCCCAAGGGGTAGTCAAAAGAGATGTAAAATCGGCGCATCTTGCGTTCATTGGGCCTCTAGGCAGGAACCTCTGAATGTATGATGTGTTTCTTGGGATTCAAAGAGTTAACCATCTCATGCCAAGACTTCCTGCATACTGTCCCCTGTATACTTTCCCCACATAACTCATGTCTGGAACAAACTTTCTTCTTTTTGGCTAGCAAAATTTCTCATACCCTATATCTTCAAGGAGACAGCGATGGTAAACATCACTGGCACTTTGCAATGCTGGCGCTCTACAAAAACTAGTCACCCAAACCCTCTACAAGTGGTTAGGAACTACGATATAAAACACCAAAAAGGATTCCTCATGTTATCATGGAAGGTGGCTACCTTACAAACAATAATCTCCTTAGATTCCCTCCCCCTTCATCCTCTGACTTCTATGTGCTGTGTCACCATTTGTATCAAGACACAAAAAATGTTATGTTTTTAACTTTTTTATTTATTGATATTTCAAATGTACTGGATGAAGGAATATCAATTTATAGATGTGAGTTTGTTAGACCCTGGAACTAATTTAGTTTCCATTATTTTCAACAGAAAAATTGCCTTTGAACACGGATGATTCATAATTCGATTATCATCTCAGAAAGGATTATATCCTCATTCCAATGTACCACTGTATCCGCTTCCTACAAGGGCTGTCTGTTTGGCCCACACTAGAGTAGAACATATATGAGTTTGGCATTGTTATGAACATCTCATTTGGACACCAGCTGTGATGTTATGAGACTGAAGGAGTCGTCATAAAAAGTGGTCATTCGCCCAGCAGGCTGACAGGGTAGATAGGATGTGACAAAATAATAACTTACTGATGGCTTTGCAGAACACCGCTAGAATATAACACAAAGCTACAAACCTTTGTTGAATTTTGGTACCTTATACCATTCTTTTTTGGTGTACACCCCTGAAAAGGATGGGTGTGTTGTAGTTTACAGTTAGGCTGTGATATCTGTGCCTTTTGGGCCAACAGATTAACTTTTAACAATTCCTTAATAAGCCGCATTAAAAAAAAAAAATGCTTGTTAAGGATTTGTCGGCCTATTCTCCTCTCCACCCACCCCCACATCAAATGGAGCCCAGAACCTACATGGCACGAGAAGCCAAATACTATGACAGATGACATGCTGACCATTTAAGTGAGTGACAGGTGTTCATGCAACTTCTGCTTACAGATGAGAAAACTTGTGAGTTACAGAATACAAAATCGTGATCAATCATTGACAAAACTTCCTTACAATAAGCAAACGGATATATTCTGTTTGTATCTATTATCTTTCCTTCTAAGGATGTTGGCTTGTGGTTCACATTCACCTCGACGTACAAGAAGATGCTGTTAAGTTTACAATCAAAGTGCCCGGACTGAGCCGAGTTTGTGACTGTGTAATGCATGTCTGATAAAACCTACCCTGTCTCATCCCAACAACTGAGACCTTGTGCTCCACCACAGTTAGCTCTCTTAAGGGTGACCACAGAACAGACCAGTGACACTAGTTAGTCAGAGCATCATTATAAAGCACAGAGGCCCTTAACCGTATCAATGCAAGACCCACAGACTTATGACAGCAGCAATGCAAGTCCATGAAAGCATATCTGCAATATATTTATGGCTGATATATGCACCATTACAATACACAGATCAGTGATGACATTATTACATGACAGAAAGGTCCAGTGTGGTAGTATTACACAACAGATCTGCGACACAGACACAAATTTGTGGTCATAATTACAACACACATAGGTCCATGGTGGCACCATGAGAAGAACCACACGTTCATATTGGTACCACTACAAGACACACATGATTATAATGACTTCATTACAAGACACACACACATCCATAATGGTATCATTTCAAGACACACAGGTCCAAAATGACATCATTACAAGACACATAGGTTCATGGTGACATCATTATAATACACAAAAGCCCATAATGGCATCACTACAAGACATAGTTGTTTGAATGCATTATCACAAGCCACACAAATCTATGCCAAAATTATCACAAGACAGCACCTTCAGACACACAGCATATTTTCTGGTTAATTATCAGACAAACAGATATTGTGCAAGCAAAAATGAACACACACCTAAGAAGAAGACTAGGAAGAAAAAAAAACACATAGGCACAAAAGATCAGATAATGATCTACTTTTTCTGCACCTTAAAATGAATTGTCAATGAAGAAGGCATTACAAAAAAATAATAATGAGATTTTTCTAAACTCTATTGGGAATGAGAGAGGCACTGAAAAAAATGTAGTTATAAGAGTTGGTTTATTTTATAGTAAACATATCGCAGATAAATCAACATTGTTCAGACAACAAACCTATAATATTACAAATGACTGGACCAAACTTTCAACGGATTATCTGTACTGACAGCACGCATGGGGACAGGGAAATATAATTTTCATATAAATATATATATAACACAACAATGACGACAGTATTACACTATCACCGAGCATATTGTCAACCATCAGTTTCCAATCGAGACCTTTTTTCAGGCGGTTCATTAGATCTGGCTGAAACTGCCGACGGCTGGTTCAGAGGCGGAGTCACAGAGGAACCAGCAGCCAGCTGCTGGTCATGTTTTATTGGTGAACCTGGCTCCTGTTTGATGAGATTTCCTTTGTGTACCATTGAAATACTGAGGGGGGTTGATGACAAAGATGACAATGACATGGAACCTCTGTTGGGAAACAAATTGTGAAAGAAATTCAGTGGAAGGGGGATTGCAGTTTAAAACAATGAACAAACAAATAAACAAACATTTCCAAAGGGTCACAAACTGGACAGGCAGGCCTGTCCTTCATTCGGCCCTTTTAAACATTTATCTTTTACACGACAAGCGTGCTTGTATATATCACGAATGTTATGTTAATATATCAAAATATTCACAGTATGAAATGTAAGTTAAAAATACAGAAGAAAATGAAGGAAATTAGGCAACATAACAGGATCAGATATGTCTTGATCTTCTTCACTTTCGTCTAAAGTTTTGGGTGAGGCATAAAGGTCAGGGCGCCTAGTCAAATTCATCAAACTTTTGCAAGGGGCTTTTCAATCTATTTTTGATCCTGTCAAGGCTGCGCTGGGCAAAAACACACACATGTATACAAATAATATATAGTGTTTTTACATAATATCCAGACTTGGTGGCAGGGGAAAGCTACTAGAAGAAATGATTAGAATTAACATTAGTAAAACCAAATGCTTGTAGTTTCTAAATAAACTAAAATTCCCATTTGCTTTATATTTGGTAAAAGTCTTGTCTGCTCTAGACCAGGCACTCTAAAGCTCGAGACAGACTAATGAAAACACAGAGGGAATGGGAGGGACAAACAGAGCGATAAGATAAGGAGGGAAAACCCAGTAGAGAGAGCAAGAGTAAAAGACAGTCAGAGACAGATGGAGAGAGACAGACATGGAATAGAAAGAGGAAAGACGCATATAGAGAGACGCGTAGAAGAAGAAGAAGGAGACAGTGAGAGAGAGAAAGAGAAGGAAAAATCAGACACAGAGAGGGATGGGTGGAGGCAGCCAGACAGACAGAGAAAAAGAGAGATAGGGACAGGCAGAAAAAAAAGCAAGTAGAAAGAGAGAGAAACAGAGAGAGAGAGAGAGCAACAAACATAAATGAGGAAGTCAGAGAGGAAGGAGGTGAGGCACAGAAGGTAGTAAAGAAAAGAGAGGGAATGGTAAAGAGACAGGGTTAGAGATGTCTCTATGCAGAGAAAGGAAGAGGGCAGTAAAAAAAACAGAAGGAGAAAGAGGAGGAGGAGGAAAAAGGGTGGGTGAGAAAGTAGAGATGTAAACATACAGAGAGATCCAGACAGCAAGGGAAAGAAAGAGGTACAGAGAGATGCAAAGGGGAAGGGGAGGGGGAGGCAAACAGATAAGAAGGGGAAGAGAATAGACAGAGATATAGAGGGAAGGAGAGAGAGAGGCAACAGATGCAGAGGAGACAGAAAGGGGAGAGACAGAGGGACAGAGAGAATGCTGATCACCAAAAACATACGCAGAAAAAGTAGAAAGATAGGACACTATCTACAAGTGCTGATCCATAGGAAACCTTTTTTTATGAGTGCTTATCAATACATTATTTGTTTATTTATCATATACACAATGCTGCTATGGTGTCAAGAGGTTCTCCCTCTATTTATGTTTATAGTTATTTCCCCTCTTTATCTCTCTACTTCTTTTTAATGATCAACAGATATCTCCAGAAACTTACCCTGGAGTAAATGTTACACCTGAGGCATGCAACGCCGCAGTTAGGGGACCCGGACCTTGTCCTTGACTGCTGAACTGATAGACCAAGGGAGACAGTCCAGTTATGTCAGCGCTGTTCAGAAGATCTGTGAATTCAAATATATAATTTTAAAAAATGTGCAAGCTATCTGCACAACAGAGATTGACTTTACTGCATCTGTGCGTGCAGCCAGCCCCGACTCTGAGAACAATACACCGGCCTCAACCTCTTCAACAGTGTGAATCTTGTTTGTACAAGTGTCTGACAGCCACAAGAACAGTCCAAATATGAAGATTACCAAATAAATGCTTTGCTTTCCAGTGACTTTTTGATGAGTACAATGAAACTAATGATGGCCACCCAGTCCTTTGCAGAATGCTGCTCTCATCATAGCCATGAAGTTTACTTACCTTGCAGAAAGCATCACTTAAAACCTAAATCTGATCTTTCTTGAAGTAAAAAATGTCTAAAAACCTCTCTCAAATTAAACAAAATCCGACTATCTTCCAAATAACGGTCCCAAATTATCGAGGTGGAAAATATACCCTAACAGAGCCTCAGTCACGTGCTATTGCACACTTCCGGAGACTATAACGCCACCGCCAAGAGTATCCCCATGCCACTCACGCGGCGTGGATTGGGGCTAAACTAGATGGCTTGGGACTCACGAGTAAATAAAATGAAGGAAGCTGTAGGAGATGCAGTAGCTGCTGCTCATGAGTCCCAGCCATCTAGTTTAGCCCAAATCCACGCCGCATGAGCGGCGCAGGGGATACTCTTGGCGGTGGCGGAAGTCGCCAGTAGTGTGCAATTTAAGTCGCCAGAAGTTCGCAACTGACTTGTGACTGAGGCTCTGTTAGGGTATATTTTCTGCCTCTATAATTTGGGACCGTTATTCAGAAGATAGCCCAAAATCCACCCCCTCCCCCTCAAAATGTATATTTAAGCAGTAAGTCTGTGAATAATGCTGCTTGTTCACTTTATATTTTGACCAGCACCAATGACGTTTGGGAGTTATAGACAGACACCTGACGACCTTAAGTTCTCCAGTTCAAATCCACATTAGTGGATTTAAAAAAAAAAAAAAAAAAAAGGGATTTTATCTCAGATCAACCAAGTCTGAAATGGACTCACACAGCAGAGTGGTTTTTGAGAGTTATACAAATATTATGGAATGATGTACTTGTTACTTGTTGTCCATATCGGCATCCTAGCACATCGGTCTGATCCATTTTGTACTCCCTCCTTCGATGCAACCGCCATCTCAGTGTCTCCACGCTCAACGTAACCAGTAGTAGTTGACTGGTGTATCTTTTCTCTTTGCCCCACAACCAGTTTTTGAGGCATTGACATGTAAATCTCCAGCGCAGGCAAACTACGATTATCAAGGTCTTCAGTGTTGTAACAAAAGGTCTTCTCCTGCCTCTTGTCTCATTCCGACTAGACACCACATAATTACTATGCATGGGAGATGGTCACATGAAATGATATAAAACTAACTGATTCAGTCTTCCTTAAGACAGCTTAAAACTGTTTATAAAAACAGTCTTGTGTTTTTGCATGTGTGGATATGCTATGATTCAAAAACGGACTTTTGTGACGACTAGCCATATTGATGGAAAAAAAAAGAGTATAGGAATCGGCGTAGAGATAAATACCTGAATTCTCCGGTAACTGCTGGCATACTTCCAGACGACAAGTGTTATACTATGCTACAGGAAGTGCATGGGAATCCAGCCAATGGCGATGGTGAGTGTGACTAGCAAGACTGCTTGCATTAATAACAGTCTCCCATAATCAGAACCTAACGTTTCAGGAAGACTGATGCTATTGCATGTACTTAACAGGCTTCTTTAACCTGCCAGCAATGTTTTCTTCTTTATCCCTAATGCCTTCCTCATTTTTCCATTCATGCAACATGGCCCACAGTATCCTGTGCTCACAAATCTACCTTAATAACTGTATTATTCATGTCCCACTTGTATATGTCTTTATATATATATATATATATATATATATATATATATATATATATATATATACATATACAAGTGGGACATGAATAATACATATTATTAAGGTAGATTTGTATATATATATATATATATATATATATATACATATGTTCTGAATATTCTGTGAGCGAAAAAAAAAAAAGAAACGCATACCTGATGCAATGATGGCCTGAATGGTATTATGTCCTGCGCCTTGGTTAGGTGTTGCTATAGAAACATTAGGCGTATCTAAGGCAGTCCCTGGAAGTCTTGTCTAAAAAAAGGACAAAAGAGAATCAATGGTTGAAATAGGGAACAACAATGTTTTTCAAATTACCATAAACTGCGGCATATAAGTTGTCATACATTTCTTTTAGCTCAGAATTACCAGTCGGTCAGTTAGGCCTAAATGCACCCTACAAATTGACCCCCCCCCCCCCCCCCCCCCCCCCACACACACACAACCCTGGCCACCAGTGGCCAAAAATCGGAGCTTAGCAGTAAAAAGGTTAGGCCGAGTACCCCAGTAAGAAGAAAAGGTAACTAAAACACACGGTTTGTTGTAAGAGGGAACAATGAACAGCCGAGTACCCCAGTAAGCAGAAAAGGCATCTGCAAAATCAAACCAACCTTGAGAAGGCAGACACTGGAGCACATTCCGCAGGCCTGCCAACTATACTTACAACTACAAAGAGAAACCTGACCTTAAGGGCAAAGTGTACACAGCAGGCTATCTCAGCTATTACACAAGCTGTATTTTTTTAAGGTTATGGATTTTTAAAAAATACCTAAATTTACTGGAGATTTGACAGGAATAGTCTGATATGCAAGCCCTGTGAACAACCTTCCAATAACACACTTATAAGTATCAAAAACAGGAAACATTTTCTGCACTTTCAGTCACTACATGTTGTCAGAATTAAATTTAAAAAATATTATAACCAAATAAATCAACATAAACTGTACCCCCCCCCCCCCCAAAAAAAAAATATTAATGTAAATTCTGATTTACACTATAAAACATTTGGAAAGAAAGGACTGACATCTACCTGTGTGACAGATGGTGCTCTATCTGGTATAAGCACTTTCAAACCGGGTCTCTTGCCAGCGGATGGCGTCATCGACTGGGTGGAGGTCGATGCTACAGCTGCAGCAGCACTCGCTTGTGAGAAATCTGAAGACAACATGTAGACTGACCCTTACATATAACAATCAATAAGAAGACATGAATACAATACCCTGTAGAAGGTTTAGGCATATTACCCCATATTTCCACAAATAAGAAGGTTTAAGCATATTACCCCATATTTCCACAAATGAGAAGGTTTAAGCCTATTACCCCATATTTCCACAAATGAGAAGGTTTAAGCATATTACCCCATATTTCCACAAATGAGAAGGTTTAAGCATATTACCCCATATTTCCACAAATGAGAAGGTTTAGGCATATTACCCCATATTTCCATAAATAAGCAGATTTAAGCAAATTACCCAACATTTCCATGAGATGGTTTAAGCACATTACCCCATATTTCCATAAATGAGAAGGTTTAAGCACATTACCCCATATTTCCATAAATGAGAAGGTTTAAGCACATTGCCCGATATTTCCATAAATGAGATGGTTTAAGCACATTACCCCACATTTCCATAAATGAGAAGGTTTAAGCACATTACCCCATATTTCCATAAATGAGATGGTTTAAGCACATTACCCCATATTTCCATATGGTTTCTTTTAGATGTCCAAACCACTAGCATTACCTCTTGGTGAATTTGACGCATGATGTCATAAGGTCAGTTGCAAATCCTTTACAAGACGTCGCAAACCTAACCCCCAAAATTTATTGGTAGTTTGTGGGTTATTAGTCTGCATCAATTGCTTAGGTGTTGCAAATGTGGTTTATGACTCTGAGATACCCTGTTTGATTCCAGCTATGGGTTATTTGGAAGCAGACTGATGTGTGTTGATTTCCACAACAGTATAGACAGCCTATCATTCAGCATCAATGGCAAACTACTGAATGTAAAACTGCCTAGTGAAACTATTAACAACTAAAATGTTGGGGGATGGTTCTGCAACATTCTATAAAAGGATATGCAACTGACATTTTATCTTTGTGGTTTTACTATACAAACTTGTTTGGTAGTCTGTCGTCACTTCTACACAGTCTGATGTATCATTTCCAAATTGAGGCACTGCTACCAAATCACCTATTATTAGTAAACTGAACCAGTTATGCTGGTCAGGAGTTTATGATTATCTTATTCCTTATGTTATTTCACATTCTACCTCTTCTGGAAACCCCAGCAATCTTTTCCTCTCACACACAATGAGTTTGTTCTACAGGGGTGTTCAATATTGACATGAATTAGTTTGCACAGTTCTGTCTTTCCAGTCAATACTGTGATCTTGTGCTATACGGAGGCATGCAAATCACAGCCCATTGCAATGGTGTGTGTGTGTGTATGAATAGCAAGACCCACGTGTGTTAAGAACAGTCTTCCACAATGAGAGCTAGAAAGTCAAGACTCTCAACACTTATTCAGACGTGCTTTCACTCTGAAGTATAAAAGGGCTTCTGTGCTTTTCAAGACTCCAAGAGCTGTGCAGATAATAGTGTATCATTGGTAAAGTCTTCTATTAATATTAAATTATTAAATCGTATTTCTCATCACCTTAATATTACATTACATGCATTATTTTTTTTTCTATTAATTCATTATATATGTTGATATATAAACACATTATGCTTTATAAATAAAATATCACTACTGTGTGAAAGATAGAGCGTCTGAAGGGCGGGATGAAAAAAAGAGAGAGCGAATACTCAATTTGTAGCGCTTTAAAAACAAAGTTAGTCACAGTCACAATCTTACTGCTTTTAAGGAGGACCAGGGACAATAAAAAAATATACAGAAACCCCTTGTCAAAAACTGGATGTACTAAGGTAAACTTGTCCAACGATAATTTACTTAATAATTATGATCAGACTATCAATACTGAAATCCCCATGTGGGTTCTAGAGCACTATATTTCGAGGAAAAAAAAGAGACTCATTGCTTAACAAGCTGATATGTTGGGCAGAAATATTCCAGCCAAGCTGTCAACTTCAATATAATATGCCATTGTACTTTTAAAAGGAAAATAAGAAAGAAAAAAAAAAAAAGAAGGAAAACCTACCTGATGGACTAGGAGCTGAATGAGACATGGAGACAGGCGGAGGCTGCAGGACAATAACAGATCCATCAGCCATGCTCACTGGGGTGGTTGTGTATTGTGTTGACGGGACTTGCACTGGCAGCTGGTATACTTGCTGCACTGTTGTCTGAAGATGGATAACATCATCATCATACAAGTCAAGTGAATGCATGCAGCCTTTAACAGACATTAAGACAAGACAGAACATCAACATCATGATCTGCCCTGCTCATAAGCATTCTTGATTGGCTATCCAATATGATCATTAGAATCACAGATAATACTATTATTCTGCCCATTCCTGTAGCTTAGCTATCTAGGTATTTATCTCTGTCTTCAAGGAGGAAATAGAAGACAAAAAGGTAAATATCTGGATTTTTCCTTGCTCCCCTCCCCCCACAATCTTGTCATCAAGTTTATAAGGCTGTTCCATCTTTTTATATGTCCAAAAATACAGACTGTCCTCAACAAATTTAGATAATCATTTCATCAGTCTGGAGTGTTTTTCAGCATGTTTGCTTACTGCCCATGCCTCATATTATTTTATTTCCTTTTTTTAAAAATCAAACACACTATACAGCTCTGGTATATCTTCTTTTTCTTCTTCTGCGTTCACCAGAAGATATAATTGCGTTGTGCCATTCTACAGCATGACTACGATATTTGCGCCTTTTGGTCAACACATCTGACTTCTGCAGGCACTTGCTGGCCGGGTTAGCTTTTGCCGATTAGTTTCACTGGACATTGCAGTCTTATTGTTGTGTGGTCATCTTTGTTTCCTAGGTCACTGGTTGTACCCCAGGCCGGTCCAGAGAAGCTGTGTAATTCTGGTCAGCCCTCCAGAGAAGCTAGGAGTAGATCATAAGTATTCCCCATCATCCAAGGAGGTTTCCATAAAAGCATGGTGCCCTGTTGCTAGGCTCACCCAAGAAATTGTCACATTCTGCTCCTGATTGTTAACCCTCACTTCCATATATTGAACACCCCATTCCTCAGTTCTGGTTATATGACAGCTGCTTTTGGCTTGTGCAGACATGATTCATGTTGCCAACTGTAAGAAACTTGCTCTATTTACAACTGCACTTATTTTTACCTTGACGGTTCCATCATTCATAGCTCTTGCAAATGCCGCATCTATTTTTCTGTAGTTTTCATCAGTTTGAGGAGAAAGGGGATAATCGTCATCATCACCATCAGCATCACCACCCTTGCTTTCCTTTTTGTTCAGCATCTGGAGATTTTTTAGACAAGCAAATAAAAAGAACATGATAAACTGTTTATTATATTATATGCTATGGAAATAAACAGAGAAAAAGTATCTAAAGAGATCATTAATGTTTCCTTAAAAAAAAAAACCTACCTAAATGAACATAAGCCCTGGCATGAATTTTAGGATGCTTTTAATGTAAGCATCATCACAAAAACAAAGCCCTTGTTTAAAGATCGTCAGCTACAATAAGAAACCTGTGGCTGAATGTCAGTCGAGTCGCAAGAAATTGAGGATTTAGATAGTTTCAGAATAAACTTAGAATTTTGTATTTGATTAATGTCGATTTCTGCCTCAGAAAAAAAAAAAATTCCCTGAAATATAAGTAAGAAGCCCTAGCACATATTTTAAGCAAAAATGTAAGACCCGGTTTTGAGAAAATATGGTAGAAACCTAGTACCAAATTTAGAATATTCAACTGAAACAAATCAATACTGCTGTATGCAGCAAAAACATGCTGTCTTCTTCTTCACTTCCTCTGTTACCATTCTGGTGTCCAGGGAGGCACAAGGTTCTGCTTTTTGCTCTTATGGCCACCTTGACCTTAGACACATCGTAGTGTTGTAAAATTTCTCTGGTGTTATATAATCCTTTCATACTGCCAAGGTTAAGGTTTAGCTGAAAACAGATACAACTGGGAGAGGCACAATTATTGCCTGCGTTTTCTGATTGGAAAGTCCATTTATACCTCATGATATTCTTCTAATGAAAATGAACCTACTGTAAGCTTGCTGGCCTATCACAATTTCACCATAGCCCCATTAACCAGGATGTTTCAGATTGATCTAAAATCGCCTTTATGGCTACTATGGCAGTCTCATGATACAAGGCCACCCCATTTTTCGCCCAATCTTAGCAATTCCATACTTTGTCACATTTACTGTATGGCATGGAGCATAAACATGTAGAACAACTAAAACAGTTATTTATAAACTATAAACACTATAACATCACAAAGATAAAGAACAGAATAGGACAAGCCAAAACTATTTTATAAAATGAAGAACACTTTATTCACTAAATCCATGTCACTAGAGGCTGGAAAAAGAATGCTTGCCTGCTATATGGAGCCAGTTTTAACATATAACTGTGAATCCTGGACGTAAATAAACAAGCTAAACAATTTCTTGAGGCCTCAGAGATGTGGTTTTACAGAAGAGAAGAATAGACAGCTAAAAACAGCTTGAAAGAGGCAAGGGCTCGAAGACAACTAATCACAAACATCAGAAAGAGACAAGTCAAATTGTTTTTTATCACGTTGTGAGAAGAAAACTGAAACATGTTGTGAGCACTGGAAATATCCGTAGAAATATTGACAGAGGAAGACAGTGTGACAAGACAGCCTTTTGTCATGGCATAGAGGTGTGTCAACAAACAAACTGATACACACAGCAGCACACCACAGAGAGGCATAAGCGCCCATGCCAGTCACCTACACGGAATGGAAGTAATAAAAAGGCTTGTCAGAATACTAATGTTGAACTTAGGACGAAAGTTAATCAGGTAAGAGGATCAACTACAATGTTCCGGGTTTTATCCTGTATGACCTGGTCTCTCTCCACAGATTGGCTGTCTGCCGAGAGTGCCGCATGAAGCACAAACTCTGATGCTCCAGTGATGATCCAAAAAAAATTGCACCCTTGAACCAAGCGATCATCATCCTGTGCCCTGCCAACTGACATAGGCGCTCAAGCATCTCCGCAGATCACGATCCCTAGTTGTCTGGAACAGCTCTCTTGGTGATATCCCTCCATGCCATCGTTTAAGCCCATCCAGCATCATCTCTCTTGGTCTGCCTCTACCCCCTTTCCCACTGATCTTTCCAGCTGTCACAATACCACCATAAAATGAACTCATGACCTTCAGAGCATGAGAAAAACAACTTAACCACTTCTTCACAGAGTAGCCCCACCCCCCGTGAATCAATATGCGAACAAATGATGCTGGTGCCAGACAAATTGGAAAACTTGACAACAGCATGACTAGAATGTCCTTTCACTGGTACTGAGACAGAGTAATACTTAAAAAACACATAAAGAGAGTATGACAAAAACTGTTTGGGGGCCGATATATTTTAGTGAAGGTTGAGGGACAGAAAGATAAGAATTCTAGAGTAATCAGTAACCAACAAGTCATTTAAACCTATATAACCCTGGTACAACTTTTGGTTGCCTGACCATGTAACCAAAAAAAACCTTTGTCTGACCAAGTAATCAATGACCATCAATTTAACAACTTTGCCTTACTAGATACCAAATGACTCACAACTACGACATCTTAGTTTGTCTGATCAAGTAATCAATGTCTGACCAAGTAACCAAAAAAACTAGATACCAAATGTCTGACAACTACGTAATCAATGTCAATGACCAAGTAATCAATGTCAAATTAACAACTTTGCCTGACCAAGTAATCAATGTCTGACCAAGTAATCAATGACCATCAATTTAACAACTTTGCCTGACTAGATACCAAATGACTCACAACTACGACATCTTAGTTTGTCTGACCAAGTAATCAATGTCTGACCAAGTAATCAATGTCTGACTAAGTAATCAATGACCATCAAATTAACAACTTTGCTTGACTAGATACCAAATGACTCACAACTACGACATCTTAAGTGACCAAGTAATCAATGACCATTAAAAAAAAAAACCTTGTCTGACCAGACATCAAATGACTTACAACTACAACAATGTCTGACCAAGTAATCCTTGACCATCAAAACAACAACCTTGTGACCAGACATCAAATGACTTACAACTACAACATCTTAGTTTGTCTGACCAAGTAATCCTTGACCATCAAAACAACAACCTTGCCTGACCAGACATTTTGTGACTTACATCAACAATATCCTTGTTAGTCTGACTGACCACAGAGTCATTGTACTCTGTGTATTTGAGCAGCACCTTGTCCATGTCTGAGCTGGCATACTGGTACAGCTTATTATTGCTTGTGAAGATGATCAGGGCAATCTCACAGTCACACAGCACACTCAGCTCATAGGCTTTTTTCATCAAGCCAAATTTGCGTTTTGTGAACGTCACCTGTGAGAATATAAATGAGTTTTCAGTCTGTCACCAGAGTTATTTATTCTGTGATTCAAATTCTCCTTCTTCTTTTTGCCTCATCAGGGTGTTGAGGAAAGAGGGAGGGAGGGAGAGATAGAGAAAAGGGAAGGTGGTGTGAGGATTTTCTGTGTGCTCTTCCCAATGCACTGCCTAAGCTAATCATTTATTTGAGGCTGTTCTTGATGCTACCTTTCCGTTTTTTGCGTGGTTAACTGACAAAAGGAATTAAATGGGTAATCTTAACCACATCACGAATGATGAGGTTCGCCGTAACATTACCCATCACACTGACAACTATGAACCTCTACAGCGAAAAAAAAAAAAAACGAAAAATACAATGCTACCGACATGGAATAAGATTTAATGGTCTCTCAAAAACAATACTACAAGGTTCAGTAGTACAGTGGAAGAGAAGATGACCTAGATATAAACCCCGACTGACTAATAAACAGGCCTCAGGCATGCAACCATGAAGTTCACTGCAATTGATCGTCAAAGGTGGAGGTAGCTGATCAAGTCTGTCAACAGCAACTGGTGACCCAAAGACATGCAGTTTCAGGACGATGACGAACCTTACCTATCCTTGAAATTATATGAGACTACCCTTGAAATTATACTATACTGACAGTGAACTTTAAAAATGAAAGTTCTGGCCCAGTGAATAAACTCTGCAGTCCTGGCCACAGAATGCTTCTTTATTTAGAAACAGATATTTAATTATCTTCGCCTGATTAGGGCATCAAATAATACACTGTATAGAAGGTTACCTAAACTGAGGAAAACTGAGTAGATGCTTTGTACATCTTTTAAGAAGAAATTAACAGGAAATATGTTGGTAGATTTTATGGACAAAGATAAGGGGAGGACAAAGAGATAAACATCTGGATGGCTTGGATGGGACAAAAGCACTTACTGACCTAATCATAATTCTGATTTTTGTGTGGGGTAGTAAACCATTACTGTCTTTATCTCTAGTATTTCATACTGAAAGATTAACACCCAGTGACCTATAGAGACATTATTAGGATGAGAATCTGACAGAAGTAAAGCTCATAAACCTGTTCAACTGTATGAAGTATACTAGGGCACCCAACAATCACAAAGTAACATGTTGTCCATTTTGTCTCTCAAACAGTTTGCATTTGTTAAAATCTAACCCTCCCTCAGTATCAAAAAGATTTAAATTAAAATAAACTTCAAACCCATTAATATGTCAGTTAAAAGATGCACAATTCAATGGAGCAAGAGTCCGTTAGGCAATAACTACCTATTTAAGGTTGGTTCATTGGTTCAATCTGGATTTAAAATGTGGAAAGTGCTTGAGGTCTAAGCATCTTGTGATCATCATTTTCTCAGGAAGAAAACCATGACATTGATGCTGTACTAAATATTTTATTCTACAGCTATCCGTGGGAAACTGAGTACTAATTCACTACACCTTATAGAAAAAAGGCTGATGTAAAAGACTGCACAAATTAAGTTGCACTGTTGGTATGAATGATCCCTGTGTGGGTTCCAGGGCCCAGTTGTGGGGAAAGCAAGAACAGACCCACTGCCTCCCTATGAGCACGTTGTAAGAGTCGACAATTTAGGAGCTTCCTTCGAAGTTAAGAGTACATCTGCCTGAGAGGCAAAGGACCAACCGTCTACATTTAGGTGAATCAGATCTGTGAAACAGATGTGCACGCAACACTCAGTTTCTGGAATAGGATTTGTCTTAAAGTGGACGATTAATCAGACCCTTCCCTGGGAGTTTACAGCCGGTGAAAGCGAAGAAGAAGAGCATGAAAGAGTGTGACATAAATGCATTCAGTTGGGAAACGACATTACAGAACTCATTCTGTTGGTGTCAGTACCAGTCTGGCTTTCCATTTTGCCTTTCTCCTGAGTGTTTGCCAGATCCCCTTGTCACTCCCTGCTGCAGTTTCTCTTCAGACCATAGTCGAGGTTTCAACTTCACTGCAATCAGGTTCCCCATTCTTGCTCAGTTCCTGTGCCAGTGCAAATCAAATGAAACGTCCCTCACTGTCGCATTTGAAAAACTGGTGAAAACAGTTAGTCCCGGAATAATCCATAAATGTGTGCATGCAGTAAATGCAAATTTCAGTTGCTAGAGGCGCCAAAGCCAACAGTCGCCACCAGAAATGCAGTTTGTCGTTGATGGGAGTAGTCGGACACGATAAGTTGGCACATAGAATTATTACATAAGGTATTTCACCAGCTCACATGTAAACTAGCTATCGGCCATATCGAATAGCACAACATAACCGCTGCACAAATGAAAGGCACTCCACTGGAAAAACGCAGCTCACAGGGCTGCACCAAGCACTAAACTCATTAGCTCAGGCAGCGAAACCGTTTCTTCAGACCATGATGATTTATATGTGCTTCTGCAATGTTCACTTAAGCCCAAAGGGGTAAATGCCTGCTGATGTTACATAATAAGTATGTTTTGTTTTTTTCCTTTTTAAGCTTGCTCTAACCAGGGTTTCTAGAGGGAAACAAAGAATGATCTAAAGACAGAAAATATAACCTCACCTGTCTATTTCTTTCATCATTGATGCGAGTGATCTGAATCTTCTTCCGACCCATTGTGTTAAACTTTATCACAGATGAAACTGCAAGAAAAAGAAAAGAATCATATGACTTTAAACTGAATAAAATTATCTATAGTGATAAGACTCAACATGAAGCTTTCAGTAGCTAAAATTCTTGTCTGCTGGTCAAGTGGTCATATGTTCGAATCACAAATGAGGTGAGGATTAAAAAAAAAATATATAACTAGGAATCCCAGAAAGAAAGGATGCTGGGAAATTTCCTTAGATGGTATCGTTATTGTGTTGTGTTGATTATACAACCAAAAGTCTTGCAGTCTTTTCCTCCATCTGTTCTCTACTGTGCAACTTTTTCAATATCATGACTGGGCTGAGCCACTACCCTGAACAAGCATGTCACAGAAGGCAACTAATTGTGGATTTGCTGAAATCAGATGTGTTGGGCAGAAAGGCTAATATCGCAACTTAGCTGTAAACCACAACACAACACACCAACCTACTTTTAATGGCCAACATAAATGAGGAAGAAGATACAATCAAGGACTAATACATCTGTAATTTTGCTACTGTCGGGTCAACTGCATGAGGCCTTTGGAAGGAGAAAAAAAGGGCCAATAAAAATACTAAACATTTAATTAATTACTATCACTTGTTTTCTTTTTTCTGCTTTTCATTATCCCTACAGGGAGAAGTTGACTGGTGCTATAGTTTTCAGGTTGAGCTGTGACACCTTTCTGCACTATCTGTGCCTTTCGGGCCCAGCACCTCAAACTTAAAAGTGCTTTTCTGTTAGGATGAGCTTCCTTAGTATGTGACATAAATAGGGGGTGACTGCAGTCAAGCTAATGACAGCAAGAGACAAATGTAACATAAAATGTAACTATAAAGCTGAACGGGGGAGAGAAAAAGACGTGCTTAAATATAACCCAACGTTTCCACAAAAGTCTTTATCAATGGAGTACTAAATACAACAAATGCATTTCTGTAAGAAATACTCATACAGATTAGAGAAGACACTAGAAAAACCACTGTTTTACAAGCTAAAGCCCCATGTAACGACTGCTACAGGGACGAAGACACACACACACACAAATGCTATAATCTTTCAGACATATTAAGTGAGGTGAACGAAAAAGACAAACTGATAGTGATGGGTGATTACAACCCCAAAGCAGATAAAAGAAAAACACCACGGGAACACTGCATAAGAAAGACCATTCAGCGATGTGAAGATGGAATAGCAATGGCGAACTCCTACTCAACCTGTGTTCCGAACATGGACTAATAATAAAATGCTTTTTTCCAACATTGCTGTAGTCATATCAAAATTTGGTGTGAATGGAATAACACAGACCAAGCATCTCAGATTGCTTTCATTTTACTAAGGAAGACAGACAGATTACAATTATTGGACTCAAGAGCACAATCAAACACAATCACTGATACTGAACATAAACCAGTTATAGTAATAAAGAAAATATATATACAATCGGATATACAATCATACAGTTACTGGTACCATCGGAATTTTAACTCCGCTTGCCGCTTAAGATGGGGACGGAGTGCTTATGGGGATGTCGATTCCTTATTCAACATTGATAAGAAGAGATGCAAAACAAAAGATCAAAGCTTCCAAAATTAAAAAAAGTATGGACAGCAGATGGCCACACTTAGAAGTCTCCCTAGAAAACTGTAAATTAAAAACAGGTTAAAAATATGAGAGCAAGAGATTAATGCTACAATCCATCCACCATTTTAAAACAACAGAGGCTGTCATCCACATCAAAGGCTAGGAGCCACTCAACCCTGAAAACATCAATTTGTGCCTAAACAGCAGCGACCAACACAAACTAAACTTTTTAACATCAGAAGAAAAAACTGTTGCATAGAAGAGCCCTAAAAACTAAGCATCTGATTTAGATGGAATAACTACAGAAGCTACTCAACCATGTGGTCAAACTGGCATCAAATGGCAAATAAGAATTTTCAATACAGCACGTGAAGAAAGGAAAGTGCCACTTGACTGGCAACAGGCACTGATAGCACAAATTTGGAAAAAAGAAAGGTAATACAGAAGATTGCATCGTACCTAGGTTTAGATTTAGACCAAAAGAGGAACAACACTTAGGTTTACAATTTAGTTTCAGGAAAGGAAAAGGCTGCACAGATGCACCATTTACACTAAGACCGGTTTTGCAAGGAAACCAGTGAATATGGGGATGAACTGAATATTGTGTAAAGGTAAAGTCAGGAGATGTGAACCAGCGTCATTTCACACGGTTATAAACCATAAGTGCTCTGCCACCAGTACGGACAGCTGATAAGAATTGTCCGCCTGTGTCGCCGTCCGCACGTAACTAAGTAGCTACAGCGACGTTCCTCCATTTACCCCAGAGTATCGCTATGGTACCCATTTCCTAGAGGCTGGGTCCACCCCGGGAGCAGCCCGGTTTCGAACACCGACCGTGGGCTGCAGCGAGTCGCAGCTGGATTTGAAAGCGAGCTTCTTATCGACTGCGTTAACGTGGCCCCCACGGAATATTGTATTGTAGATCAATCAAAAGCATTTGACACAGGAGACAGAAACAAACTATGGGCTATTCTTGAGGATTATGGAATACAACGACAGTATACACATATACATACATATATATATAGACAGAATATCAAAAGAAACCAACTTCAAAGCATTCGATCACTTTCCAGAAGAAGCATTAGATTCATACAGAATAAAAAAACTATTATCTGTGCCTGCTCTACAATGAGGGGAATAGACTGTAAGACGATTTGAACAAGCTATGTTCAACATGCAGAAGATATAACATGTCTAACCTGTGTAAAACAAACACCTGTGAAATGAGATGACAGAAAAAAGCCGCCAACTTAACAATCAAAGACGAAGTTAAAAATCATTTTATCAGGCAGACTGTAAACACCATGCCTCAAATTTATTGAGAAATAGAAAATCAAACTGTTTGGTCATCTAGTAAGAATGCAGCCAGAACAACCACCAATGCAGGCGCTACAGATGGACAGATCTGAAGGGAAAGCAAGAGGTCGCCCTGGGAGAAATGGACTGATGACATTAAAAAGCTTCTATGTCAATATGAAATGACAATAGCCATTGCTGCCCATCAAGCAATAGATCGCAAACTGTTTCTCCCAATGACACTTTACGACAGAATCGGGAATTTATAAAGATGACTAAATATAAAACAAACAGTGAAAACAAATTAATATGTAATGGGCGAAATATGGACATGACTTTATTTTGTATATAGCCCTTCATGCCCATATTTCTTCTGTTATATATTTCTTGGTTTCATGTTGGCGTTGAATGTTTTAGAGCTCTATTTTGCCTGTTGAGTTTTCTAATTGAAGTTAGTGTTGTATTTAAAGTACATTGATGAAGACTTTGCTCAAAGTGTTCGGTTGTATTTTTGCGGGTCTTTTTCTTCGTTGAGCATTCTAGTCACACTTTATGCTGTATTTAGGATTCCTTAGTGCACTGTCAACCAAAAGTCTATTCAATGGAGGTTTGCGATCCATTTTCAAGACGGTAGCTGTTCCAAGCTGTTGACCTCCATCTGTTTGGTATTTATCTGTTTCATGACAAAAACAGGTTTGAAAATGACATGGCCGTCTACTCCATGCTTCTTCCCAACCTGGCGGACGGGGTGTTTCTTCCTGCACGACTGACTCCTGATTATAAACATAATTTGTGGAAAATAAAAACAATACATTCATTTCAATAATATTTGTTCAGGAGTCAAATTGTCCATAAAACTGTCACCATAAAAATATCAGAAACATGCATTTTTAATATATTATTTCAAATACATTTTGGCACAGAAAAACACTATACTGCTAAATGAATTCATATTATTTTATTTTTGTAATGCCAACATGTTTCTGACATTCCAAAACTATTTAGACATATCTTCATCTAAAAAGTTTATCCAAAATACCTTCATCTAAATAGTTTTACTATTATAACATTTTTAATTTTAATTCTTTTCTTTTATTTCATATTATTACTTTATTCTGTCTCTTATCAGTATCATTTATGATTCATTAAAATTTGCATTTCTTTTATTCCTACTATTATATTATATATTAACAATATATTAAAAAAGTTTTTTTGACTATATACTTTTTAGCCGTTGTTTATTTTATTTCATTCACTTCACATCACATTTTTTAAAACGTTGCTCACGTCACTCTTTTGAGATCGAAACACTCTCCTCTTTATTATATCTGTGTAGTTCCTTTCATGTTTGACAAAGGCTGAAACGTTATCTATGTTGTTTTGTGCACGTTTATCTGCTTCCCTATTTCGTTAAACTTTTTAGTTACATCCATGAAGCAAAGCATGTCATCCTAACAGGCATCTGTCACTGGTGCCTTTCCAGATTACAGGATCATTTTGTGCTACAGGGAGGCATAGGAATTATTGTTCATGACCAGCTTGACCCATTTGCATAAAGAACAATCTGCCACAATTGGAGCATGGGATGTCAGGATTACTACTGCTACTGTAAGCATTTTCTTTCTTTCGTTTGCTTGAAATATATTATCTATATCTGCAATGTTGTCTCTAGTATGAAATTCACTGACTTTTGTAATTCACTCAGCGACTCGTAAAGTTTGGCTTGCATCGATGTTTCTCTTGGCCAAAGTTTTGCCTTGTTATGTAGTATTCGGGACAGTCTTGGAGGACGTGATTTGTATGCATTTAATTTACTCCTAAGATGGCGGCAGCAAAATATCCTAACGAGCCTCAGTCACGTGTCAATTACACACTTCCGGCGGTTTTCCGGCGATTACTGCCACGAGTCCCCTACTCATGGTGGTGGTCGCCGGAAAACCGCAAATTAAGGCCCCGGAAGTGCACAATTGACATGTGACTGAGACTCGTTAGGATATTTTGCTGCCGCAATCTTTTGTGCCCATTATTCAGAGGATAGCCTATTTTTAATATGCCTCTTATTTAAATAGACTGTGCACAATAGGCTGCATAATTATGTTCTCTGGCCATTATCATCATGCTATCTTTTTCGCCACCCGCACTACTTTATTTCTCATGTCAACATCAGTTCTTTTATTCTGTTTATAGTTTATAGCTCTTTCTTGAAGTAAATGAAATGTGAATATCACTGTCAATTTCTGTTATGACCATTCTTTTTTCTTCCCCAATATATTATTACTATCATCATAATCTTCACCACATTATATACTTAACTATTTTTTGCCATTATCATGTTTGTTAACTAGGCTGCTGATGATAAACAAGACAAAGTCAGACCAGGCTACATGGCAAATGTCGGCTATCCTCTGAATAACAGTCCTAAATTATCGAGTCGGAAAATATACCTTAACAGGGCCTCAGTCACGTGTCGCACATCCAGGGGCTATAACGCCACCGCCGAATTGCAAACTTCCGCCACCGCCGAGAGTATCCCCCACGCTGCGTGGATTGGGGCTAAACTAGATGGCTAGGACTCACTAGTAAATAAAATTAAAGAAGCTGCAGAAGATGCTGTAGCTGCTGCTCCTGAGTCTCAGCCATCTAGTTTAGCCTCAATCCACGCGGCGTGGGGGATACTCTCAGCTGTGGCGGAAGTCGCCAGAAGCGCACAATTTAAGACGACGGAAGTGCGCAATTGACACGTGACTGAGGCCCTGTTAGGGTATATTTTCCGGCTCGATAATTTTGGACCCTTATTCGGAGGACAGCCCAAATGTCTATCCACAGAGGGGTAGCAGCTCTCAAGGCTTCAAGCAAAAAGGCAGCTGAATAGTGCAGGCAGGCTCAGGGCCTTTACCTACAGACACTGTTCTCTGCCCTCACTGTCCTAAATCCTTCTGAGCCCGTATTGGGCTTAAAAGTCACCTCCGGACTCACAGAACTCAACTATAGTTTCATGATGGATGAAAGAAGGAGTGGTCCTCATCACTTGTGTGGTGATGAACAAACAACAAACATTCAAGTCAGTAAAATCAGTCTTCATAATGAAAATCAACTGTTGTTGGCTCAGTTGCAATTATCATTACTTCTACCTTTTCTGACTTAAAAATAAATAATGGTTTCAAGAAGCAAGAGTTAAGCTACTAAAGGTAAAGCGTAAAGCCAGATTAAAAACAATTTTGGGGTCAAAAGATTAGGTTTAAGGTTAAAAAATCAGACTCATCAGTTTTAAACTACAACTGAACAGTAGCAGTAAAATCTAAGAAACACTGGGTAAGGTTAAGGAGAAAGTAATCAAATCAGAGTATAATTATTTAAAAAAAAGCAAGCTTTTTTTAGCGTTTAAGTTTCAATTAATGACAGTATCATGATGATACAGTAAAAAGTGAATTGAATCAACTACTTTAACTTTAAGTAGTAAGTAGTACTTCAACTTTAATTTTAAATTCATCTCTGTTTAGAGTGGGCGTAGCGACTTGTGAGGCATTGTTGTTAGATTACATTTGTCAAGATCTTTGAATCTAACTGTGATGGTCGCAAATATAAGGAGAGAAAAACTTTCGAAAATGTTAGTAGAACACCTAACGACTACATCGCTATGTGTTGTACATATCACTGTACTACAGTACTAACTACTATGGGAGGGAGACTCAGTTCTCGTAGATTTTCTCATTCGACCATTTCCTGAACTTTCACACTAATCACACAACCGTGACTCAACAAGGTGAACAACACTTGGTTTTATCCCTGACAGTGAATTACTATTAACTTTTATTACCAAAGAATATAATTACTGTTTGAAACGAACAGGTGTAATTATCCCAACATCAAGCAGTCTCCTGAAATAAATGTCGGGAAATCTCCGAGGCCCTTTCCACAGACATTTCAGAGTCAGACCCTGTTGTTCGCCTTCGTCCTCTCACCGTCTTAGATCCGGCTGAACAGACGACTGTCTGGGAATCCATTTTAGACAGGTTAATGATGCTATATCTGACTGTCTACGCTTAATGTTTTGAGTATATTATTAAATAAACAAACCGAGGCAACTGAGGAATATTCTTACCCAAAACAAAGCCACGAGATAAATAAAAATATCCAAACCTATCTATTTTTACTGTCCAGTAAAATGGAGGCAGAACCCGGTGTAACTGGGGCTGAGCTATTTTGGGAAGAGGAAATTACTGCAGTATTTTTAGTTCCGATGCAACGTTGATATTTATGCGCGTACAATATATTTTCTGTATACTGGCAGAAGTGAGAGCATATAAAACTTAGTAATATTCTGCTAAAGTTTAATTTGTATAATTATGTTCAATAAATTTCAAGAGAATGTTGATATTTAATTAAGGTTTTGCGTATATTTTGCCGCACTACTTTGTGACGTCTTATGGTCGCCGTCCATGATAGGATTTATTAAAACGTATTTATTTATATATTGTAGATTTTCGTCGGGGGAGACATCGTGGTTGGTCTCAGGTTTCATTGCCACTTCTAGGGAAATTTATTAATTATTTATGAACAATATAAACATGAGGGGGGTAGAATGCTTGCCTGCTGGTCGAAGGAAATCCACTTTTGTGGTGGGGATAAAATTAAAAACAGGCACACCTGTGACCTGGGAAACAAAAATGACCACATAAGAATAAGACTGCAGTGTCCAGTGTTGCCACTTTTCTTTGACAAAAAATATCCAAAACGGTGTCAAAAGATATCTAAAAAGATCTAAACCTGCATGGAAAAGATGTAGAAAAAACATCCAAATTGAAAAAGTCAAAAATTACATAGCTTTTGTTATGACTTACCCTACATAATCATGTCCTCACCTTCACTGATGTCTGCCTCACAAGATCCACAGGATAAACTTAGCTTGGATAATGAAGTTGAAGCTTCAGATCCAAAATGACCCTGGTATGCTTTAGCTGTTCAAAATTCTTTATAAGTGAAACAGTAGGCTTATTTCCCTAGTCTCATCAGGCCGAATTTTAATGGCACGATAGCATTTAAGAGGTCAAATTTCATCCTGTTTCTTAGGTTAGACTTGATATAATTCCTAGCACTGAAAACTCTTTCTACGTCAGCATTTGAGTGGGGTAGTATCATGGCAGACATGGCACTGTTAAAGAGCTTACTGAATGGACTGTTTGATGAGGCATCTTTAAATTGTCTCACTTCACTCCAAAAAGCTTTAGTTTCTGTTTTGTTTGTCCATTCAGCTAACATTTTTTTTGGTTAACTGATATTCTGCTTCCACGACACTATTATCAGCAGCCCCTAAAAATTTCATAACTTTACAATATTTAGGTATGTCCTTTATTGGCTGAAGTATTTTGCTCACATAAAAAAGTGAAATATTTTTCAAAACATCTAGATTTTCAGGCAGTCTCTGCTTCAGTTGCTTGAATAATGAGATAAGGAAATCTTGACAGCGTTTTCCTAAGTTGTTCTCTTCATTCTCTTTAACAGTCCTTTTGTTTTTAAATCATCCATTTTTGATTCGATCTAATATCCAATGTGTGGCTTAGGAGCCAAATAGCTCTCTATAGTGCAAGTGAGCAAATCAGCTTCAGAAGTTGGCAACACCAGTCTTTTACCAACTGAGTGAAATAGCAAAGTGAGATCATCAAGTAATTTAACTTTATCAACATGTTTATATTTGAACAGTTTATTAACTGTGTGCACTTCCATTAAAATAGGTTATAAAACGAGAATGAATGACAATTTTTTTTCATCACTGTACATACCATATAGTATTTCAGCTGTGTAGCACTTTTCACTTTGTCTTGTTATTTCAAAGTGTGTCTTCAACTTCAACCATTGCTTCATAATTCTTTCAACAGCTGGTTAAATTGATAACCATCTAGTTTTGCAACTGACAGAATTTTCGGTGGTGTGGAACCATCATTCAAGGCTGTATATGATGTATTGTATTGCTGTTGTCTGACAAATGATTTGGAAAACCAGTAAAGTGTTTCAGCAATAATGTATTCCAAATTCCTTGGTAAATATTTAGATGAAGCATGTAATAATGCTAGCTGCAATGAATGACGAATACATTTTATAAGTATTAACGATGGGATAGCTTCCTTCAATTTGGCATAAACGCCATTGTTTATACCAACCATCACTGAGGCATTATCAGTACCAATTACAGCCAAATTCTTCAAGCCTAACTGTTTGCTGATTAAAAGGCCCTTCAGTTCCTAAACTATACTTTCTACATCACACTTTTCAAATTGAACTAGTCCAAGATTTTTTTACAAATCGATCAAATGGTCACAGTTTGAAATTGCGCAGTGACAAATTAAAAACATTGCGACGGATACTTTAACTTTTAATGATTCATTTATCAGTATAGTTCTGAAAACAGATGTCAGCGGTGTAATATCTTTAAATGAAACTGCAGTTTTATGCTTTTTTAGTCTCTGCATGACTCTTTGATTTTTGCATTTTCGCTTTAATTTCACTTTAATTTCCTAAAAAAGGTGATTTATCCGATTGTAACAACTGGAGAGGCATCACCCTGCTTTCGATACAAGGGAAACTATTTTGTAGTATGCTACTAGAAAGATTGAAAAAATCCATAGATGAAAGATTAAGGGAAGAACAAGCCGGTTTTAGATCCAAGCGGTCATGCATAGACCACATCTTTACTCTTAGAATAATTGTCGAAGATGCTACAGAATTCCAGTCGAAATTATTGATCAACTTTGTCGACTTTCAAAAAGCCTTCGACAGTATCCATCGTCCAACACTCTGGAAATTGCTTAACATCTATGGTTTCCCCATCAAATATATCAACATCATAAAATCTTTTTATAATGAAACACGATGCTGTGTAAGAACTGATTCCGGCAATTCTGACTGGTTCCCGGTGGAAACAGGAGTGAAGCAAGGCTGTGTCCTATCGCCGATGCTTTTTGGTATAGCAATCGACTGGGTCATGCGCAAGTGCATAAATAACGCAAATTTAGGCATTACATGGGTTGACAAAATTCTGGAAGACCTAGACTTCGCCGACGACATAGCACTCCTGAGTTCAGAACACACAGACGCCCAAGAAAAAATCAATCGACTCCAGAATTTCTCAGAACAAATTGGACTCCAAATTAACACCGCAAAAACCAAAATTCTAGACTTTACCAACAGTTCAGTTGATATCACGCTGAACAACAACAGCCTTGAAAAAGTCAACAGTTTCACTTATCTAGGAAGCAAGATGTCATCTACAGGAGATACCGCACCAGAAATATCATTTAGAATAGCACTGGCATCTAGTGCCTTCAATAAACTGTCTAACATCTGGAAATCAAAGACACTTAGCAAACACACAAAACTCAAGATCTTCAATTCTTGTGTGATTCCAGTACTAACCTATGGATGCGAGAGCTGGAAATCAACGAAAACTCTAGACACAAAATTAGACAGTTTTGAAAATAAATTCCTTAGAAGAATACTAAATTTCAAATGGTCAGATTTCCGAACCAATACACAAATAAGGCAAGAATCCAGGCAAGAGTATGTGTCTAATTTTATACGAAAACGCCGCTGGAACTATGTCGGCCACGCCCTTAGAATGGATAAATCAAGACTTCCTTACCAAGCCCTCATTTGGACACCACAGGGAAAAAGATCTCGTGGAAGACCAAGGGAAACCCTACGTAGAACTATCATCAGGGAAGGCTCGCTCATGGGCCACTCAAACATCCAAGACCTACAACGGATTGCAACGGACCGCCGTGCATGGAGAGTCGCGACCTCTGCCCTATGTGCCGCACTCGACACAAGAGGAAAGACTAACTAAGTGCTTACAACAAGCTTTGGTCATATCCCCAGTTTTTAATTTTGTCATCATTCAACCACTATTTCCAAATTTTTTGCTCATACTTTACTTTTTGGCATGTTGAAAGGTTTTTTCAAAGTGAAAGCCACATAAGAAGGTGAGCAATTATTTTTTTTTTTTTTCACATGAAAAAGAAACACAAAGTCAGCACAGTGAGGATACGGTTGAAACAAAGTTAGTATGATTTACGCGCGTTTTTATTAATCAGTACTGGGGCTGCCAGATATTTGTGCGTTGATCCCAGTGAGACTTCAAAGTTCAAGAAATGGCAGTTGTCACAATGTACGTGCCAGAGCAAAACAAAAATATTATAGTAAATATTTTACACAGTAATTATTAAATTGACAATGAAAGAAAAAAAAATCTATAAAATATCTAACATATGAAAAGCCTCTAAAAAAAATTTTTACGATCTAAACGTCAAAAACAGTATTTAAATGCAAAAAAAAAAAAAGATCTAAATATGGATATAAAAGATCCAAAGTGGCAACACTGGCAGTGTCCCCTGACGCAAACCGGGAAAGCTATCTCGGACAACAAATGCCCGCAGAAGCCGTGTTAGCCGAAAAAGTGCAACTATCACAGCCATGCTGTCAACTGGCACAACGCAATTACATCTTTAGATAAACGCGGAAGAATAAATAATATTGACATGGGCTTCCAGGTCGACTGGCCTTAAATGGGTACCCGGAAATGTTGCAGGACGTTGCCTTGATCGACCATATCACCAATTAAATGAAATGCAAGCATCCTTACCAATGAAGGACCGCTGGTTGTAAAAAAAACTGGCGTAGCCGCTGTGGTTAGCCTAATTATAATTTCTTTGCGTGTTGAACATAGAAGGTATCTGGGATTTGTCCTGTTGGTCTGCCATTCAGATTGGGATTGTTGTAATTATAACGAACACTCAGAAACTCGAAACTGGCATGTTTCGCGTATAGTGGCTTGCATAGCGTAATATGACTTAGATAATGAGCATATCAGGGATGTCCAGGCTACGTGGGTGTGCAGAGAAATTAACAGGCTGGGAGATTGGCTGATGGTGCTCCTCTGGGCGTCGAGCTACTCATGACAAGGTTGATGCGGTGACGGCTCTCTGGGATCAGGTGGACACTGCAATAGAGAAATTTTGTATACCTAGAAAAAGGATTCAGCGGAGTGTGAATAGAGGTCCAGGACGATATTCAACGCTAACGGAAAAAATGTAATCGGAATTTTAGTCAGGTTACATTTGGCACAATTAGCATGGGGACCGTTCGTTGACGACTGAAGAAGGAAAAGGAGTTTAGGTTTAGGCGACGGACCAACATCAAGGCACAAGGGGTAACCATAAGTGCTACGTTTACTTCTGACTCAAGCCTGAGTCCGAAGAATCTCAGTGCAGTGAGAGGATCCTGAAATACTTTTGGTAGATTTTTTAAACTCAAAATTTTGCCCCAGCGCGGTTAGGTTACTCTTTTCGATTTTCAACTGACAAGGGATTTTTTTTAAGGTGCGGAACAATATAGAAAGGGGGGTGGATCTTACTAACCAGAGACCAGGGGAAATTACTAGAAGTTCAGGCGCTTCTTTGATTTATTCCCTAAAATGGCGGCATGCCACATTCTGGCCATAAAATATCCAAAAATATCCGAACGACGGTGTTCGCGTATATCTAAAATACGGACTTTCTGCCAACGAACAAATCGCGGCAAAACTAGGATTACTTGACAACCAATATCAACATTTGCACACATTACTAGTAGCAGACGATAAATACCGACCGTTGACAAAAATTTCGAGCGTTTCTGCAGACGACGATACTAGCAGACGATATTAGCGACCGTTGACCAATTTCGAGACATTACAGACGATGAAAGCCGATTAGCAATACTGTGTTCTTCCGATTGGAGCGGTAGATGTCAGACGAGCGTATCTAGGTGCCTGGGACTCACGAGTACAGTAATTGGAGGAAGTTGCAGGAGATGCGGTAGCTGCCACTCGTGAGTCCCAGCCATCTAGTTTAGCCCCCATCCGCGCCGCGCGGGGGATACGCTCGGCGGTGAGGCACACTCGCAGAAGCAGGTCGGCAAGCAACGTATCGCCCAGACCCTGTCAGAGCATTTGTTTCGTTATTCGGAGCCAGCACATATATTTTTAATAGAACTGACCCCGCATTCGGATATTTTTGGATATTTTATGGCCAGAAATTTGCCAATTTAGCTCCTTTTTGAACGCCATCATATTACAGCTGCCATTTTGGGGAACGATTCAAAGAAGCGCCGTTCAGTTCACGTGCAAAAAAAAAAAAAAAAAATCCCAGTCATCACCGGGGCCTAAACCTGAGACCTCCAGCACTCGAGGCGGACGCTATGCCTCGACATCACGCAGCACCCAAGTGTGGTTAGAAATGCATCCAGTGCAGTGATAATAATTCTTGACTCATTCATTAAAACTGGTAGTTTGTAAGCTCAGAATGGCAAACCTTTAGGTACCAGCCAGAGGGGAAATACTGAAGGAAGGAAGAAGACCCCACTGAGTTCAGACTGGTATCTTAAAAAAAAAATAAGGCAAGTATAATATGCCTAGCAGCCTAAAGCCGTGGACAAAATT
The DNA here is from genome assembly GCA_905116865.2 of Candidula unifasciata. Taxonomy (NCBI): domain Eukaryota; kingdom Metazoa; phylum Mollusca; class Gastropoda; order Stylommatophora; family Geomitridae; genus Candidula; species Candidula unifasciata. The sequence continues at coordinate 466,536 of CAJHNH020002013.1, forward strand.
GTCTTTTCTGCAGTGACGTGGCTTGGCGCTCTGTTGCCTAATCGCCTGCAGCTGGGATCGACCCAGGCACTCTGGCATTACGAAGCGCGTTCGCAACGCCTAAGCTACAGACAAGAACGACGACAACAACAAAAACAATGACATCAACAACAATACAACCAGCAATATATACATTTACATAAGCAACGATATAAAACAATAGGAAAAAATAACGCGATAGTTATAATAACAATAACACTATAAACAAGAGCAATACGTATCACATACACAAATTACAGAATAGCTCAGATAACGCATTCATCATCATAATCATGTAGCAGATCCTTTGCACAGCTTCGTTCTCTTCACGGTATACTTGAAAGAAACTCAGCCTCTCGCCAGCTCTCCTGCATGGTGTACTTTTGTATTCCAGAAGTCACTTATATCCTGTGCCCAGTTCCGTGTTGGTCGGCCTGCATTACGTTATATACAATTAGGACCGTTTTATGCATTCATCGTCTGTTGCTGGAAGCATCAAAAAGAAGTGTATACACTGAAAATACAATGGACTATACTATATATCCCAGATACAACCCCAAGAGCTGAACAGTAAATTCATTAGGTGGAAGCTATTGCTGCTGCTGCTACTGCTGCTGTTGCTGCTGCTGTTGTTATTGCTGATCCGATCCGATCCAACTTTGGGCAACTAAAAATCACCACGTTAACCAGCATCCCCAAACGGGGAGCTATTGGTTATAATTGTGACTAGGTTATTTATGCCATTTAGAATGACATAAAAAAGCCATTAAAAAACTCTTGATATGTTGATGCGATCAAAGGAGACAGACCCAGACTGTACTGTCCTGACCGACTATGAGGCCGTCTACCGGCCAACCAATGGACGACCCAGTCGCCGATATTACTACTGCTGCTGCTGCTTCAAGCTTAACAAATACGGGAAGTAACTGCGATACATGTAATCATAATTGTTTTAATGCTAGTTATTTCCCATTATCTAAGCCATCTGATTTCATACAACAGGGAGAGGTGTAGCGCCGTGACCAATACCCCTGCTTACCGAATCGGTGGTAAAACGTTCTAATCCTAATTAAAACATACTATTAAAAGAACCTGGACTCCCAGATCAAACATTAAATGAGTAAAAAAAAAAAAAAAATTGGTGCGGAAAGTAGATACTGCTTTATTGATTACGTAATAACCGTGTGGGTTCCTGGGCTTCATTGAGGAGAAGGAGGAGGAGGAGGAGGAGGAGGAGGGGAGGACCCCCCACACCCCCTAAAATAAAAAAAAAGCAAAGCCACTGACTCTATAAAGAGCATGTTGTAAGAGTCGAGTGAGTATGGGTTCCCTTCAAAGTCGAAATAAACCTGCTCGAAAGACAAGGGACCAACAGTCTGTATACAAATAAGCCAGATCTAAAAAAAAATCGTAAAAATCCAGCTTTGAAGCTAAACTAAAGTCCATAAGTCGGCGAACAACCATAACCTTTCGCCAGAGTTTATAGCTGGTGAACACGAAGAAGAAAAAGAAGAAGAAGAAGAAGAAGAAGAAGAAGAAGAAGAAGAAGAAGAAGAAGAAGAAGAAGAAGAAGAAGAAGAAGAAGAAGAAGAAGAAGAAGAAGAAGAAGAAGAAGAAGACTACATCAAAAACTGATTTCCGATTGAATTATAAAAATATGTGGTGAGCACCATATGCCAAGAGTATCATACAAGTCGCTTCTCAAAGCTTATTAGTATGCAGACTGTTGGTTCCTTGCTGTTCATGCAGATGCACTACGACTTCAAGGGAAACACATATAATTAGTCGACCCTTACAACATTTTTGTTAATGGTCAGTGGGTCCATCCCCCACCCCACCCCCCCCCCCCAATGAGGACCCGTAACCCACACGGAACTTCATAGATGACTCAGTAAACAGTGGATATTTATTGTGTCTAATATAATTCTTCAGTTTGGCTCTCTGTGGCAGTTGGTATCTGGACAAACTCCTCAGGTGGCCAACGTATCTAAAACGTGGCGCTTTAATGAACTGTATGACTGATTTCAGCCCTACCATGTTCTGATTTCTCAATTTTGAATTTGTCTTATCTTGTTACTCTAGCAGAACTGAGAATTCCAGAGAAATTTGACTAAACAGCTCAACAAATTCGGGAAGCAGAAAAATGTGCACAAAACAATACAACGAAACGTTTCGGCCGGGCAGCCTTTTACAAACATAAGTGAACTACACAAGCGTAACTGAGAAACATTACATTCCAGATAAAGAACTCATATTTAACTATTTGTAGACGATCAGTGCTTGTTCTACAATGAGGGATTGTTGATTGCAAGACCATTTGAACAGGTTAAATGTAATTTAATATGCAGAAGAAATAACATGATATGGACAGTTGGTAAATATATGAAAACTTATTTGGAAGCTGAGGGGATTGTGGTTTTATAGACAAATTGTGAGAACACCCTAAAAAGAGTAATGAAGACGTTTTGAAAGAAACTGACCCACGAATAGAACTGATCGCCCACGCCAGATAGAGACAATCTAAATTCTTTGGTTATATAATGCGAAGGACACATCTGGAGTATATTTTGACAGTAGGAACGTTGGATGGGAGAAGAGGCAAAAGAAAACCGAGAGAATAGATGCAGGACAGTGTGACATCATGGCATGGAGGATCATCTTTGTCAGAGTTGATTGAAAGTACACGAGACAGAAGGTAGTGAAACTACCTTAGTCTTTGTCAAAACACTTAGATAACTTACTTCGAATTCTCTCGTGTGGGTTTCAGGGTGCTATCTGAGTGTATATTTGTTGAAGAGGGGGGGGGGGGGGGGGGGGGGGGGAAGGTGTGACCAACTACTCACTTATAAGCACATCTTAAAAGGGGATTGATTAAGGATTTTGCTGAAATCAGATGTGTTGGAATGAAAGGAGCAGACATCACCGACTGAATGTTAACTACAAATCAACTTAAAACCATCCCTTCAAGGATGAACACAGGAGAACATCCTCTATATATTCAACACATTTATGTAAAACCATAACTTCATGTGAATTTTGTAGTTGTTTATTATTTGCTTATTATCCAAGATTTATAATCATATAACAGGATTAGATCTGAATAACATGCACTAATTGTTTTCTTCTTTATTGCGTCTACCGGCTTTAAACTCCGGCGGAAAGTTCTAGTTGTTCCTCCACTGAATGTTGCGTGCACATCCGTTTCATAGGTCTGACTCATTTGCATGCAGACTGTCGGTTCCTTGCCTCTCAGGCAGATGTAGTCCGACTTCGGAGGAAGCTCCCATTTAGTCGACTCTTAAAGTAAAGGTTAGTTGCGTATCCTTTACAGGACGTTGCAGAACCAACCCTAACAGCCACTGGCTGTTGTGTGGTTTCTCTAGGCAAATTTACGTCCTGTAGTTTGCCATTGCTTCTGTACGGTCGGCTTTCTTGATACCATGGTCGAAACCAACAAAAAACGCGTGGCCCGCAGTTGGGATCGAACCCGGCATCCCGGCATTACGAAGCGTTCGCATCGACTTAGCCACAGAGCCGATAGTCGACTCTTACGACATGCTTTTGGGCAGGCAGTGGGTCTATTTTTGTTTTTCTCACAATGGAGCCCCGGGAATAGCCGTGGCAGAGCGGCTAGACGCGCGCCGCGGATCGGAATGTCGTGGATTCGTTCCCTGGCAGAGCCGGACTTTTTTCAAAAATGACCTCTGCTCCCAGGTATACCCAGCCTTGAGTGGGTACTGGGTGCAGTCCCGGGAAGCAAACGCGACCGGCGTGATGCTGACCACATCACCCATCTTGTGCCGATTGGTCTATAAAATACAGGTCTAGCCCTATGTGCCCTATACGCACAAAGACGTGGAAAAGGGTCCTTTACTTAATTACAATTTGGTCCCGGAAACCACCTTG
>CAJHNH020002013.1:479941-487441 GCA_905116865.2 Candidula unifasciata
ATATATATATATATATATATATATATATATATATCTATTATATAGTAAGTAAAGATTCTTGTTCAGGCCTTTAGGAGCATCAGATATATGGGAATGCACCCATATTTTAACAGACCATTTGACACTAGGTGGGTAATGTGGTCAGCATTACGCCGGCTGTCTTTACTTCCCCAGTACCCATTTTAGGCTGGGTCGACCTGAGACGCCCCATACCACGACAACAATCCACCCATATATATAAAATCCTGTTGTATATTGATATTTCCAATGAAACTCTCAGTCTAGTCCTTTATTCGGTTTTATCTCAAGCTAACCTCTCCATTTCAGTTCAGCAATTTGGCCTCTCTAAAGAGTGCGTGCTAGGGTTTCTCATGGTCGTGCTCATTTCTCCAATCCATTTGTTTCCGATTTCAGTGCTTATTTAGTTATTCTCTGTCCGCTTCTTCTCATGATAAGTCCAATCAACTGCCCTTCTGATTCTCTGATAAATGTTGATACAAGAGGTGGTCCATACATTTCTCCCCTATGCTTGAATGCATCTAATAGCAATATAGATGACATATACGTAAAGCAAAAACAGAAAGCATGGGTGGTAAATACATACATTACATTACATACGTACATACATACAAACATACATACATACGTACACACATAAACTCATACATACATACATAAACACAAACATGCACACATAAACACATAGATACTGACATTTATACACACATATTACAAACACACACATACATACATACATACGTACGTACATATATAGGTACAAACAGACAGACAGCGAGGCAGGCAGGCTGACAGCCAGACTGAAAGACACACTGATAGATCATCTCTGACAATAATATATTTATAACATACTCGGACACGAGCTTCCCATCAGTTAGATCATTTTGCTCTGTGTAATTGTTTGATGCTTAGCCCACACTGAGTTGTCGTTTTCATCACGACCACCTGAAGACCCACGAATGGGTTCAGGGTGAATTTAACTTTTATAAACCGACTCCTGAATGATGAGAATACACTTTACACATAAAAAGAGTAATGGAGTTGTCATGAAAGAAAATGACTCGCGAAGAGAACTCATTGCCAACATGAGAAGGAGACAATTTACACTCTTTGGTCAGGTGGAGGGAAGAAGAGGCAGAGGGAGACCCAGAGACAAGATGATGGGCAGTCTGACGTCATGGAAGTTTATATATGTCAGAACTGGTTGAAAGCAGGCGAGACAGAAGGGAAGGCTGTGGATAGATATGACTACCAATATCATACAGCGTAGACTAGAAGAAGAAAAATGACTTCTACGACTTCTTCAGTTGCTGGGTGAGGAATAGTTATTATCGACTATTATCCCTTAATCCTTCTGTCCTCTGAAATTTAATGATTTAAAAAAAATTAATTATATTAGTACTGGTAGGAACAAGATGGACAGATAACAACAGAGAAACTCTACAACAGCGCGACGTGTCTACGGTCGAGGCTACTGGCAAAGCAATAAGCAAACCCTTATTTCTACCTCGACATATTAGGCGGTAAAACAGGAAGCGAGAAAGAAGAAGCGGAAGTTATAACGGGTTCCTTAGCTGTCCTAGTTCTCAGTCTACATCTTTCTCCTTATTTTATACTAAGCTTTTCCCGGTTAATAGTTCCGTATTTAGCTGATTTCTCTTTTCTGCCTCTTCCGTGGTGTGAATTTCATTTTTTTTAAATGACAATGATGATGACAATAACGACAGTAAAAGTATGAATCCTAATAGCTGGTATTTTCTATTGTTTTATATTCTCAACCTGCTTTCCAACCCCTTTAAACTCCCCCTAGCAATCGCATGAAGCAGCTCAGTGGTAGATGTTTACCCTTAGAGTGTCATAAGTTCCAATCAGAGCCTCCAAATTGGACCAGCCTAAACGGATTATACGAAATCGCCTTAGGAAGTAAAGGCGGCGAGTGTGACGTTGGCCACATTTCCCACCGAGTACCGAGTGGTCTTTAAAATATTCTCGATGCGTGCACTAATGACCTGTAGAACAGCTATGTTGATTTCAGGGCCCCATCTTAGACAAAAAGGTAAAAGACCCAACGTAAGCCAAATCAAGCATGTCATAGAAGGCGACTAATTAGGAGTTTACTGAAATCGGATGTGCTGGACCGAAGGACCCAGACAAGGCAGCCTAGCTGTAAACCACAAAACAGCATGCCAACCGACTTTTGAGGAGCACGCTTAAGAAAAAGAAGAAGAAGAAAGACAGAAACAATAAAGGAAGAAGAAGATGAAGAGAAAAAGAAGGAGAAAGAAAAAAGAAGAAGAAGAAGGAAGAAGAATAAAAATAATAAGAATAAGAAGAAGAAGAAGAAGAAGAAGAAGAAGAAGAAGAAGAAGAAGAAGAAGAAGAAGAAGAAGAAGAAGAAGAAGAAGAAGAAGAAGAAGAAGAAGAAGAGAAAAAAAAGAAAAAATGAAGGAAGAACAAGAGGAAGAGAAGAAGAACGAGAAAGAAAGAAGAAGAAGAAAGAAGAAAAAAGGAAGAAGAAGAATAAGAATAAGAAAAAGACGAAGAGGAAAAAGAAGCAGAATAAGAAGAGGAAGAAGGAGAAAAAGAACAAGAAGAAGAAGGTCAACCCCCCTCCCCCCCCCCCCCCAAAAAAAAAAAAAAAACACGTTTTTTTTAAAACAAAAGTTTTATACATTTGAACGATACCTATTGTTGTGTTTTTCAGTGTTGTACTTTTATCGTCATTCTGATATTTGTGCCGTTTACTTCATGTTAGTTAAGAAAGCCGATACGTTGACTATTGTGTCCCTAGATTTTACCCTTGTGCCCTTCTATGTATTCTTGTCCTGTTTTTTTTCTAAACTGTTACCATTTGTATGGCTTTGTTTGTCTCGCTAAACAACATTGCTAATTTTGTTTGTTTGTCATTGCGTTTGGTCTTTTGTGTTTACCAACCAGTCAAATAACAGTTCATGATGTTTACTTGGGAGAGAACGAACAAACAAACCTTATTTTCAAAGGGTTAAGACTAGGACTAACATTCTACCCTTCTAACCCCACTCCTTTCTTACTCCATCAAATATATACATCTTTCAACATGTAATTATACGCATCATCAACATTAACAAAATATTAATTACAGGCACAAGCATGTGTTCGAATTATACCTACATTTCTTACCAAATGGTGAAAGAAACAGAATAATTTAACTTTATATCTTTCTTGCCTTGCCCGTGAGTGTCGTGAGCGTCGGATAAACTCCTCGCATGGCCATTCTCCTGAGACCATAAAGATCTGTCTGTGCCTCTGCACTGTTCACTCTCTCCCACAGAGCCATCACAATATCTAGCTTGTCATACATCAATTCACCACCAAGTAATGCAGAACCGGCCAGTCTATCTGACTGTTAATTTTCCAACACACCGGCATGACCTGGAGAAAATATCCAAGGAATGCTAATTACCCAGGACCTCTGAAGTGATGCTTGCCATTCTGCACAGAGCATGCCTGTCTTCATTTCCTCAAAATGCTGTGTGTGTCAATTACAATTACTGCATTTGGCTAACAGCTGATTCTCAAGCCAGCAGAAGGCAGCAGTGACTCCCTCCAACTCTATGCTCAAACTAGACGTGATACCGTTTCCAGACTTTGTTGCACTAAGCGACGTCTACTCACTTTTGCTATAAACCCCTACTAACTTCGTCTGACCCTCAACGCAGAACCATCTGCATAGACAATCACATCACCAGGCCGGGATGGGGCAAAGTAGGGAGGGGGGAAGGGGGGATTGTCATAAATAATTTGTTGAACTGATTCTGCAGCACCAGCTGGTCAGTCCCTGCACTCACGACTTAAAGTGATAAGAACCCTACACAAGTCTGAAACTTGCTCGGACACTTTTACTCACTCCTCTCCTCAAGCCTGCAAACATTAAATGGAGGAATATACTGCGAGTCCATTGTGTCAGTTAATGACCTAACAGGACATGATTATATATATATATGTATATAGGCTTTGGAGTATATTATGACGACTGAGTAGGTCAATGGTAGAAGAGGGAGAGGCAGACCGAGAGAGAAGATAACGGATAGATTGAGACGGATGGAGCTGATCCAGAAGACAAGGGATCGAGATCTGTGGAGATTTTTTTAACGCCTACACCAGTCGACAGGGCACACGATATATATGTATGTGTATATATATATATATATATATATATATATATATATATATATATATATATATATATATATATATATATATATATATATATATATATATACCATACACACATACATAGGTCATTGGGGATACGTGCTTAGCCTTCATAATTTTTCCAATATATGAAAAACAGGGCGACACTATCTGACAGACTTTGAAAACCAGCAAGACATTATGGCAAATACAATAAGGATTCAAATACAGAAACACTAGTTATAATATGCTGGTTAAAATTGTTTTAACAGCACTGGAGTGGCAGTAGGAGACATTTTAATTCTACAACACACTTATTCCTGGACAATTACCAGCTCTGCTTCAGTCACTAGTTAACTATCTCATTGTTTACAATGGTGTCTTATTGGCTGCACGAGGAAATGTATTTATGGCTTCATTTTGAGATAGTGAGTTATGCTCATTATGTGTCCACGGTGTTTGAGTTCTTGTTTGTCTTCATTTCGAGGCAGTAAGTTATGCTCATTGTGTGCCCATGGTGTTTGAGTTCTTGTTTGTCTAATGTGTCCTGTGGCATCCATTTCTGACTTTTTAACATACTGATTGGAGAACGATACCACCTCTGGATTTATCTATACTACTGAATGGTAGATACCACTATATGGTAAATAGAATTTGAAATGTGAGCACCTATAAAATGTTCCATCACATTTCTTTTGCAAATTCAGTAAATACTTGTAACAAAAAAAACTTCGTTTTGGGGGGGGGGGTGGGTGGGGGGGGGGGTTCTTAAAGGATGAGGAGGAGGAGGAGAAGAGGAAGAAGATTAAGAGACGAAGAAAAAGAATAACAAGAAAAAAGAACAAGTAAAGCATGTAAACTAAATGATTCTTTTCCACAACTTCAGGCCTATTGAGCATATAGGGCTAGACCTATATTTTATAGACTGATCGGCACTTGGTGGGTGATGTGCTCAACATCACGCCTGCCGCCTTTACTTCCCAGGACTGCACCATTCGAGGCTGGGTCGACCTAGGAGGCAAGGGTATTTGTGAAGAAAATCCTGTTCCATCAGGATCCGAACACATGACCTTCTGACCCGCAGACGGGCGTCTAGTCGCTACACAGCGGCCACCCCCAACATATAAAGTAGAAAATAAATAGTTCTTCATTGAAAAAAAAAATTACACATCTTAACATTAAAAATCCAACAAGCAATCAGCAGTATTTAAATAACATCGATCAGTGTCTGCTATTTACGTTATTAGACATGAACTTCAATATAGAAATAACATGAACATTGATTTATCTGTACACATGACACCAGACACGTTATGGAATGTTTGATGCGGTCATTCGCATTTTAAACGCTTGTTTCTGAAGAATTTGAAATGGAAAATATGGTGTCTAAACAGGTATCAACCGGCTATATATTCAAAGACATATGATAAAAAAAAATTACCTAAACAAAAAAGAAACCTAGTTACCCTATATTCATTATTTAAAAAAAATCACAAAAGACATTATTATGTATCTTTTACATGTAAAAAACAATGCAGCGTTGTGGCTTAAAGATTACTTAAAAAGCTTCACAGTGCAATCTTCGAGGTTTACCAGGGTTTAGTTCCAGAACTGGGCAGACTAGAAAAAAAAATTCTCTTTTTGCGACATTTAGATATGGTAGAAGAATTGCACCGTGGAAAAAATTGGGACCTCATCATATAACATAACAGTCACCCGAAGTTATGGAGTCGTCATATAAAAAATAATTAAAAAAAAAAACAACTATTTTTTCTGTTTAGCTCAGTAACTCTCCTTTTCGCACTGTGATTGACAAGCTTTCGCTTGGAAAATAATACAAATGACGAGCGAGACATTCCAGTAATAGAAAAAAGAAGAAGAAGAAAAATGAAAATAAATAGGAAACGCTTTCTAAATCCTTATACGCAATGGTCTCGTTGAAAATTCACCAAACCGGGCTAAAGGTTTCACGCCGGCAGGCCCGTTTTTCAGTGTGTTCCCTGCCGTCCTCCCCACTTATTCACTATTTTAGTCCCATAATCGTGAAGCTGACCACATCACCCATCTTGTGCCGATTGGTCTATAAAAATATAGATCTAGCCCTATATGCCCTATACTCATAAAGGCGTGGAAAAGGGTCCTTTACTTTACTCTTTACTTATGTCCCATAATGTAGTCACATAATCCTCTGTAACTTTAAATTACTAAGTGAAAGCCAGTTTTCTTTACTTGGATGATTCATCCAGCAAGGATGTATCGTTTTGGACTTTCCTATAGTTATTCTGAAAACTATTTGTCAGAGATGGCAGCGCTTTGGAAGCAATTTTTACTTTAGAACAACCCTCAGCACAGACACCACCTATTTTATGTTTAAAATATACGTGTAAACAGCATGAAACAAAACGTATAAGCAATTTTTTTTTTTTTTTATGTTTGCAGGCTATACATTTTGTATTTTTTATTTCTATATTGTCACATTGTGTGTAACTATTTATATGTTTAATTCTCAGGCTGATTCCTAGAATTTTTGTGGGGGACGGCAGAGAACACAAGAAAAACGGCACAGTCAGAGCGAAAACTTAACGTATCGTTAGCCCGGTTTGGTGACGACAGCAGCACGGCTCTTCAGATGGAGGCGGTCTTGGATAGAATAAAGAACTTACCAGCAACAAAATATTTAGTTTCCATGACACTGAAGTGATAATGGTCGTTGTTTCCCTTCAGGATTGTTGTCAGTGGGAATTATTTAAAGCACCCTGTTCTCGCTAGTAGCACATTGGGCATATGAGGCTATACAGATGCGTGCAGTGCTATGATACAAAGAATTAATCAAGTAACAGAAAGTGTATTGATCGGCACTCATAGAAAGAAATAGAAAGATAGAAGAACACACTAGAAAACATAAAAATCGAAAGCTGTAGTTACCATGCCGGGAATTGAATCTGTCACCTCCAGACGGCGTGTGCACCTCGCCATGGATACAAGTGCACTAAGAACATGGTCAACTAGGCACCCCCAAAAAAGGTGTCTTATTGGCCATGTCTATCGTACAGCCTGAAATCCACAACTATAGAATACGGACATAATTTATTTCAAACCATTGAAATGGCACCAAAGGTTACGAAATTTATGTTAATGAAGCATATGTCGAATAAAAATCACAGCAACAATTTACGAACACAGTAGACCTTAATTCGATTTTTATGTTGTCTAGTGTGTTCTTCTGTCTTTCTACTTCTTTTTATGAGTGCCGATCAATACACTTTCGGTTACTTGATTAATTCATTATATTTAATGGCCTCAACGTTT
>CAJHNH020002013.1:492441-524941 GCA_905116865.2 Candidula unifasciata
TTCCGCCATGCTCTGTAAAGCGAGTTCTCCATTATCGTCTGCTCAGCGTCTTAATAAGACTTGCTGATGTTTCTGTCTTCATTTCTCTACACCAGAGCTGTCAAAACTGTATAGCGCGACACATGCATGTGTAGGCTACAGCTTTACGATGTGTTGTGCGAACGCAAATCTTTGTGTCTGTATTTCTTTTAAGGAGTTATGTTTTACGTTTGCATTGCTAGTAAACATTTTTATACATGGATAACATAAGTATGAGGAGCAGGAGCATCAAGACAAAGCTTGAAAAGAAGACATTCTGAATTTCTCAAAAAGTAAACAGCAGAACTGTTACAATTTTCACACATCTAGCTACGGAGATCATATTTTTATCCGAAGAACTCTCTGGCTAACGCTGAATGTCAGTGAATTGATACAACTGGACTTCATTTACTTGGGTGATAAAATTGCGAGCAGCAAAGAAGTCCACAAACAGAATACGTACACCAACAACTTAATCATCAGTATGTGCATAACCTATAGAATGAAACACTGTATGCCATAGTCATACTGAAGATAGGCTATAGCGTACAGATACGCCTAGTTTTTTTTTAAATATTACATGGTGATCGCCATTCTCGTCCACGACGCGAGATTGTACCCGTGTCAGAAACTCCGAAAGCGCTTTTTATAAACTGTTTGCCATCGAAACCGTCATCTTCTTCTTCTATGCTCAGGTCAGACCATCAGGTGGGTTGCTTTTGCATGGTTTTATATAGCTTGCTCTGCACACTTTGCTCTTGAGTCCAGGTTTCTTTTCAAAGTTGTAGGTAGATTGGGTCGGCTCTGTGGCTAAGTCGATGCGAACGCTTCGCTTCGAAATGCCGGGATGCCGGGTTCGATCCCAGTTGCGGGCAATGTGCTTTGCGTTGGTTTCGACTGTGGTATCGAGAAAGTCGACCGTCCAGTGGGCAATGGCAAACTACTGGACGTAAATTTGTTTCTGCAACGTCCTGTAAAGTATACGCAACTAACTTTAACTTCAGGTAGAGTGGGCAGGTCTGCATAAAGTGCTCATGTGTTTTTAGTCCTGTCTAGCAGGCACACTGTGGGGTACAGTATTTATTTTATAAATATGGTAGTTGAGCCTGCAGTTTTCTGTGAGTAGACGGAAAATTGTTGCATGTTGCTACATGTTGAGTCGGCCAATGGGGTCTTGTGGATGTTAACTGTTGGTTTATTCTCTCCAAAGTTCCAAAGAAACCGAAACCTAGTAAAGGTAAAGGTAAAGTCGGGAGATGTGAACCAGCGTCATTGCACACGGCTATAAACCATAAGTGCTCTGCCACCAGTACAGACATCTGATAAGAATTATCCGCCTGTGTCGCCGTTCGCACATAACTCTGTAGCTACAGCGATGTTCCTCCATTTACCCCAGAGTATCACTCTGGTACCCATTTCCTAGAGGTTGTGTGAACCCTGGGATCCGCCCGGTTTCGAACACCGACCGTGGGCTGCAGCGAGTGGCAGTTGGATTTGAAAGCGATCCTCTTATCGACTACGCTAACGCGGCCCCCTTGAAACTTAGTACTGAGGTGTAAGAAAATTGATAAACGCTTTCACTAACCACAAAGCCACACACCAAGTCTATAAAGGAACAAAAGAGGAGCCTTTTTTGCGCCTTCCTTTTCTGCGTATAGGGCTAGACCCAAATTTTATAGATTCGGCACTCAGGGGTAATTTGGTAAACATCACACCGGTCACCTATACTTCCTAGAACTTTTAAGGCTGGGGTGACCACGGGGCCAAAGTCATTAACAAAAAAAAAAATGTCCGCATATAGCTGCTACATCACGGCAGCTCCCGTTGTATCTAAGGGCGTAGCGGAAATGGTTCACGTCTTTCGCGATCACGGTTTCCTGATTATGACCATGTCATATGGTCAAGTCATTGCTGTATTTTTTTCTCTGTCTTTTTGATCGCTCTTTTTTTTTCATTACATTTTACTTTTAAGATTATACTTGTGACAATGCGACCCTTACTTATTTATTTTTTTGCTTTTTCGAAAGTTTTGTTTAAATTCGTGCTCCATATTCTCTCTCTATCTCATTCGCGCTCGATCTCCCTAGCGCTCTCTCTCTCTCTCTCTCTCTCTCTCTCTCTCTCTCTCTCTCTCTCTCTCTCTCTCTCTGTGGCGAGCGGTTACTTCGTTTGTCTCGTCCTCTGACGGCCATTGATTCATTTTATCTTTGTGAAAAAGAAGAAGAAGAAGAAGAAGAAGAAGAAGAAGAAGAAGAAGAAGAAGAAGAAGAAAAAGAAGAAGAAGAAAAAGAAGAAGAACAAGAAGAAGAAGAAGGAGGAAAAGAAGAAGAAGAAGAAGAAGAAGAAGAAGAAGAAGTAGAAGAAAAGAAAAAGAGGAAGAAGAAGAAGAAGTAGTAGAAAAAAAATAAAAAGAGGAAGAAATATAAGAACAAGCAACAGTAGGAGCAACAGCCTCCCCGTGAAAATAAGCTAGTTTCACCCAGAAATTGTATTTCTTTTTTTTTTACTAGTATGGAAAACTTGACAGATAGCCACATTGTGTAAGCTTGCAGATTGTCACGTGTTAGCAGCTTTGGGATCTAAGCAGAAGCGACTGCAGTTGCAGTTTCACTGCGGTTCAGATGTTCAGCTAAATAAACACAGGACAATACAATTCTAGATAAGAATACAAGCGCACAAACATAAAGATGCTGAGATAAATTATTCTAGCCCGTGATTTCATTCCGGTGAAGTTCTGGCTTTCCCACATTTTACCCATACTCACAGAGCCATCTAATTGCCATTTTGTCAAAAAGGGGCTGTGTAGTCTTGGGACATGGCGTCCGCTTCGAGTGGAGGTCCCGGGTTCAGGCCCGGTGAAGGCTGGAAAATTTTTTTTCTTCACGTGGACTTCTAGTAATTTCCTCCTGGTCTCTGGGTAGTAAGATCGGATGCCCGTATGTATTGTTGCGCACGTTAAAAATTCCTTAGCAGCCGGAAATCGAAAAAAAGTAGCCTAACGGAGCTGATCGGGCGCAATTTGGAGATAAAAATCTACCCAAAGTATTTCATTATCCTCGCCGGTGTTAAGGAGTTCGTGCACTGCGTTGAGATTCTTCGCACTCAGGCTTGAGTTATAAGTAGTGCGGATCACGTATGGGTTACTAGACTTGTGCCGTGATATCGATCTGTTGCATAAACCAAACCAAACTATCACTTTGTCACCGCTGGCTTATTCCGCTGAGCTGAATGTGTGGCCTCTAGTTGGGTTACCACAAGAGAGATAAGCCATGTGGTTGTGAAATTTATGCACACGCTAGGGAATCACATCATCAGGGCTGGCTCAACCATGGTCCCAATAAACATCCAAGACCTAAAACAGGTGGCTACGAACCGCCAGACAGGGAGAGCCATGATCCCTGTCCTATTCGTCGTTATAGGCTCCAGAGTAGAGACTAACTCCCTGGTGGATCTTCCCCTGTCTCTCTGCACTATAGATTCCTGATTAATATACTCCCTATTTATACATTTATACATACTCTCTCTCTCTCTCTCTCTCTCTCTCTCTCTCTCTCTCTCTCTCTCTCTCTCTCTCTCTCACATACACATACAATAAGTTGCGTATCCTTTACATGACGATACAGAACCAACCCCAGCAATTTTTGGCTATTGATGTTTTTCTAGGCAAATTTTACGTTCACTAGTTTGGCACTGTCGGCTCTGTGGCTAAGTCGATGCGAACGCTTCGTAATGCCGGGGTGCCGGGTTAGATCCTAGCATCGGGCCATGTGCCCTGCGTTGGTTTCGACAGTGGTATCAGAGGGCCGACCGCCCAAGAAGCAATGGCATACTACTGAACGTAAATTCGCCTAGAGAAACCACGCAACAGCCAGAGGCTGCCGGGGTTGGTTTTGCAGCGTCCTGTAAAGGATACGCAACTAACCTAAAGTTTGCCACTGCTTTTTTGAGCGGTTGGCTCTCTGTACCACTGTCGAAACCAACGCAAGACAAACCGTCCGCAACTGGAATCGAACCCAGGACCCTGGCATACACACACACACACACACACACACACACACACACATATATATATATATATATATATATATATATGTCTGTGTATCAATTTATATATATATATATATATATATATATATATATATATATATATATATATATATATATATATAAAATTGATACACAGACACACACATGTAAGTACAATTGGCTATTAAGCCATTAAATACAGCCATTTAATGCCGAGGTTGGTTTACTAAATACTTCTATTTTTAGAGCATTTAGAGAATGTGTTGTCTTTATAGACAAATGATGGGTGATGTAATTAATGTCACACCGACCGCCTTTACTTCTCAGGATATGACATGGTATCCAGTTTAGTTAGGGTTTACGTAGAAGCCACTTTCATCTTTGAAATAAATTCCACATTTTAAAAATGCCCCTCAAAACGATTAGGACTGCTAAATTGTTAAATTTGTCCCCGTGATAAATTTAAAGTAAAGGACCCTTTTCCATGCCTTCGAGCGTATTGGGCATATAGGGCTAGACTTTTACTTTACAGAACTGGTACCCATTGAAAAGTTGTGACGACCTAAACTCAATGTCATTTTTGAAAAATAGTCCGGCTGGGTCAGGGCCTGAACCCACGACCTTCCGATCCACAGGCGTGCGTCTAGCCGCTATATCACGATGGCTCTTATTTTCGTAATAACTGTAGTTAATAATGACTTCATAGTCTGAAAACTAGTAAAACATTCAGCAGTTCTATTTCACTGTTTGATATTTTTTTCACCGATATCTCAATGACATCAGACATCAAAAGGTGAGATAACCACCCTAGTTTGAACTTGATGCCGTCACTAAAGGCCGTGGTTTCCTGTGTCGCAATAGTCGTCTCAAGTCTCCGTCTGACTCTGGCAACACTCTGTTTCAATACTTGCATCTAAAGCCAGTAATGAGAGACCCGTTTGCAAATAGAGGGCCTAGGTAATTATCGGTTTGACCAAAGGTTCTCATTCTGTGAAATGTATGGTGTCTTTCTACTCCAGTAGAAACAACTAAGCAAAAGGCTTAATTTCACAAGGCGATGTCTTTGGCTAAACCCCCCCCCCCCCCAATCCCCCCCCCCTTTTCTCAAGGACTGTAAGCTGAATTCTTCTTCTTCTTCTTCTTCTTCTTCTTCTTCTTCTTCTTCTTCTTCTTCTTCTTCTTCTTAGTCTTCTTCTTCTTCGTCTTCTTCTTCTTCTTCTTCTTCTTCTTCTTTTTTTTTTTTTTTCTTTTTTTTTCTTCTTCTTCTTCTTCTTCTTCTTCTTCTTCTTCTTCTTCTTCTTCTTCTTCTTCTTCTTCTTCTTCTTCTTCTTCTTCTTCTTCTTCTTCTTCTTCTTCTTCTTCTTCTTCTTCTTCTTCTTCTTCTTCTTCTTCTTCTTCTTCTTCTTCTTCTTCTTCTTCTTCTTCTTCTTCTTCTTCTTCTTCTTCTTCTTCTTTTCTTCTTCTTCTTTCTTCTTCTCTTCTTCTTCTTCTTCTTCTTCTTCTTCTTCTTCTTCTTCTTCTTTCTTCTTCTTCTTCTTCTTCTTCTTCTTCTTCTTCTTCTTCTTCTTCTTCTTCTTCTTCTTCTTCTTCTTTCTTCTTCTTCTTCTTCTTCTTCTTCTTCTTCTTCTTCTTCTTCTTCTTCTTCTTCTTCTTCATTTACACTTAAAAGTGCTGTTGGCACGCTGTGTTGTGGTTTACAAGTGGGCTGCGATGTATAAGTCCTGCGACCCGGCATCCATTTTCAGCAAAACCCTAATCAGTCGCCTCTTAGTACATGCTTGTTGTAGGAAATGGATAATATTGCCCCCCCCCCCCCCACCAAATGGGACACCGGAACCGTAAAGGAGAATTAAAAATTTAACGGTCAATGACTCAAACAGTTTTTGTTTTAATCCCCTAGTTTCTTTTTTCAGAACGGTACTGGACGGCTTTTGCGGTATGTGTGGCTTTACCTTTTGTGCTGGTTTGACTTGGAAAAACCAGGTCAATCAAGAAAATTTTGCCTTGAGGTTGACTGAACGACAAGGCTAATAGTCTGTAACAAGCATCTTAACTGCTGTGCAACTATGACTTTCCACCCACTAGAAAGTAACAGGTACAGTGTGTTTCCCACACACTAGGAAGCATCTCTTGCGTAACCTAGTTCATTGCAGTTGTGATACGAGTGAATGGTTACACAACTGCGCTCTGGCTGTAGTATTTGAAACTTTAGATCTCCTTTCATCTCTATCTCTCTATTTCTCTTTCTCTTTCTCTATCTCTCTCTCTCTCTCTCTCTCTCTCTCTCTCTCTCTCTCTCTCTCTCTCTCTCTCTCTCTCTCTCTCTTGTATGTATATTATTCATAATCAATGTATATTCAAGGAAACAAACAAAGGAAAGTGTATCCATCATTGTGAAAAACCCTGTAGAATTCCTTGAAGAAGCAGCACGCGTTGCCCAGCCTTACATTGGGCAGAAGCATGTACTCGTAGAAAACCTGAACACGAGAGCTGACGAGGCGGAAAAGTCAGCTAGAGATCATGTGGCTACAGACGAATTGTGATGAGAGGGATCTGCTGAGTAATGACAATGGTGATAGAGATACAGTTTAAATTTTATGGCGAAGGATAGAAAGGTTTATGCCAACAAGCTACGTGATACTAATAGGGCACGAGCTCGCCAAGGAAGCTGTTTATAGTTCATTATGGAAACAGTCGGGCGATGTCAGTGCTGAAATTTAATCTCATGATGCAAAAAAAATACATTTAACACAAACTGAGGACTTCATTTTGGGATATTAGCTTGTATATGACCCAGACATACACGTTTGAGAAATGTCTGCACTCTTGACACAGTTTTTCGAGCAACCGACCGACTCTTTCTTATAGCCGCGGTTGCTTGCTTTGAAGTGCTGCAGTCGAGTTTGACGAAACTGATTGGCTAATCAGTGTGGTTTGCGTATCCGAAAATAGAGGTTCACTACAAATTATGTTTGTCTGGACTGACTCGACCAAATATTTTGTTTGTGTGCACTGACAGCTTCAAGGTAATGAGTGTATTTGAGGTCGATCCCCTGTGTTGGTGTGTTGAATATAGCTATCCTTTAATAATTTTGAAGTATCTGTAGCGGTTTTTTTTTGGGGTTGGGGGTGGGGTGGGGTGGGTGGGGGGGGGGGGACTTTACTCTTTTTAAAAAAGGTAGTACGAATATGACCGAACGAAAACATGTCATAACTTCTAGAATAGTGGATTCCTTTTGTTTCGGGTCGTCTTAAAATTATATTACCCGAATCTTGTATGTATAGTATCATGTGTAACTGTCTGGATTTTTATTTAGAGTGCACTCATATGACCATTTGTCATCTTGTTTAGTTGTGCTAGGAATATTTATTACCTGGTTAAAATGCGTTATTTGTATAAACTGTGTAAAATGAATGCAAGAATAAATGCCTAGAGAGATCTATTATTTGTATCTTTTGCTAGCAGCTTTTTTGTCCTCAGTGCAAGTGCAGTCTTATCAAAGGGGTTGAGAATAATATGCCCTTTTGCAAAAGAAAGTTATCATTTCATATTTTCTTCAGTAACTCACGGAGCTTGTGTCCGATTGCGACAACATTTTCTGACAAACTGCATCTACAAGTGTTTTAACAGAAAATAATATTTTGAAGAAATTTGCTATTTAAACAGAAGCGAGGCGATACTTAGGTGGTGATGGTGGTGGGAAGAGGAGGATTCCGTTCGTTCGAGAAAAAAAAAATCACAGCAGTGTTTAACCTCCTGCTGGCAGCAAGTCGCCAACAGGCTCCGATTATATTTGTGGTGTGGTTTATTTGCGTCAGATTCGTGGCTTAGATTCTGGCTTATTGTCTCTGTCCTCAGAGACAGACCGCTCCTGTGCTCCTTCTGCCGTTATCTTCCTGATGTTTTCCTCGTAGATCCTCCTCCATTCTGGTCTGGCTAGGCGTATCTCGTTCGTTCGTCCATCATGAGTGATGAGGACAACTCTTTCTTTCATCCGTCATGAAACTGCAGTTGAATGTTTGTGAGTCCGGAGTTGTATTATAAGTCTAGTACGTGACAGGAAGAGTCTAGGACAAATAGGACAGGGCACAATGTCTGTAGGCAAAAAGCCTGTTTGACTGCTTTTTCTTGCCTGTCTTCGCTGTTCAATTGCCCTTGTTCTAGATGCCTCGCAGATCGTTGAATCTTCTCGGATATATGTGCACCATAAAGTCCGGAGTTGTGCTGCAGCCTCCCAGATTTGAGGGTTTATGCTGAAGACTTTTAATGATGCCTTGAAGAATCTTTTCTGACCCTCATGATCTACGACCAGTAGGAGACCGAGCTATTCTTTGCATAACGTCATTCTGGACCATCATTTATAGTTTTGACATTTTGAGTATTTTAATTTGCCAAAAACACTGAAAAGAGTTTTTGGGTCTGGATAGATCCGAAATTATGAAAATATTTCGCGTGTGACTATAGTGTGTCTTGTAATAAGAACGGGTTAGGCATGTCATAATGATGTGTATGAAATGGTTGGTGGAGTCACATAGTGATTCTAGACGTTATTGGTCGCAACGCGGTACTGATGTAGAGGTTTGGATTTGATAGACCGGGGTCTGGGGTGCGTAAGTGCTCTCTGCTGTATGTTGTGTGTGTGTGTTTATGTGTTGGTGTGTGTGTGTGTGTGAGTGTGGGGAAAATACGTGGGGGGGGGGGTGTTCAGGGTAATGTGTATGGAAATTTCCAAATTTGAAACTCAAGTGCTCGGCGGTGAAGACTGATGTGGTTTGTGGGGTTGGGAAGTGCACGTATATAGATGTAACGTGCTACCTAACTAATGCGCTCTCAGAAAAAATTTGTTGTTGGACTTATGGTGGGCACGGAGGGTTATGTGTTGTAATCGTAGTGCAATGCGACGATTGTTGGTAGGGGAGCGGTGTGGATGGGGGGGGGGGGGGGGGGATATTCCATACTGTTGCAACCGCATTCACTTCATAGTGTTCGTCAGTCTCCATCAATGACATAGCCGCCTTGCTGGCTTCCAATATGTCCAGTCAGTGAAGTAGCCGGGGCGATTCTCCTAACTTCACCGGCCCATGAAGGGATGGAGTGGAGGGTGGACATTTAAAGTCACAGAGTTTAATAACAAGTGAGCTTTTCTCCTTCAATAATCACAAATTGACAGCGGCACCTCATTGAGCAGATTTAATTTCGGATTGCAAGTTGTGGAAGATTATTCCAAGCTTATGTTAAGTTCATTTTTATGCTGGAAAATACTTAGAGGTGGATTTGGTGGTTCGGATATGGCGGTCAAGACTGGCACATACAACAGGCTTATGGTCTGGTGGTTTTGCTGGCCATGGACTAAGAAGAGTATTGTTGTTCTGCAAGAAAAATACTCGTTGACAAAGACGTCGAACATGTTAGTTGCGTATTCTGTGCGTGAAAAGATATAAAGATGAACGAAAAGTAGACCAGCGAACTTCACAATATAACAAACACAAACGAAACCTGAAGGCGTCTTAGTAGGCACATGCATAAAAAAAAAAAAAAAAACACCACAGGTTAATTGCGTATCCTTTACAGGACGTTGCAGAACCAACAACAACAGCCCCTGGCTGTTGTGTGGTTTCTCTAGGCAAATTTACGTCCAGTATTTTGCCATTGCCAACTGGACGGTCGGCTTCCTGATACCACTGTCGAAACCAACGCAAGGCGCATGGCCCGCAGCTGGGATCAAACCCGGCACCCCGGCATTATGAAGCGTTCGCATTGATTTAGCCACAGACCCGGCTAACAAAACTACACTGATGCATAAATCTCTTAACTGGGTATCCAACAGCAGCAGCCATGTTGATGTCTTACCAGTGTAATTTCACCCTTTTCTTTACAGAACGTTGCAGAACCAACCTCAGAATTGTTTTGGATGTTTGTGATTTTACTAGACTAATTTACGACAAGTCGTTTTCCAGTGCTACTTGAAGGTCGGCTCTCAATATCTATGTCAAAGCTGACGAAAAGGGGTCTAATGCAATATCACCGGCATCTAAGATCGAACCCGGCGCCTCGGAATCGCAAGCCTCGATCGAAACGCCTAAAACACAAACCTTGTTTCACACGAGGTCATATATACCGGTAATCTAATAGCCCCCCCCCCCCCCCCCCCCAGTCCCCAGGGCCCTCTTTTGTCTTTCTCCAGACAAAGATAGATGACGGTCAGGCTTCCTCATAAAACATCAAATCCATTTTAACCATCTTTCACAAAAAGGGAACTGTCTGCTTCGGTAGAGCCATTATTAGCAAGTAAGTACTCGCTTATGCCCACTAGGTAATCTGGGCAGAGAAGAGATCGAAAATATAACTGGTAATTGAATCAAAGAAAGCTAGTCTTTGTGGAGCCTTTTGTGTGAGTTAAGCTTTCTATGCTTTTCAGAAAGTATGCACATTTTACTGATTAACCAGCAAGAAAGTAATATTAATGGGCTACTGTATTTGAAACGTAAAAATAGTAAAAATAGTTAACACTAAAAAAAAAAAAAGGGAAGAATGGGGGGGGGGGGGGGGGGGGGGGGGGGGGGGGGGGGGGGGTAGTATAAGCGAACCTTCTGATCATCTACTAAAAATGGGAACGGAGCACTTGTGAAAATATCCCGAGTGCCGTGATGTGAATTCATTTATTCTTTTATAAAAACTTTAGCGAATCATTTTTTCATTTTTAGTAAATTCTCTCATCGTTTAGAGGACTGCGGCGTCTCGAGACATGGTGTCCGCCCGAGTGCTAGAGGTTCCGGGTTTAATCCCCGGTAATGGCTGAGATTTTTTCGAGTACTTCTAGTAATTCCCTCTGGTCTCGGTAGTGAGATCGGACGCCCGAGTGCATTGTTGCTCACGAAAAAAATCCATTAGCAGTTGGAAATCGAAAATAGTAGCCTAACGGCGCTGCCCGAGCACAATTTGGAGTTAAAAATCTACCCAAAGTATTTCAGGATCCTAGTCGGTGCTACAGAGCCTGTGCACTGTGCACTCAGACTTGAGATAGAAGAAGAGCGGAGCATTTATGGGTTACATCCGTGTACTATGATGTTGATCCGTTGTTCAAAAACCTTAAAAAACCTCTCACTGTTTGAAATGAGGACCATTACTAAACATAAATTAAGTGCGAGAATTCTGATGAATGGCATTGATTACTAATTATAATTCATGCGTGAACAGATCAAGTAAGCGATACTAACTCCAGGCAGTTTGGCTGAAGTGTGCCAGGCAAGAAAAGCGTGAAATGGGAGTGTAACTTTTGAGCGCACAAGGAGTTGAATAGATTATTCAAACTCAGAGCGAGTGAGGAAGCTCAGTCTTGTTTTCAGTCCTGCGAGTGTCAGGCCATTTAGAGCTTGGAGAGTGTGAACTGAGTGTATCCATAAAGTAAATGGATGTATGCTCAAGCAACCGACCTGTTTCCCGAGAAAACCTGGCCAATGCTCAAGTCACCGACCTGCTTCCCAAGAAAACCTGGCCATGTTGGTAGTCCTACATTTTGGAATGGCTGACCATCGTTTGCTGTACCATGAAGGTCTCTAGGGTGGGCCAATGCACTCTTCTGGTCAGCTGTAAAATGTGGATGAACAAAGAGTGTAAATTTTCGGAGTGAAACTAAGAGTGCACCTGTATCATTAAGTTTAGTTACTCGCTTTCTATTTACATTTGTGAAGTAGGCTGTTATGAAGTGTTAAGTGTTATTAACTATGCTTGCGAAGTGTTCAGTGCCTCGAATTAAGCTAGAGATGGTCATGCCTTTTCACTGGATTGATTTGAACGCAATTTTGTGACATCTAAAGTGCCAGTGGTTGCTAATGCTTTAATTGAATACTCTGTCCAGGTAACTAATGTATGTAAAATTGTTCTTTTTGTAGCTGTCCCCATAGACATCAAACCTCTAGCACACTGATAGAGAAGAACAATAGACAGTAGTCATCAGCAATTCAGTGTTCTCGGCGTTTCTTCGTGTTCAAGCTTACTGTGTTGAAATATCTGTCAATGTGCCTTAGCATGAGCTGAGCCCAAGAGGAATCATTGCACAAACGTATGAAAAAACATTCATAAAGCCACTAGTGCATCGGGCACGTTATACTTGACCTTACTTTGCATGGACCAATCGGTTAAGGTGAAGAAAAAAGATCTAACAAATGTGAGTACTAATATATCCGAAGAGCCACTGGCGTAAAAAAGGATCCTTTAATTTATTTAAACTAAAAGTTAAAGTCAAGAGGACTGACTTTATTGCACCGGTTTTTATCCCAAGATAGTCGCACGAAGCACGAAATCCGTAGCTTAGGTGACGATCCCAGGGATCGTTGTCATGTTTTTACTCGTGAACTGAACGTCCCTGTCGTGTACGAACCTAGGACCTTCAGAGCGCGAGGCAGACGGCTCTGTCACTTCGCCACGGAGGTCATCGTCCCTTCATTTATACTCCTGGATAACCTATAGACTGACATAGTCACGGGAGTCGCAAAAACAGGAGTGTTCAAAAACAGATGAGGCTAGCTGACGTTTAACCCTACTAGGACCGCAAACCAGCGATCAACACCAGGGGACACAAAGTGTCACCATTCGAATGAGAATCGCCGGAGCACAAGTCCAAGAAACTCCGCTGAACCGTTAGGTTATATTAGGGCCCTAAACGACAACAGGGGTGGGGCTTAAAAATAACAACATTATAAAGTTAATTTGCAGAAAAACAAAAACAACAACTAAAAACAGATAAAAAGTAAACACATAAAAAGTACACAACTTTAAATAAACAAGATCGAATGTCCTCTAACATAGGATCAATGTAAGCGGAATCTGTCAAGAATGGCTTTAAGGGAGGATCTTCCATTAACAGGAAATAATACGTGTTAATCTTTTGCTGCTGCGGACTGTCATCTTTCTGAACATCACAATGAAGATACAGAAGATAACAGGAAAACACAGCCATCACTTCAGCTGAAGCCGGAGACGTATTTGAGAAGTAGCGTCAACTATTGTCTCCTTGAATAAAACATGTCTGTTTAAATGAAGAGTTCGAAATGTTATCTGAATCAACAATTGGCGAGAGAATTGATCATTAAGCGTGTGAAGTTAAGCTAATGAATTTGAATATGATCGACAGAAATAAGATAAATATTCATGGTTGCTGTATTTTCAAGGTTGTACATCATCAAGCTGTTACTGTTTCTGTTTCACCTCAACAAACCTGGCGCCTTCTCCACAGCGATGGTTGACTCTAGTATATCTCAACAAACTATGTCTCTGCCCCGGGTATTTAGCATCCTTTGAATATTTTCTCCAGGAATGCCGGTGTGTTAGGAAATGAGCAGGCAGATCGACTGGCTGGCTCTGCACAACTTTGTGGTGAATTGATGTATGACAAGTAAGATATTGTCAGGGCCCTTTGGGAGCGAGTGAACAGTTCGGAGGCGCAGATAGATCATAACGGTCTAAGGAGAATGTCGCTGCGAGGATTTACCAGGGCATCTGGCCGACGCTCAACACTCAGGGGAAAGATGAGACGGATATAGAATCGGACGGTTACTAGTGCCATTGGAAGTGGAACTCTTAGCCTGCTGCTGAAGATGGGGACTGAGCACTTATGAAAGTGTCCCGAGGGCTGTGATGTCGATTCCTAATTCAACATGGAACACTCTGTCTGTGGTCTTAGCAGTAAACTCACTGAGACTGCTTTTCGCCCATCGCTTCATTCTACCTTCCCACTTGCACATTTTGTCTATCATATTTATTATTAAAACGTACAACGTACATGATCCCAATCAGGACTTGGTCAGATATGCCCGAGCTGGCGTTCAAATGTTGTCGGTTCTAACTGTTCTCTTTCTGAGAAGTAAAAGATATTGCATGATATTGACCACATCACAAACCGAGTGCTGTTTGGTCTATAAAATATAAGCCCAACCATTCATGACCAATACACATAAAAGAGTGGACAAGGGTCCTTTATGTACTTGATGTTGTCTGGTAACGTTGAATGACGAGCGAGGTTTATACCAAACCTGACATCCCACTTGTGACAGCGGCTTCGAAAGGCAGCCCACTGGGGAAGATACCAGCTTAACCCTAGGAAGAGGAAACGCATCTTGAAAACGAAATGTTGTGTCAGGGTAGTTCAAGCTTTTACTTAGTCTTGATTGGTAGCTGGTCTCTTCTTTTTCATGTTGACCGGCTGTAAACTCCATTGGAAAGTTCTCGTTGTTCGTCCGCCTCTAGACATTAGTTGTATTCAAGGTAACTGGTCTAAAAAGGAAGCTCTGCTGGGTAGACAGATAGAGCAAGGCTCTTCTGATCCGGCACCTTTTGTAGGTTACCGTGTTTAAAGGTATTGATTTTACTAATTCTTTTGAGGTAATAAAGCAGGCCGAGGGAGAAAAAGCACGGTCTGTGAAATACTGTCCAAGCGTTGTGCTATAGAGAGAAGGAATTTCATCACTGGCTTTAACTGGTATCACCATGGAGTGTGATTCTCATGCCTCAGTTTAGCACAATGAAAAAAAAATGTAGTTTAGAAAGACTTCTTCTTTTTATTTTTCTTCAGCATTCCAAGCCCTTAAGATTCATTGCTACATACATCACCCCCCTCTACTCATCTACTTGGTTGGCCTTCTCTTTCCAGTTGGTGACACCAGGTGTTTGCAGGTCTGTCTGGATATTATCTCTCCATGTTCTTCTTGGTCTGCCTCGTAGTCTACGACCATTCACCTCCCTTGTGTATAGTTTTTACCTCTCTGTCAATTGACATTCTCTTAATATGCCCAGTTTGGAAGGACGGAAAGGTTAAAACTATATATCATTTACCCTATCATTTTGTGTTGTTTAAGTGAAAGATCAACATTCCTACAATTGTTAAATATTTTGTTTCCCTGTGATTAAAGGTTTGCGGCCTGCAGAAACAACGCATTATATATATAGATATATATAAACGACAGTGATGGAATCACTACAGGCGTGAGAGTGGTAATAACGCAAGTAACAAAGTCAATCTTCTCTCTCTTTAATACGTTTTTGTTCTGGTATGTTTCTCCGTTCTTTAGCATTAGATCACATCCAGGAGTACTTTTTGTACTATCTATCTATCTATCTATCTATCTATCTATCTATCTATCTATCTATCTATCTATCTATCTATCTATCTATCTATCTATCTATCTATCTATCTATCTATCTATCTATCTATCTATCTATCTATCTATCTATCTATCTATCTATCTATCTATCTATCTATCTATCTATCTATCTATATCTATCTCTATCTATCTATCTATCTATCTATCTATCTATCTATCTATCTATCTATCTATCTCTATCTATCTATCTATCTATCTATCTATCTATCTATCTATCTATCTATCTATCTATCTATCTATCTATCTATCTATCATCTATCTATCTATCTATCTATCTATCTATCTATCTATCTATCTATCTATCTATCTATCTATCTATCTATCTATCTATCTATCTATCTATCTATCTATCTATCTATCTATCTATCTATCTATCTATCTATCTATCTATCTATCTATCTATCTATCTATCTATCTATCTATCTATCTATCTATCTATCTATCTATCTATCTATCTATCTATCTATCTATCTATCTATCTATCTATCTATCTATCTATCTATCTATCTATCTATCTATCTATCTATCTATCTATCTATCTATCTATCTATCTATCTATCTATCTATCTATCTATCTATCTATCTATCTATCTATCTATCTATAGATATATATATATAATATACACACACATATATATATGTATATATATGTATATATATATATATATATATATATATATATATATATATATATATATATATATATATATTCTTCCAGCCTTGAGTGGGTACCCGGGTGCAGTACCAGGAAGTAGAGCCGGCCGACGTGATGCTGACCACATAGCCCATCTTGTGCCGTTGGTCTATAAAATATAGGCCTAGCCCTATATGCCCTATACGCCTAAAGGCGTGGACAAGTTTCCTTTACACACATATATATATATCGACCTCTGTGAGAACTGGAAATGCGTAATGTCCATCCATTTTGTTCCTTGGTGATTCGTGATGAATTTCACGTACAAATTCCCTATAAAATTTCGAACAGGTTAGAACTAATATCGATTTTCCGTTACAAGATCACGAACATTCTTGCGTCGCTGGAAGTGGCAATGAGCTGATAACACTTTATTTCAATCCCGATTACGATATTTGGCCCAAGGCAATTGTGGGATCGACTTTTGGTGGTCTAAGGCGATTTATAATATTACTGGCAACGTCTTGACTGCAGTCAAAGATGGCAGACTGCTGGACTGCCAGACAACAGACGTGTCGAAAAGTTTTCATGTATTCTGAAGTCAAATGAACCAATAATAAAGGAAATCAACTGCTTAAAAATAGATGCAGGTGGAAAGCATGAAGTGAATTATTGTGTAATGGTTGAACAGTTGGGACGTGGCTGGGGAAAAAATGAGATGGGGAGGGGAGGGGGAGGGGGAGAGAAAGGGCACATAACTTCATCTAGTGTGTGTGAGAACTTTTGCTTGTTAGTTTGCGTAGCTAGTTTTTGTTTAACTTTCTCCTGCCACCGGCTTGTATGTTTTAAGTTTGTTTGACGACTTGGTTATTTTGAATTAGTTAATAAATCGATGTTTGAATTTCTCTCTCTCTCTCTCTCTCTCTCTCTCTCTCTCTCTCTCTCTCTCTCTCTCTCTCTCTCTCTCTCTCTCTCTCTGTGTGAGTACTTTCATTTTAGATCACAACAAACGCATGGAACCCTGGAATTCCCGGGAAAGTCCAGTATTATATGTGTATTAGGCCTAGGGTTAGGGTTAGCGTAGCACCCCTATATATTGGACTTTCCCGCAGATACAAGGATTCTCCGTGTTTGGGGTGAGTTAAAAAGAAAGTAACTACCTCTCTCTGGTCCTTTTCACTTGCCCTTTTTTATTTTACAGACACACCGTCACTCAATGGGTGACGTATTGAACATTACTCATGCTGCCTTTGCTTTCAAGGACTTTACCCGGTACCCATTTTAGGCTGGGTCGATCTAGGAGATAAGGTCGTTTTTGAAAACAATCTCGGACTCGATGCAGATTTGAACCCACGACCAAGGGGTCAGAGGCAAACGTCTAGCAGCTATGCCAGGACCACTCACTCGAGGTAGCGTACGTTTAGTTAATCTACACTAAACGTTAGTGTTAAGTCATATTACCTTTATGGTGAAGGGCATCAAAACACATAAGTACTGTCCTTTTTATGTTAAAAAAAGTAAAGGAACTAAACAGGCTCTAGTGGACCAAGATGTGAGGAAAAGACGCTGGCGTTGGATAGGACACACACTGAGAAAACAGCATAACTAGAATGTCTTTGCACTGGAACGCACAGGGGCATAGGAATAAAGGAAGGCCAAAAAAAAAAAAAAAAAGCACATGGAGAAGAGAGCTGGAGAATTAAGTTAGAAAGATGGGGAGGACATGGGGAGAGCTCCATGCAATGGCGAAGGATAGAACGACTTGGCGTGAGTTGGTTGAGTGCCTATGCTCCATTGGGGGATAGAAAGGCAGAAGAAGAAGAAGAGCAAAAGTAAAAGATCTTTTTTCCACGTCTTCAGGCGTGTTGGGTATACGGGCTAGACCTATTTTTTATAGACTGATCGGCACTTCGTAAGTGATGTGGTCAGCATGACACCGGGCGCCTTTACTTTCCAGGACTCCTCCTGAAACCCATTTAAGGTCGGATCGACCAGGAAGCTAGTCATTTTTTTTAAAAAGTTTGGTACCGTCAGGACCCGAACCCACGACCTTCAGATCCATAGTCGGGCGTCTAGCCGCTGCATCACCACGGCTCCCTCTCTTCATATATATATATATAGACACACACACACACACAAGTAGTGATGGTCAATGAAGCAGAGGCAAAGTACAGATGACTAACTACTGAGCAGTGTTTTTTCTGCCTCTCTGTCTTTTCTTTCCTGCTGGTCTAGGAATTAAAGGTCCGTCAGTTTTTATTCACCCCCAATGTTGAAAGGGCCTCTTTGGCCTAAATAGGTCGTGGGTTCGAGTCCAGACGGAGCCGGACTTTCTTCGAAAATATCTTGGTTTCCAGGTCGACCCAGCCTTAAATGGGTATCGCCCAGTCCTAGTAAGTAAAAGCGGCTGGCGTGATGTAGATTAGACCCCCACTGAATGCCGATTGTTCTGTAAAATATAGGTCTAGCCTAATACGCCCAGTACGCTTAAGGGTGTGAGTAGGGTCGTTTTTAATATTGTTTGCTTATTTACGCAACGCTTGAAGCGAGAGATGTGCTCCAGTCCTACATAAGTACTCATGGATGTAATCTAATGCTAAAGAACGGAGAAACATACCAGAACAAAAACTTATTTAAGAGAGAGAAGATTGACTTTGTTACTTGCGTTATTACCACTCTCACGCCTGTAGTTATTCCATCACTGTCGTTTATATAAGATGTTCCATAAGTACCTCCTGAATATTTGCAGCTAAACAACTCTCATGACTTTGCTTGGCGTTTTACCCCACCAGGGCATTACACCGAGCGGTAAACACCCGGTGATACAAAGTGCCACCATTCGGATGAGGATCACCCTGGCACATGGTCCCAGAAAATCCGTTCAACCGCCGGAGTAGGGCATCCAAATAACAAAACATTATGTTCTGTCAACGGTCATAAATTTTTTAAACATATTGACTGCAGAGGGATTTAGTGGTCCGAAAAGACGTCTGAGTAAAGGAAGTTGCAAACTAGCTTGTCTTTTACGAGATACTTCTGGTCAAAATACAAAGGAACAAATTCAGCAACATATTAGAGGACCCAATGGCAAAATACTAAGAAGACTAAACCGGGCAGATGATTACCCACGAGGCAAAGATAAGGAAAACATAAACACAACGTGACACAAACAGAAAGGAGCTGTCTATCTTTTAGATTAGGGACACATAACCAGCAAGCTGGTGCACATACCATAAACTTAGCCAAACTCCTGGCGCAAACAAACCGGACCATAAATATAACAGGAGACTGCCAGTAGCAGGTTGAACGTGATCCTTGTTTTAATTTTTGTTCTAAGATGGACTAGAGGGATTTATGGAACACCCTATATTTTCCAAGGGTTGTCTCCTCGACGAATGTTGGTTGTAAAGAATCTCCAACACTCTCTGTGTCTCAGCCTGACAGCAAACTCTTTCAGGCTGCTGTTCATGAATCTCTCTCTGTTTTCTTTCCATTGTATTCTTCCTCTTCTTTTTCGCGTCTTTCTTTCTGTTTCGAGTTTAGAGGAAGATTTAGGATTCTTCTCTGTAATTAGGAATCATGACATTCCCATAAGCGCTCCGTCTCCATCTTCAGCAGCAAGCGTAGAGTTCCAGTTTCAATAGTATCAATGGCAGTCTGATTGTAACTCCGTCTTACCTTTCCACTGAGTGCTAATCGTCGACTAGATCGACAAGTCTATCGATTTGTTAAGTTCCTAAAACACCGACATCTTCTGAGGAAATATCCAAAGAATGCTTACTATCCACTACCTCTGAAGAGATGCTTGCCACTCTTCACTGTGCATACTGGTCTCAACCTTTCTCAACATGCTCTGTGAGTCGTACAATTACTACACGTGTGTACAGCTGATTCTCAAGCCAGCGAACAGCCGCAGTGACCGCAGTCACCTCTATTCCTAAACTGCATGTTGTGGTGTCATATGCGATACTTTGTTGCACTAAGCTATGTTTATTACCATTTGATAAGAAGCCCATGAGCTTTGTCTCACTCTCAAGACAGAGCCATCTGTATAGATTATCACACCACCTGCGCAAGAATAATCATGCACCAATTGTCGAACTTCTGATTCTGCAGCACCTGCTAGCCTGTCTCTGCACTCACGGTCCTGTGTTATCAGAACCCTACACAAGTCTGACTTTTGCTAGGATATTCTGACCCACTCCCTCCCTCGCCCAATGTTATTAAGCCTACAGAGATGTCTAATTGTGACTTCAGCTTGCGCCAACCAAGACCTTCCTCTTTTCAGTCTGTGACCCTTAGCGTTGACGAGGGCTTTTCTTTTCAAGAGGTGTTTCTGGTCTGCGTCTACTCTGAGAGGTGTCTCAGTTTGCATCACTTTGAACCTATTTGCAATAGTGGGCAGTGCAAGTAAATATGCGTACAGGGTAATCACTTGTACATCCCATAATTACCGTTATGGCTTTCTTCTGTACGCGTTCAAGTCTCATCAACTGACAGTTTGAAATGTTAAGCATTTCAAGTCCATAATCTATCAACAACAGGATGGAATGCTGGATAATTGTGAACAGCTTTCTTTGTTCTATTTCAGTTGCTGCCATAACATGCCACATGAACACATCACAAAGTGCACAGAAAATAGCTGAGGAAGACTTTGAAATACAATTATAAACGACAATATGAGAATTTAAACATTATGGAAGTAATAGGTTGCGAAACAAATTAATAGACACGCATGGTTTAAAGGCAAAAACGAGAAAACATGTTTTTAACCTAAAAAAAAAAAAACAAGAAAATACTTAAAGAGTGTGATTTAGGAATCTAATTAAAAATCTCACAAACTATGGAGAACGTGGACACTCTGATTACAAAATGTCGTCAAATAACGCATTAATAATATCGTAGCCAGCAGAGAAACAGATAATTGCTTTCATTAAAAACAAAAGTCAGAAAAATAATTACACAAATAATAATTCATTTATAACCCAGAAGATGGCAACAGTTTTTTAAAAGAAGTAAGATCTCTCTGACAAAGACAATTGCTAAACACCAATACACAAATAAGTAAAACACTATATACCCAAAGCCCACACATACTACTTTTTGAAATCGGATCGAATCAAATTTCGCATTAGACAAAATAATATAAAAAAAAAAAAAACTACCGCTTGATATTTATTACTTTAAGATTAGTGAACAAGAGGTCGGGGAAGACATACATAAACGCTTAAATGGCTTGGTCCCATGGACAGAGTTGAGCAAGAACACTGACCTGACCCAAAATGGTGGTGATCGTGTGAAGTGGCGACCCTTACTGCTTGCGGTTATCGACTTGGCACATAATTGTTGACTGGCTGAATGTTTTAAAGATAAAAATGGTTTATTTCACAGCTGCGCCGTTCAGTTCCCGAGGGCAATTTTTACGGGATCAGTAGGGATCGTCGCCGGAGCTACGGAATTCGTGCTTTGTGCGATGCTCTCAGTGATTAGCCGTTCTGCGGAGGGAGACAGAAGCATGTTTAATAAACCCTGTGCAATGAAGTCGATTCTCTCGACTTTAACCTTTAGCCTAAAGGCGTGTACAAGTACATTTACTTTTACTTTTGTGGTATTACGAACTGGAACCCCATCCATTCCCTTAATATATCGCCATGAGCTGTGACCCCTATACCTCCCTATATCATAATTTAATAGGATCACCAGGAAATATCCACAAGTGCAACCAACAAACAACACGCTACCAAATGCATCTTAGGGAGGACACAAGGGACCTTTAATACTTACATACATGCATGCCTGCGATATTTAACCACCTGATCTATTTCTCATCCACGTTTAGCCTCCTATGCCTCAAATTACTTCCAAGGCCAAGGCTCCCACTCACCCACAACTTCTCCCACGAGAGCCCCAATTTCCTAGATTCCTATTTATTCACGGGAATCGCGTAAACAGGTCACAGATGTTATTTTCTAATCGCACTTGAGCCGCTTTCCCACCAGTTCTATCAAAACTGAGTTCATTGAGGATATTACGCAAATCTCAGAATGAAGTGTTCAAATCATATTCATTCCTCGTATGTATGTATGTATGTATGTATGTATGTATGTATGTATGTATGTATGTATGTATGTATGTATGTATGTATGTATGTATGTCTGTCTGTCTGTCTGTCTGTCTGTCTGTCTGTCTGTCTGTCTGTCTGTCTGTCTGTCTGTCTGTCCGTCCGTCCGTCCGTCCGTCCGTCCGTCCGTCCGTCCTGTCTGGCGTCCGACCGTCCGTCCGTCCGTCCGTCCGTCCGTCCGTCTGTCCGTCCGTCCGTCCGTCTGTCTGTCTGTCTGTCTGTCTGTCTGTCTGTCTGTCTGTCTGTCTGTCTGTGTTTGTCTCTGTATGTCTGTATATCTGTCTGTATGTTTGTATGCATGTGCATGCATGTATGTGTGTATGTACGCAGTGCCGTTTCCTCAATGAAAGTCGTCAGTCAAGCAGTGTGTGAGATTAAACACGTTTAATTAATGGATGCAAGTACTGACATCGCTTGGTCAAGAGAGTATAATATCCGCCACATACACTGTTGGTCCTAGGTCAGATTTCTTTTCAAAGGGTTTATATATTAGAAGCGAAAGGAAAAAAAAAAAAGCTTCGAATACTACATTTGTTGACCATGTTTGCGATGTCTGTTTAACACAAAATGTGCTTCAATGGGCATTCACCAGATCGGTGGACCGCCTGTTGACTTTTCTATACTAAAGCGCAGTACCTGTTTGTGTCCTGCAATAAGGGCAAATGTCCAGGTAGCATCACGTAAGTTTTTTTAAATTGCCACAGTAATCATCCTATTCTTTTTCAAAACTTAGTTCAATCAATCAATCAATCAATCAATCAATCAATCAATCAATCAATCAATCAATCAATCAATCAATCAATCAGTGAGGCAATCAGTTAATGCAGGTCAGCAGAATTCCTCGTTCGCTATCTATCGTGTTGACTGGTACTTGTCTGTAGCAAGTTAGAGATTTTAAATATCTGGGAAGCATATTCTCGGAGGACGTGAGAATAGATAGGGAAATAGAAACAAGATGGCAACGATTCAGTGCACTTATAAATCAACTGATACCGTTATTAAGACATCTAAATACAAGTATGAGCGTGAAAGAAAAAGATTATTAAACATCATTTCCATACCAACACTGTGCTACCAGTGCCAGGCTTGGACATTATGGAAGGCTAACTTATGTAAAATTAATACACAAGTAATGAATGCCTGAAAAAAGCTGCCAACTTGACCATCCGAGACAAGGATAGAAATAATTTCATTAGACAGAATGTAGGAACCACACCATGCAGCAAATTCATTGAGATTCAGATGATCAGATGGTTTGGTCATCAATCAAGAGTTTAGCTAGAACAACTACCAACACAGACGCCTAGACAGAAAAAGATCTGAAGTGAAAGCAAAAGGCCATCCTAGGAGAAGGTGGACTAATGACTTTAAAGAGCTTCTTTATCGACATGGAATGACAATAGCCATTTATTCCCATAAAACATTGAATAGCAAACTGTCCCTATCCACAATGTTTAACGGCAGAAGTGAAAATTAATGATGATGATGATGAATCAGTCAGTCAATCAATCAGTTAGGTGCCATCTCCTTAAGGCTGGTTGGCTGCAATAGATCATCCTGTGTCTCGCTAGGTTTGTGTACTCATTTTATCCCTGAATAAAACCAAATTTCCACAGCTCTAAGTGTACGCTTACATAGTTTATTTTTATCCCACCCTCCTGCAACAGACACTTGTGAACAGCAAACTTAATCAGCTTATATGTGAAAAGCTGTTTCATATATTGAATGCTATTTATATTTATTACAATCACATAACAACCATAAAAACATGCGCATACACAGACACTTATCGATGAATAATTTTCCGCCTACATACATGCTTCTACTTTTTATTTTGAATTATGCTAATCTGAGGGTGAACTTTTAGCTGTTGGTTTCAATCAGATAAAGCACAAGTGCGACTGTTTGGCCTAGAGGTTTGCCACTGGGTTCAGCAGTGTCTTGATCCCTTTGTGTGAGAGCTCAATTTATGCTATAGGTAAGTAAAGAACCCTTTTTGTCCCGCCTTCAGTCGCATTCAGCATCAAGGGCTAGACCTATGTTTTAAAGACCAGTCGCACTCAATGGGTGATGTGGTCAACAACACGCCGGTCGTCATAACTTCCCAAGACTTTACTTAGTACCCATTTAAGGCTGGGACAACCTGGAGGCCAAGGTCATTTTTGAAGATAAAAGTCAGGCTCCGTCAGTATTGAAGTTGTGTAACTGAATCACAGTAGGGCATTTAGGATTCAGGTATTCTTATCAAAATGATAATATTGCTCGATTTGGGGGAATGTGTGTGTGTGTGTGTGTGTGTGTGTGTGTTTGTGTGTGTGTGGGGGGGGGGGGGGGGGTTTAGACACGAGAAATGCAAGGAAATAATAACACTGACTTTGTTTATGATTCTGGTGATCATGTAAGATGGCTAAACAAAATGACGATGATGGCCTTAACTGAATCACAATGTGGTGGTGCATCTAGTATCAAAGGGCTTCAATTCCCCTCAGTTACGTGCGTTTTGAAGTAAAAGTCAGGGAAGAATGAATTGCAACACTAACCACTTCACGAATAGCTACCCCGAACTTTATCTTTGTGCCAGGTGATGCGGGTGTTCAAGGGAATGAGCGCGCGGACTATCTTGCTGACACTGCGGTTGCTATGGCTGGTCCAGTACTGGAAAGAAGGGATGTTATCAATGTTATGCGCTGCACTTACCGTACCGAGAAGCACGCCAAAGGACATGACTCCATATCCCTGTCTAAACTGATAGACATGGAGGTGCAGCCTGGAGCTGCAAGAAATGAACACTTCACTAAGGGGACAATACGTTTCATTAACCAACACTAAACAGGCGTCATCAGTCGTTTTACACTTGTGGAGCTTTTTAGGAGGAGATCGGAACCCCTATGGATCTGTCCGGAGTGCTGTGAAGGTAATCTTTTCTAATCACTAATCACTTTAAGTAAAAGTCTTTTTCTACTAAACAAGGCGTATTTGGTATATAATGCTAGCTTCATATTTTAAACTGATCCCCAGCGATAGGTGATATGGTCAAAAATCACCTACCAGTCACCTTTACCCCCCTTAAAATTCCCGTGATTAGTCTGAGTAAAAAAAAAAAAAAATAGACTGAAGGTGAGAGTAGCCAGTCAAAGACCAGATCTTGATTCGAATAAAAAGCTCCATAAATCTGTGTGATAGTATACAGTTCCTGGTCACTGACGCTATTTATGCCTCAAACAATCCGTCATCTGAAATTATGCTTTGCCTGGTTGGATCACGCAACGTATGGTACGTTATATCTTTGACGTTTGGTCTTAGCTTCCTAAATAATCTGCCTTGTTATTCTAGAATGATGTCTGGAATATACCCCTTTCCAGTACAAGCCATAAAAAAAAAAAAAAAGCTTAGTTGCGTATCCTTTACAGGACGTTGCAGAACCAACCCCATCAGCCCCAGGCTGTTGTGTGGTTTCACTAGGCAAATTTACGTCCAGTAGTTTGCCATTGCTTCTGGACGGTCAGCTCTCTGATACCACTGTCGAAACCAATGCAAAGCATATGGCCCGCAGCTGGGATCGAACCCGGGACCCCGGCATTACGAAGCGTTCGCATCGACTTAGGTACAAGCCATAAACATTCTAATATACTGTTGCAATGCTTTTCCTTTTGCCAGTTTGATGCGCAGTTCTCTGGAACGAGTAGTTTAAAGTATACTATCGTCGACTTGCTGCTTTAATTATTTTGAGAGTTTAGTTCACATACCAAGTTTTAAGTTTGAACAATGGATCAACCTCATGGCACACAGATAGTAACCCCTTAAGTGCTCTGTTCTACTTCTAACTCAAGTCCGAAGTAGCTCTGTTTACAGTTAATGCTTAGAAAAATAAGTTTCCCCTTTCGTTCCAATAATTACTGTAGCGAGCAAGCGAAACCCTCTATTGGATGTCACTTTGCAACTCAATAACAGCTTTAACCAATGATATATACAGGCGAAAGTGTTCGTTTTTTTAACATCTGTATTTTGTTGTTCTTTAATTCTGAGTGAGTCCTGCCCATTGCCCTTGACCTCAAGTAGCCATGGTAGTCTAAATGTTTACTCCAAATCAACAGGTCTGCCAATGTTTTCTTTAAAAAATTTAACATATACAAAAATAGAATTAAGAAATGCGGCGGTGATACCAAATTACGCAGCACAAATTTGTTCGGCGATCTTCAGTTTACTAATATACCTTAGATGTGAGAACTGAGGAAGTCAAGTGGCTAGTACTGTAAGCTGTTATTTGCTGTGGTCGTGCATTTGAACCTGTCTTCTTCTTATTCTCCTTCTTCTTCTGCTCTAATCCTGTATTGCCTTTCAGCGTCAGGTTTTGAAGAGGCATCAGGTGTTAGCCTTGGTATGTGCCACGTAGACGCTGAGATTTATGACCTTGGATATTCCATCCAAACACCACTAGCGTAGTCGACTTTTATGTCTGCTTCCATTATGTCTAAGTGCTAGGGTTCTCCGTGGTGCACAGTCTCGTAGTAGTCTTGACACATGTCCAAACCATTTTATCTGTTGTCTATTGATGAAGTTTAATACTTGTTCAGTCCCAACCTTTTTCCCGATATCTTTATTTCTGACCCTGTCTCGCCTAGTTACATTTAGGATTCACCGTAGACATTTCATTTCCGTTGTTCTGATTTTTCTATTGTTAGTGCCCATGCTTCAATTGTATTGGGCATATAGGGCTAGACATATATTTTATAGACCAATCGGCACTCGACGGGTGGTGTGGTCAACATATGCCAGCCGCTTTTACTTCCCATGATTGATCCTGGTACCCATTTAAGGCTGGGTCCACCTGGAAGATAAAGTCATTTTTTAAAGAAGTCTAGCTCTGCCAGGAACCCGCGACCTTCGGAACTGTAGGCGAGTGTTAGCCGCTACACCACGACGGTTGTCCTCTGGCTCTTGTACTTTCATTTAATTCTGACACAGATGATCTTCCAGGCCATGATGTCAAACTACACAACATCTGCTCTCTCAGCCTCCCTCTGTCTCTTTTCTCCTCCAACTTTACCGCCATAGTTCAGTTTTCTAAAGACACGATGAAAAAATGAAGATTGGCTCCTTCTGTTGCGGACAATCAATCCTCTTCGTGAATCTTTTCTTGTTAAGACATCCTCATTACTCTTTTTATCTCTGAATTATATTCTGAAATGGATACAAGAACTATTCTGCTAAGTAAAGCCGATGGCTCTGAAATGGACACACTGAGTGTCGAATAATCTATGAACATTACTGGACTAAAACAATATGCCATGTAGGTCTCATGGCCAGTAAAAAGGGCCTTCACTTTGCATACATTATTCCTATTGAAATGAACCAAGAAACGATATCAGATCAAATGAAAACTAGGCATAGTCAGCCTCATATTATCAAAACCATAAATGACAAGTGAACGTTGCGGTTAGGAAACCTTCATCGGCACATAACATGAACAAACAATGCTACAGTTGCGAACAAGAATACATAAAATCACTTAACAGAGTATCTCTGAGAGAAATCGGCTTGTCTGAGTGGCCTACTGAAGCTTTGATACGCCTTAGCTGTCTTTACACCTCTTTCCGTCTTCAAAAGACACCTCTTTACATCTCTACTTTGCTTATACAGACCTGCTCACGTCAAACTGCAGGTTAATTTGTAACCATTTAGTGAATGGTGCCTCACTTTGAACCGTGCTATGCGACTGTACTTAGATTGCAGTCAGAACAACCACCAACACAGGCACTACATGTGAAATGTTCGGGTGGGAGGTGAGGGGGAGGTGGGTGGTGAAAGGAAGAAAGCAAACTGGGAGAAGATGGACTTATGACATTCAAGACAATCCACATCGATACGGAATGGCGCTATCCAGTGCTACCCATCGAGCAATGGATCTCGAACTCTTCCGCCCCAGTGACGCTTAAACGCAGAAGTGGAAAATGACGACAATGATGATACTGTTGAATGTGAATTTGACTCAGGATTTGTACATGTTTGATTCTCATTCTTCCATTGAAGTGGTAATCCTGGAGGGGTACCACAGAAAACAAAAATATGGACTGCCTACAATTGCTTCTCATATCAGTGATTAATACTCACTGAAGTATTTCTAACGAATTTGTCCGTGTAAGCAGTTCATTGACCATATGTGGAGACTCGACCTGAATCATCTAGCGCAGTGTTCCTCGACTTTTTTAGACTCGTGGTCCACCAGAACTGGCAATTATTTCATGACAGGACCACAAACACCTGAGCACATTCTGCAGACCTGCCTCCTCTACCTAAAAGAAACATGACCGCAAGAACAAAATGTACAGAACAAGCTACGGGAAAAACCACAAGGGACCTATTGCTGACAGGCGAGTTAATAGAGGCAACTCACATGATGGTCTGATCTCAGCATGAAACCGAAGGCAAAGAAGGAGAGCAGAAGAAGAAGAAGAAGAAGAAGAAGAAGAAGAAGAAGAAGAAGAAGAAGAAGAAGAAGAAGGATAAGAGGGAGAAAAAGAAGAAGAAGAAGAAGAAGAAGAAGAAGGATAAGAAGGAGAAAAAAGAAGAAGAAGAAGAAGAAGAAGATTCATAGCCTACCTAACGGCTAAACAACCTCAACATGAAATTAGAAAGCATTTTTCAAACCTTCTTTTACAAAATTACACTTCTCGTATGTTTTTAAAAAAAAAAATAAGTGACTTATATGGAGAGCAACTAGATAAGAAACTTGAAGTAGGGGCTTGTTATAAAGTCTTCATCACTTTCATGTGATTTCCCTGTGATCTGCCACAGAATCTGCGAAAAAAGTCCAGTGGCCTAACCATAAATTCTTAATGCTTTAAATGTAAATGAGCAAGTTACGAAGGTTTCATAGCCTCATCCGACAGAAATTCTGAACGTTCTACACACACAGGCCGTAGCGAGACTTTGCTGCCAGAAACTACAGTGCTTTAGAAAATCCTCTTTGTAATGCCTAGCGTCGTTTACTTTTCTCTTTTTTGTTTGTTTTTGTATTAAACATTTGGAAGTAGCAACACGTTTTTTGTGTGTGTTGTTTCTTCTAAACATCAAGCAGTAGTACTACTTGGTTACTTTAAATGTATTATTTATACTGTTCTCAAAAAAAAAAAAAAAAAAAATCTTTTTGCTTCTACTAAAGAAGATTAAAAGGTTTTGCTGCCTGGCCTTTTTTTAATGTTATCATTTCGATATTTATTAAAAGAAATACACCGTTTTCCCAGATAACGTAGCCCACTATTAGAAAACAAAATGGATAAACGCAGTTAAAGAAGAATTTTACGACGTGTGGGCAGGGGACACTTAAACAACACTGATATTCCGTGGCCACACTTAAAATTCCGGCGCCAAATTGTCGAGTGCGACGCCTCATTCGCTTTGCAGCCCCTCTACCCTAAATTCGATGTCAGATCTAACGAAATTCAAACTGCATTTTAATCTCGCGGCTTATGACCCCCCCCCCCCTTTTTCTCCCTTTGCAGCGCCGACTCAAGCGACCACCTCTCTTCATAATATAACTAGGAGGGAAAACTCATGAGGCCGTATGCATAGTAAAAATAATAAATAGATAATGTATTGATCAGTATTTATAGGAAGAAGTAGAATAATAAAAGGACACACTAGTCAACATAAAAACGAAAGTTATAGTTACCGTGGCGGGAATCGAAGCTTTCACCTTCAGATGGCGTGTGCGCTTCGCTATGGAAACAAGTGTACTTACAACATAAATCCTTCATCCCCTCCCTCCTCCCCCCAAAAAAGGTGTCTTCATTAGGATTATAGCACGGCACGGCCCTTCACACAGGTGGGCTGCTGAACACAACTTGAAGAACATTGGTCAAGCGAACAACACGTGTGTTTTGTAGTGAGTTCTAATATAGCTTACACGGAGAAATAGAATTTCCAAAGTAATGGCTAGGTATGCACATATATCCTAGCAGTACTACGTGGGAGCGGTATTATTGATCAAGGAGCTGTGAACGCAATTATTAGCGGACGTTGCAAGTATTCGGTTCTATAGGTGAGGGTTTTGTTTGTTTACGTGAACAGAAATTTGAATATGTGATAAAATTAGTACCCGTATAATATCGTGTCACTGTAGAACTTGCTACCGGGTGTATTCAAAGTTCTGTTTCGCTTACCTCATCTAATAATGCACGGCTTGGTGTTTTATCGTAGCATTTCTTTGTCGCACTTTTTCATAGTTCGGTACTTTTTTTTAGTTCACCCCCATCTCGTGATTCCCGGAAAGTCATATACTGTAGGGGCGGGGGTGGGTTAGGGTAAGTCTGTGTTCATTTCACACCGTGACACCCTTGTACTATAGGACTTTCTGGGGAACTCGCAGCGAAATCTCGGAGTCCACGATATG
The DNA here is from genome assembly GCA_905116865.2 of Candidula unifasciata. Taxonomy (NCBI): domain Eukaryota; kingdom Metazoa; phylum Mollusca; class Gastropoda; order Stylommatophora; family Geomitridae; genus Candidula; species Candidula unifasciata. The sequence goes on from CAJHNH020002013.1 coordinate 522,793, forward strand.
GGGTGAAGAAAAAGAAAAGAACGCATAGTTCTCTTGTGTATATATTTCCCTGAAACTTGTCAGTCCGAAGCTACTGCTGATAGGGCTTCATCATTATCATCTTCCTCCTCCTCTTCTCCTTGTTGTTGTTGTTGTTTGTTGTTGTTGTTGTAGTTGTTGTTCTTTTTCTTTTCTTCTTCTTCTTCTTCTTCTTCTTCTTCTTCTTCTTCTTCTTCTTCTTCTTCTTCTTCTTCTTCTTCTTCTTCTTCTTCTTCTTCTTCTTCTTCTTCTTCTTCTTCTTCTTCTTCTTCTTCTTCTTCTTCTTCTTCTTCTTCTTCTTCTTCTTCTTCTTTCCGTTTTCTTTTAAGTGGTCGGTTGACACATTGTGTTTTAGTTTACAGTTAGACTGCAATATCATCGCCTTCGTGAATAACACATGCTATTTCAAGAAAGACTTAAGTAGTCGAACTACAATTTCAAGAGTTAATAAAGAAATTGGCTCTCTCTCTCTTTCTCTCTTTCTCTCTCTCTCTCTCTCTCTCTCTCTCTCTCTCTCTCTCTCTCTCTCTTCCCTTCCCCTCTTAAAATGAGGTTTCAGGGAGTAAACGGTCAGCAGGCGGGACAAAACTATATCACCCATCCCTGATTTTAGTGATCCTGTAAGATGACGAACTACGGCTGTCTTCACTTTCTGGCTCATCATGATCATGTTGTCCTTCTTCTATGTCCCCAGTAATACACGAACGATCCTATGTGCAATATTGAACTTACTTTACCACTGTATGAGCGATATTCTGAACAAACCGTATATGAAAAACTCGTTGCATGTTGGGGATTTAAAGACGGCATCGTGAATAAAAGGACAATAACGCCCATAAAAATGTCTCCCACACATTAATGACAGCTAGAGAGATAAAAAACATAATACAAATGAAAATCGTCGTATGAAACTTATATTTAACCTGCCGTATGACGCGGTAACCCCGACAACGAACAAACAGCTATAAAACTGAAATGTTGTCTCTGGAGATGTGGGTATATAGAAGAATAAGTTGCATTTCATAGAAACAAAAACAGTCAAACACACAAGTTATACAGTTTAAAACGGAGTTTAGTACGGAAGAAAAGAACAGCTTGTGAAAACATGCAAATTCCACTACATGGCATTGGGCCAAAGGGCGAAAGCTCATGCGCCGCTGGATCGATAACAACAACAACAAAAAAAAAAAAGTTTACAAGACATTGAAGAATCCCAGCATGTTTTGACTGTTGCGGTTTTTCTAGACAAATTTACATAAGATAATTTGCCATTGCCTACTTAACTATCGGCTGTCGATAAAACTGTTGAAACCACCACAAAGCGGTATGCTGACAAATCGCTTGCTGCTAGAATCAAACCCGGCACCCCGGCAATACGAAGCTCGTTCACAACGCCGAAGCCACACATTAGGACAGGTTATGAAGAGACTGTCAGTAGCATGTCCTTTGAAGAGACCTTGATTCATTAACAACCCTCCGGGAAACTTCTCGATCACAATCAAGATGTCCAGCGTCCGACACACTCATCTGGAGAACATCCGCCACATCCTACACCCATCTTTTCTTTGGTCTTCCGCTTCCTCTCTTTCGCAGGTATATACCCCTGCATTTTTTCTCTTTTAACTTTCGTAACGTTTCAAGCGACGAAAATGTTTCAATTTTCTGTGTTTTATCGTCTTTAATAGCCAACCTTCTTCAATATTCAGTCTTGAAGTATAGATGCATTTGTTCTTTTCTTTACCCGTGATATTCTTATAACCCATCTATAAAATTTGTATTCTAAGGCATTTAGGCGCTGTTCAGCTTGTTTAATAACTGCCCAGGTCTTTACTACCGCATTGAAGCCAAAAGTTAAAGATAAAATAGTAAGGACAGCTTCAACAGCAGTCTGAGAGGGTTTACTACCAAAATCAAGAAACAGAGGGTGTTTAAGATACACTGCTGCCAGCATTTATTGCCGAAACGGCATCGGAATGATTGAACACCCGCAGTGTCAACAAGTATGGACCGCAGCATCTTCCACACGACAGCAACAATTATCTGCAACCCGACAAACCACTTTGGTTGTAATAAACTTGCTGTGAGCGACTGCCACTTGACCTTGAGAGACGATTTTTATGGTTTGTCCAAT